>VXAD01004810.1:722348-763304 GCA_013399195.1 Dicrurus megarhynchus
GGGAGGGTCAGCGGGCAGAGGGGGCCGCGCGGCTCGGGAGCGGTCGGGACCCGCCTCGCTGTTCTCTTGCAGAGGAGGCGATGTCCGGGTTCGACAGCTTCAACACCGAGTTCTTACAGACCAGTTACAGCATCGAGGACCAGGCGCAGCCCTACGACTACGGGCGGCCGTACAGCAAGTAACTCGTGTGCCCCGCAGGGCCCCGCGGGGTCACGGCATCTCGGGGGGCAGGGACCCGACCTCTTAGCCCGTTCCACCCCTGCCATGGGCAGGGACACCTCCCACTGTCCCAGGCTGCTCCCAGCCCCGTCCAGCCTGGCCTTGGACACTGCCAGGGATCCAGGGGCAGCCACAGCTGCTCTGGGCACCCTGTGCCAGGGCCTGACCACCCTCACAGGGAACAATTCCTTTCCAATATCCCATCTAACCCTGCCCTCTGGCAGCGGGAAGCCGTTCTCCTTGTCCTGGCACTCCAGGCCCTTGTCCAAAGTCCCTCTCCAGCTCTCCCTTAGGCTTCCTTAGGATACTTCTGGGATAGTCTCTGTATCCAGGAAAGGTTTGGCACTTCAGCCAACTGCTGGTTTCTGTAAATGAGTCCCAGTTGCTCTGTTTGAGGGAGAGCTGAACTCACTGTCTGTAAATGGAGTTCTGAAGGAATTCTGTGTTGAATTCTCTGCCTGGTAGATTTTAGAGCAAGTGTTAGAAGATTGAAGGACAAGTTGCATGAATAATCTTAGTTATATGAGCGATCTGCATGTCCCTGGGAGAAGAAATATTGTGCTTCTGCAGCTCCATCTTCAGTCACTCACTTGGGGACTAGAAATTAGTGTCACCTAACTGAGTCTGCAATGTCCAGGTGACTCCCAGGCTGCAGCAGGGAGGTGTGGTGGGTGTTCCTGGGTCAGGGGGGATCCTGTGTGAACATTCAGCCTCGGGCTGAGGGCTTTGGTCTCTCCGTGTGATCGCTGAGATGGATGGAGCAGGTCAGTGCCATTTGTGACCTGAACAGGATCACGGGGCTGTGCTGGAGCTGGACTCTGCTAACACGAGTTCTGCATTTTCCTTCTTTCTATTTCCATAGTTAAAGATTTTGGAGATGTTTATGGAAATCTCTGTGGTTAGACTTGGGAAAGATTAGTGGCAAGAATACCCAAAGAGTTTGTTTGGGGCAAAGGGTGGCTTTGATTGGGTTTTTCGTGGAGGACCTGGGTATGGGACCAGGGGACTTTTTAAGACAAAAGGAAGGGTTTGCTGTGATGTGTTGACTGGAAGGAGCTTTGCCTTGCAGGAGGTGTTGCAGCAGCAGCTCAGGTGTGCCCTAACGTGGGGTTGTGCTTTGCAGGCACTATGGAGGCTACGAGTACCCCCAGCAGGGTGGCTTTGTCCCCCCTGACATGATGCAGCAGCAGCAGCCCTACATGGGGCAGATCTACCAGCCAACACAGAGCTACACTCCAGTCTCAGCACAGTCTTTTTATGGAAGCAATTTTGAGGATGAGCCTCCGCTATTAGAAGGTATAACTTTGCTATGGCCTAAATCCAAAACTCCTCCTAGTTTGGGGATAAGTTGGTAGCAGTGTGTGGATTCCCTGCTGCTGGGAGTGCTCAGTGGATTTGAAATTCTCACTGATTTTTTTTTAACCTGTATTTTGGCATGTGAAATCCTTGTTCTTGTGTGAACTTCTGCAGTTGTAAATTTGTGCTTTATTGCTTCACACCAGCTGCTCTGAGGCAGATTAAATCAACTAACTGGGAGACTTGACTTTGTGACAAAACACTTAATAGTCCTCTTGTTGCAAATAATAATTGTACCTGCCCACTTTGTAAAATAAGTGGCTGCAGGTCCTTTGAGTTGATTCTTGGTTAGAACTGGAATGTTTCATTGCTAACAAGGAATGCTAAACACTGCAGAAATGCCTGTGTGGAGTACAGCCTGTGCAGAGTGCCAGGCTGGATATTCAGCTACAGTCTGGCTTGCTGGGATCAGTTTCCAGCTTATTTCTGTTATTTTTCAGTTCCAAACAACTGAATAAACCCTCACTGTTACTGGGTGGAGAGACAGGCATCTGTCACACCTGTCCCCAGGCATGATACCTTCCACCCTCTGGGCTTTTTTATTAAAAATATTACTGTATTTGCATAAATAAAACAGGATCAGGGAACTGGGCTGAAGTGACCTCTGTGAACCCAGAACTCTGTGCTTGGGCTCTTACCTGGTCCTTCGGAAACCACCTGGGCACTTCCCAGCACTTGAGACACGGAATGTGTGGAGGCAGCAGGAGGAAGGAGGGGATGGCTCAATTCTCTGGTGCCCATCATGGATCTGGAGGAGATGGGAAGTGGAGAAGCAGGGAAGACAAAGAGTGGAGCAAGTGGGGCAGCCAGAAAGGGAAGAAATGAAATCCATGTTCTCTTCACTTGCAGAATTGGGGATCAATTTTGACCACATCTGGCAGAAAACCCTAACGGTGCTGCACCCCCTGAAGGTGGCCGATGGCAGCATCATGAACGAGACAGACCTGGCCGGGCCCATGGTCTTCTGCCTGGCCTTTGGAGCCACCCTGCTGCTGGTGAGACACTGCCCCAGGGACTGCTGGCCAGGGATGTGCTGGGAGGCACTGGGAGAGGGGCTGGATTATCTGGAGGGTTACTGGAGTTCTTGGCGTGGAGGCCAAGAAAGAACATCCTTTTCATGGAGTGTCCTGAGTTGGAAGGGACCCCAGGGATCATCAGAGTCCAACTCCTCACCCTGCACAGGACAACAATTTGTATGTGAATGGATGGAAGAGGCGCTGGGGCCTCTCACACTGGTGGGATGGATGAGTACTGACACATCAGGTGTGACTTCCAGTGTCAGGTCACCCTGGAGCAAACCTGCTTTCACATTGTTTGTATTGTTTAATGGGCCAGGCACTGCTGAAGCCTGGTGAGTTTTTCTAATTGAGCTTAATTGGAATAAGATTGTGCATTAATGACTCATGAGTGTCAATGATGAGATGACAGCAAACAGTGTTCCTTGGCATTGAAAGCTTCAGGGGTTTTAATCTGTTTCAGCTTTAGATGATTCAGGCACTGCTTTTAATTTCTGCCTAAAATTTCACGTTGCTGTGACAGTTAAAACACACTTTGGTACCAAGGGGACTTCAAACCTACTTTAATAAGTAACTTTTATTTATGGAAACTAGGCCAGTCAAATTAATGAACATATTTATAATAGATATGTTTGAATTTTCTTTTTCTAAGAATTTATTTCTCCTGTGTGCTTTTTAAAAAAATCCATGGAATGTAGTGAAAGGAAGTGGGCTGAGCCTGGCGCAAAGGTTGCAGCAGGTGTGATTGTTTCCTGTGCTGCTTGGGGAAGAGGAGAGCTGGGTCTAAGTACATTCAGTTTGAAGCTGTTGGAGGGGGACACCCTGGAAGCTGCACAGCCCCATGTCCTGCAGGGGTGCCTTGGCAGGTGCTGTAAGGGAAGCATCAGTCCCAGCTGGGGAAAACCAGGAGATGACCTAAATACGCGGACATAACCCACACGTGCTTCCCTTGTGCTTGTGAACAAGCAAAGTTTGGGTTTGGCTTTTTAAAATCTCCCTGAGCTAATCCTGAGTTCACAGCCAGTGCTTGGCAGCTCAGCTTCAGCTGTTTCTGGGATTTTTAAAATAATTTTCCTTGTGCCATAGCTTTGTGCCTTCTGCCATAAATTAAAGGACTTCAGCTCTGGGTTTGTCAAGAAGTTCCTGAATTACACTTTTGTTGTCTTTACACACCAGTTCCTTAAAGATTATTATTGCAAGTAATCAATCAGCATGAGAAGTCCTTGATTAAACCCTAAACAGTTCCTCGGCTGAGATCGGAGAATAACAATCAGATCAGAACCTGTTCATTAAGATCCATAGAGAGGGGAGAAATTCCAGGCTCCTGGAGCGTGAGGTGTCCTGGGGGAAACACTCCCTGTGGGATGGGAGTGAGGGAGCTGGGGCTGGGGGCGGTGCCTGTGCCCACCCCCCGTGTGTCCCGGGGTGGGTGGATCTGCTCCCTGCCCCCCATCCCTGTGCTGGTTCCACCCTGACCCAGCCTGTGCCCGGCTGCAGGCTGGCAAGATCCAGTTCGGGTACGTGTACGGGATCAGTGCCATCGGCTGCCTGGGCATGTTCTGCCTCCTGAACCTGATGAGCATGACCGGGGTGTCCTTCGGCTGCGTGGCCAGCGTGCTGGGCTACTGCCTGCTGCCCATGATCCTGCTCTCCTCCTTCGCCATCGTCTTCTCGCTGCAGTAAGTGCTTGCCTTTGTACCTTGGGCAGACATTCCTCCTGAGATGGGAGGGAAGTCATTGAAGGGAATTTTCACATCCAGTGCTGAAGGTGTGTGTAGTTTGAATATGACAGGAGTCTTTAGTAAGGGCAAGAATTAATTGTCAATGGCTTCAGGTATTTGCTGGGGAAAGGGGGGTGAATCCTGGCTTTGCCTCTAAGTCAATTAACAGCTTTTGAGTGCGTAGACTCCAAGAGCAATCTCAGGTTTGTTTTCAGCCAGCTCTGAATCTGACAGGCCTCAGTACCTGTAAAGTCTAAAAGTAATTATTGTTGAAGATGCAAATTAGGATTTTACAAATAGAAGAAAATGAGAATGATTCCTCTTGGCTCTGTGAGTTTAGAGACTGAAAAGAAACAGCTTGACACAGTTCTTTTACTCACTGCTTTGACATTTCATATGCACAGCGTTAATTTTGAGGGGGCTTTCTGTCATAATTGACTGACATTGTTCTAAAATTCTAGAATCCCAGACTGGTTTGGGTTGGAAAAGCTCAGCCAGTGCCACCCCATGCCCTGGGCAGGGGCACCTTCCACTGTCCCAGGCTGCTCCAAGCCCTGTCCAAGCTGGCCTTGGACATTCCAGGGATGGGGCAGCCACAGCTTCTCTGGGCCCCCTGGGCCAGTGCTTTCCCAGTGCTTTTAATGGGAATATTTCATTTACTGCCAAATGCTAAAATTCATCCCGGAACCTGCACAAGCTGTTGGATGAGTCCAGGTGTGACTCCTACAGGTGGATATACACAAGGGTCACAGGAATTCTCTTCTTTCTGCCTTCCCAGGGGGATGATGGGGATTATTTTCACGGCTGGAATTATTGGCTGGTGCAGCTTTTCTGCTTCCAAGATCTTTATCTCTGCCTTAGCCATGGAGGGCCAGCAGCTGCTCGTAGCCTATCCCTGCGCGTTGCTGTACGGAGTCTTCGCCCTCATCTCCGTCTTCTGAACAGACTCTGGGGGACTCCAGGGGGCCAAAAGGAAAATCCCAGCTTGGAACATGAACTTGGACCAGAAGCAGCTGCAAACAACTGTCTCGTGTTGCTATCATGAAACTTAGACCTGTTTGAATCACCTGGAACAATGGAAAATGTCTCGTGTTCACTTTTTTAGGACTTTGAATACTGTTTTCAATGACCTGGGGAGTCCAGAGCTTTAATACGTGTTCACGCTTATCAAGTTCCTGTGATTTCTTTCCCATTCCTAGATCTTTAGAAAAAGTAACTTTTGGTTGTTTATTTGAGGGTTGTGATTTTTGTTCGTTTCGTTTTGTTTTGTAGGGGAGGGCGAAGGGTTGCAGTTATAAATTGGTAGATTTTTATCCAAAACAGTTACAGGAGCTGCTGTGGATTTGGGGGATTCTGGATAAATCTGCAGGAACGAGGAACCTGTTTCCTGACCCCTCTCACCAAAAATGCACAAATGAACAAAAGTAATTAGAGTATTTCCTGTGCTTTAACCAATATCCTCCTGAGCTTTTCGGTCTCAATTATTTGTTCATTTGCTGTGAGAATATTTCAGGATTTAAGACACTTAAATTATGAAGTAGAAAACAGATGCTTAAAAGTGAAAGGGATCTGTAATTCTGTCACACTTGAAACATGACCGCATTGGGGTGTCTGTAGCTTTATGTTAACTGGGGTTTCTGAAGGACTTCGACAGAGGTTCCTTCCCTCATGGTGCACATTCTGCTGGGTGAAGAGGAATCTCTCTCGCAGTACTTCCAAGGAAAACACCATTTGGAAAACGTTATGCTTGTCAGTATTGTAGTTACTGTAAAATAATTTAAGGCATATTGATTAAATTTTCCTTAAATTTTGAAAAAGGTGTTTGATTTGCCTAATCCTTATTTTTGATGTTCACTTGCTAAAATAGAAACTTTCATGTTGAAACAAAATCACATTTAAAATTGAATTCATTGGGTGGATTTGGTGTTTGCTTCAGTCAGTGAAGAGCAGGAGGGAGCTCCTGTCCTGTGTCTGTGCAGATCAGTGGCATTGATTGCCCATGAGCCTAATTAAACACAGATCTTCTAGGACATAGAAAAGCTCCCTCAGCTGCTTTAACAAGTCAGGTTCTAACACTCCAATGTTGTACTTTGGGAACAGCTGATTCAGCTTATCCTGCACATTCCAGTGGGGAAGTTCTTAAAGCCTTGCAGTGCTTCCATAGGTACCCTCCTGGGTGATCACCTGGGCGTTAAACTGTTAAAAATAATGTTTTCTTTCACCACAGCGTGAGCAAACTTCAGTGCACAGGAAAAACAACTCAGTGTTGCCCTGGCAACAGAGCTGCTGAGTTTGGAGAAACCATAGGAAAAGGGATTTATTTAGATTTAAATGCTCACAAAGTCAGCACTGGAGGACACTGCACGTTCTACTCCAGCAGTGAGGTTTGACCCAGGAGTTTCCAGCAGCGTTTTGTGTTCCTCAGCACAGAATTTAGCAGTTTGTAACTGGATTTCTAAGTGGTCTCTGGGGAGCAGAGAGAAGCAGATGAGAGCAGGAGGTCAAACAACTTGACTTCATGGAGGACTTGATAAAAACCAGTGTTATGTCTGGAGTAGTTGTCTTAAATATCCCAAACTTCTGGTACATTAATTAATATGATTGCATTGACTCTTTATTGCCTTTCCAAAACCAATCCTATTGATTTTCTGTAATGAAGTTTTGTCCTAGTTCTTGCTTCAGTTTTAGTTACATTTCAGATGATTCAATCTCCCCATCCCGCAGAATGTCAGGATTGGAGGCTGTAGTTCTCTACTCCCACATTTGCCTTTCAGAATTAGTAGGACTTTTCTTTCCACATCTGAACTCCCCCACAGTCTGTCCCCTCACCATTCTCACCTGGGTTTCAGATGAAGTGCCAGCACCACTTCTCCCATCCTGCTTTGGCTCTTTTCATGTTGCTCAGCTTAAAGTGCTCAAACAAATGCTGGAGTTGCCTTTTTAAACCCACTTTTGTTATCCCCCAAACGTGAAATCATCTCCTGCCCTGCAAGAGTTGAGAGTCACCTTTCCCAGTCTGTCCATGTGTCACCCCAGGCTGCTGATGGTGTGACAGTGGCTCTGTTTTTCAGGTCCCTTGTGCTGTGAGGCAGCTGCTGCCCCCAGTTCTGTTTGGTTCTGTTTCTGTACCAGCAAGTTCCAGGGCACATCCTGTGCCAATGCCGTGTTTTTAATGTGCTCCTGTGCCTGTCACCCCGTGTGGCTCTGGAATTCCCGAGGCTTGGCTCCAGGGAGAGCGCTGGAACATTTCCACTGGATGCTGTGTGCATGGAGGAGCTGGGGCTGCGGCTCCAGGGGCTGCGGCTGGGAATGTGTCCTGAGGGGTGCGGGCTGGGCTGGGCACAGCCCCCGGCCCTGGCTGGGGGGGTCACCTGCTGCTGCTCCCCTGGTGCCTCAGCTCTGCCAACACCAGCGCCCAAGCTCTGTTCCTGGTTTTAGGAACTGTGGGAGTTACAGAGCTGCCCGAGCTTTGGGTACCACAGCCCGGGAGCTGCCCGGACACGGGGGCAGAGCCGGAGCAGCTCTCCCGAGCCCCCCGGGCCGTGTCCGCACCGGGATGCTCTGGGCTGTGGCGGTGCTCTCCCTGTGCTGCTGCATCCAGCAGAGGCTGCGGGACGCGGAGCCGGGGCTTGCTGTTCGCAGCTTCTCCACCGGGTGGGCCTGCCGCACTCCGGATGTGCTCCGGGAGCCTGGGCACAGAATCCCGGCCTCACTCGGGTTGGAAAAGCCCTCCCAGCCCATCGAGTCCAGCCCGTGCCCGACCCCCACCTTGTCCCCAGCCCAGAGCACTGAGTGCCGCGTCCAGGCCTTCCCTGGGGACTCCAAACCTCCCTGGGCAGCTCCTTCCAGCGCCTGACCACCCTTTCCATGAGGAAATTCCTCCTGGATTCATGTCAGTGCAATGATGTGCTGCAGACACCTGAGTACCACGGTCTCTCTGCTGCGCTCAAAGCTGCTGCTGTGCTGTAGCAGGACTTGGGAAGCCTTTTCCCTCCCCCTGCCCTCCCTGCTGGTGTCCCACATCAACAGCAGTGACATCCCGGGTGGGCACAGCACGGATCCAGCTGAGTCTCTGCCCCCGGCAGGGGAAGAGATTCATTCCAGCCGTGAAGGGGATGCTGCAGTGCCCGGGATCCCTCCCAGGAATGGGGAACCTTTGCTATAGCTCATTCTTTGGATGACAAGGAATATTTCTGGCCACCTTTACCTGACCATGAAGTCTCTTTGTTTTCTGTACGCAAATTTATTTTTCCCTGAGTAAATCACTGCCTTTCCAGCTGTTGGGTGACACAGGCAGGTGAGCTCTCAGGAAGGATTCTCAGGAAGAGTTTCCTGACAGAATGGGTTGTCGAGCAGTGAAATGGTTCCATAAAAAGAGCATCTGCCCAATTAGCTGCACTTGCCTGTAATGTTTTCTCTGGCCATTTTATACTCTCCTGGAATTCTTACATTTTAAATTCCTTTCTCTAAACTAGGTTTGATCTGGAGTTGGGAATTCCCGATAAGTCAGTAACAGCTTGGAGAGACTTTCATGTGAACTTGATTTCGGCGTCTTTAGAATGCATTGATGTATTCACACGTCTGCACAGTCAGGATGACAATTCTGACACCATGGGGTAGTTTATTTCTGTTCATTTATTTCATTATCTGCTTTAAATATCAAGGTCTGTGGGGGGGTTTTGTTGGTTTTTAATTGCATGGGCCTCTCCTCATTTCACTTCATCCCTGGTGATTTCCCTGTCACTGCTGGATACAGCATCAGAATTAAGTTTCCAGTGTGCATATGGACAAAAGAGAAGACAATAATTACAAATGATTGATCAGTCCAAGCCCACATCATTGGATTAATTCTTCCCTCCTTCCCACCACTGTTAATTCAGAATAAATTTGCAGCAATCAAGAGATCTTCACTCGTGTGCTGATGATCTTCATGTTCTGCTTGAGCTTTAATTGAGCTTAAAAGGCCTAATTCTGCCTTGAGTCTATTCTTAGTGTTGTTTCAGACCTGAATGTAGAGCTTAAATTTAAAAATGATCCTCCTGCCTACATCTTAGCTGGGGACAGTTTCCTCACCCAGTCAGTGCTTCCACTAGCGGGCCCCAATTCCCCTGGGGTGGGAGGATGTGGGGTGGCTGTGCCAGGATGGAGCCGATGGATGGAATGGGACTGCATCCCCCCCACTGCTCCTCAGAGCCATTGCCATCCCAGGGATTTGCCTAGAGGGTGCCAGGAGGAAATAAAGCTGTGGGGCTGGCACAGAGGGGCCGGGGGAGTCCTCAGCAAGCCCGGGGAGCTGTGGGGGTCACCCAGAACACAGAGCACGTCTCCTGTTGGGGAACAGCAGGGCTTGCCTTCAGCTCTCTCCCTGCTTCTGCCTCTGCACATCCCTTTCCCTGTTTTCTCCTGGACTGCTGAGCAGGTGATGGAATAACCACAGAGGCCCTTTCTTGTGCCTTCATTGTTTTCAAAGCAAACACAGGCACAGTTCTGGACCCTGGAGGAAAGACAGTGAAGCTGAATTTTGGGCCTATAAAGTGCTGGCAGCAGCGAGATAACACCCATTAAAAACATCAGGCTGGGGCTCTGAAACCTCTGCAGTTTACCCAGTAATTTGTCTGGAAGGCTGTTCTATGGGAGCTTTTTCCATGGAAACCTGCAGTGTGATCCCCCAAACAACTCACTGCGCTCTGCTGCAGACGGGCTCAGTGTTTAGATCCCACCCAGCTCTGTTGGCCTGGTTGCCATGGCCCTGTTTTCTCCTCAGACAGCGTTTGATGGAGCCCTCGCAGGGAGCTGGGGCCGGGCTGTGCCCGTTCCGTGGGGAAAGAGCTGGGCAGGGACGTGCTGGAGGTGCTGGGGGTGCTGGGGGTACAGGAACGCTGCCAGTTCCTGCCCAGCTCCTGCCCAGCTCCTCGGGCAGCCTCACCAGCCCCGCGCCCACCCAGCACCTCCAGCCCTTGGGCACCGACCCCTGTCCCTGCAGAGCAGCTTACCAAGGTGTGGGTTAATCGTCATTGTAATTTCTGCAGGACAGAGGGAGAAACTGAGGCACAGAGGAGGGCACACGGGGCTGGGAGCAGGGACAGACCAGGCACGAATGGGCAGGACCTGGTGCCCCTCACGGGGCTGCAGGCTCGGGAGTGCCCGGCCCAGTGGTCAGCAGGGCCTGGCCACGCTGGGCACACACGGGACGGTTTTGGTCACTTGGCTGTCCCTGAGCTGGTGGCCAAAGAGCACGGGCAGAGCACCCCCGGCCTCAGAGCTGTTCCACCCGGGACAAGCAGCACCAACAACGAGCCTTCTTCCCAGAGCCACTCCTTGGTCTAATTTCCACTATCCTGATATTTAAAAGACGGGCTTAACAAGGGAAGAAAGAGGAGCAAACGGAACTTGGAGCCCAAGCCGTAGGTGGCAGTGGCGGGGTCACTGCTCCGGGGGTGGGGGGGATGCTGAGGCAGCTCAGAGCAGCCCTGCAGAGGCACGGCCCCAGCCTGTGCCACCAAAGCTGGCGACAGGGGTTGGGAGCCCAGTTTCGGGTGCCACTAGATGGCAATCGGCGCATTCCGGTGCGGTGTCCCAGCCGCTGGATGCTGCAGGGGCCGTCCGCTCCCGGCCCTCCCTGCTGCCTCCTCCAGGGCACTGCCCGCGGTGCCAGCGCCGGAGCCGGGCCAGGAGCCGGGCCAGGAGCCGCTCCTGCAGCGCCCGGCTCTGCTTTGCCCTCGCTGGGTTCACCCTCAGCTGAATCCGTTCCCTGCGGTCAGACTTGCGGCAGGGCCAGGGAGGGCACCAAGGCAGAGCCCCCGTTCAGCAGCGCTGGGGAGCAGCCCCGCAGACAGACCCAGAGCTGGGGCTTTTGGATACTCACTGAGATGTGTTTGAAACATTTAATAGTATGTCAGAGCGTAAGGGAAGAAATCCTGCCTTTGATCTGTGAATTATCCAAAGTTCCCACCTGATGCAGGGATGGCATTTTTAAAGAAAACGAAGGAGATTTTCTGTCCCCAGGCTCTGTCCCTGCCGACCAAAGCTCAGCGATGTCTCCAGGTCCTACAGGGGCCCAGAGGATCGCTCGGGTTTGATTTCAGCCCCTGCAGCAGCTCTGTGCCGCCTGGGGTGCAGCCCTGGGGCACGGGGCGTGCGTGCACCCGGCTCCAACTCGTCCTCCCAACAGAAGCTCCAAATCCTGTGCAAGGATGCTAAAAAACCAGAAAGGGGTGGAGAGGATAATGGGTTTTGGCCAACTGCCACTTCCCTTAGCAGGGAAAAGTTACTGGCTGTTCTAGTGACCTCCACAGTCATCTAACCAGCTACACTTAATTACGCTGAGTAATATAAAAAATTCCTTATATTCTGCAAGCAAAGTCCTCCTTGGTCAATGGAAAAAAGAAATCCAGCAGAGCAGGAAAATGCCTGTGCCTGACAGCGCTGCCTTATAATCTATTTTTAACTGAATTTCTCCATCTCCTTTGTAAAGAAATAACACTTCTTCATTGCCTCTGGCCATAATTAATGTGCCGTAACTCAAGTCCAAGAGACATATAAAACCAGACTTTAAACAGAGCATTAGCTTTCAAGCAGAGCAAATAATTTTGGAGAAAATAGTGTTTTCTATACTTAAAACTCTTTCCCCTGGTTTTCATTAAAGCCCTTCAGCTGCTCAAACACGGAACGTGCTTGCCCCAGCCCTGTGCTGGTTTGAGCACATCCTTCCCCACGGGGTGAGGAGCTGCCATGGGCACAGCTTTTCCACAGGGATCCAGAACAGCAGGAGCAGCCAGGGGGGTTCACCTGCTGCCACTGCCCCTGGTCTCTTTGGTTTGAAAAGAATATTGCCATTTGTCATTGCAAAAAGGGGAATGCAAGGCAGGGGTTGGAAGGGACCTTACAGATCATCTCCTTCCAACCCAAACCAGTCAGTGATTCCATGATTGCATCCCACAGGTGTTCCCCATCTGCTTGATGTGCCCATCCCCACAGATGTTCCCAATGTCCCCCATCCCCACAGGTGTTCCCAATGTCCCCCATCCCCACAAGTGTTCCCAATGTCCCATCCCCACAGGTGTTCCCATGCCCCAGCTATGCTCCACCGCCCCTTTCCCACTTGTTGGAGCAGCCAGGGGGGCTCTGCCTTTTCCTCTGAGGGTCTCTTCACTTGCAGGGAGGGCACTGGGTGCAGGTAAGGGCTTTTCTGGAGTGTTGGGGTGTGAGAGAGGGGCTGTGTGGTAGTGACAGCCAGAAAAGAGCTGCCTGGTGCTGCTGGAGCCGTTTCTCCAGCTGTGTTCCCTGTGTGTCTGGGATCCTGGGCTCGCTCTGGGCGGGCCCAGTGCTGGTGCTGGGGGTGCCCTGGGACAGGGGAGCTCTGTCCCCCTTGGGCTGTGCGGGTGGTCAGGGCTCTGCTGCACACCAGGAGGAAGCCCAGGCTCACTTCAGGATGTGCTATATGGTCAAATATGTTGTTATGGCAACTAAAATTCTAAAAATAGACCAAGGAGAAAAAGACAATGTATGTAAAAATGACCACGTTTTATTTTAATTATGAGGAGACTTAAATGCTTTCTATGTGAAGAATTTAGGAGTTTATGTGTGAGTTTTGCTTGTGCCTGTAACTCTGGGCCCAGAAGAGTTGGGCACTGCAGGGAGGCTTCCGGAAGCCCTGGGCAGCAGCTCTGGCAAGGCTGGGGCTGAGCAGCTGGGAGAGAATAGAGAGAAGCTCAGTCTGTGAGGGGTCCTGCTCAGAAACTGAATGTCCCAATCCTAAAGCTCTATCTGAGGGAAAAACTTCATCTTTGGGTTAACTTAAAGATATCTCTGAGCAAATCCTGACATTGGAATCTGGGACCAACCAGAGCAGCTGTTCCATGTCTGGGATTCTGCTGTGGCTGCCCCTGGATCCCTGGCAGTGCCCAAGGCCAGGCTGGACGGGGCTGGGAGCAGCCTGGGACAGTGGAAGGTGTCCCTGCCCATGGCAGGGGGTGGCACTGGATGGGCTTTAAAGTCTCTTCTAACCCAAGCCAGTCTGGGATTCTCTGATCTGCAAGTGCTGGGTCAGGACTTGGCTCTGGGCTGGTGGTTGTGTAGGCAAAGGGTAACAATTAATTATATTTTGGCATTATAAGCAGTGGCTTTACAGGGAACCTTCATCCAGCTGCTCTGTTCTGATGTCCAGACCTGGCTGCCCTCCCTGTCCCTTGTCACCCAGGTCAGGAGCTTTGACTCCTTTGCTTTTCCCACTCGTTCTGTGTTGTGAAAGACAATTCCTGAAACTGAGTCTTTTCTCTTAATAATAATAACAACAGCAATAGCACCCAGTCTTGCTTTGGTGGCCTCACTCAACACAGCTGTTGTCGTTGCAAAACCCCCAGGCCCTGCTGTGCCCAGCGTTTGTGTTGCAGGGATCAGTGAACTTCACTCGTTCTTGGAACCGCTGGAGAGAGGGGGGGTGTGTGTCAAAACCCAAGCTGCAGCTGCAATCCTTTTATTAATTATAACTGAACTTCCCTGGAGCTGCCCAGTGCTGGCTGGGCCAGGTGGGTCGGGAGGGCACTGGGGTGGCTCCGGCCAATTCCCGTGGCAGGACGAGCTTCCATCCCCATCCCAGCGGCTGCAGTGCCACGGGAATGAATGCTGGGCTCACTGCCCTTCCTGCTGGCTGCCACTGCCAGCCCCTCTGCTGCCCCTCTCCCTGCCAGGCCCCGGGGCAGGCACACACCCCTGGCAGGGGAAGGGGCAGCTGGGATGGCCCTGGCAGCCCACTCGCGTCTCCCACAGCTGGGTGAGTCCTGCATCCTCTGAAAGACAAACATCTGCAGAAGGGGCCACAGAGAGGAAACTTCCCTCGGTACAGAGGGAGAGCTGTGAGTGTCAGCTGCATGGGATGTGTGTTTGAAAAGCAGCATTTAATTAAATAAAGATCATGTAAATAGAAATCTGCATCGGCTCGCTGTGTGCCACAGAGTGAAGGAGCTGCCAAGGAGCAGGAGTTCCCTGCCTGGCCCCTGCTGCCAGCAGGAGCAAATTCCCTGCCCAGGCTGTGCCGTTTCTCTCTGTGTGTATAGACACATAAATAGGTGTATGTGTGTTTACCATGTGCTGTAATTTCTTAGGTGCTATAAATTTTGTGCCTCTTCCAAATATTTGAGCACTCCTGTGACCTTCTAACCAAAACAGCCCGAGTAAACTGTATGCAATCTATATGTACAGGGGCTGTCAGAGAGAGCTAACATTTACCCAGAGCTGGGGCTGTTTATATTGCAGCAGCATGAAAAATGGCAAACGTGGAGCAGAGAGGCTGCTCCCGGCGGGAAGGGATGGGAATCCGGGGAAGGGATGGCCTGGGAGCAGTGCTGTGCCCCCGGGATTGGGCTTTGGCACACCTGTGAGCATTCCCCTCGCATGTCCTGTCCCAGCAGGGAGCCCCAGGGGCTCGGGCTGTGCTCCGTGCTCTGTCAGTGACAGTCTGGGCTGTGGCTGATGCTGTGGCCACCAAACGCCCCTGTGCTCCCAGTGCTGGTTACTGGGGGCAGCTCAGCAAGGGCCAGTCTGACTCCCCAGCGTGAGGACCAGGGAATGATCCTGTCTCATATGGTTAAGTTAAAAGGGAAAGAATGAAACCCAAGTATTACATTTAAAGTGTTGCTTGTGAGGCATTTTGAGCTCCCCCTTACCCAGTGCAGAGGTGGGAGCCCACCAGGAACTGGTGCTCTGGGATCCCCTCTGGGGTTCGGTGCTGTGACCAAAGTGTGTTTGATAAGGCTCTGCCCTGCGCAGTGACTGAGTGGTATCTGATGGGGAACACTTAACAGGCATTAAATGAGACGTTGGGCATGTAAAGAAGGACAGGACGTGTACACTGACAGCTGTGGAAGGAAAAGGGATCCTGCCAAGGGGGAGGAGATTCCAGCCAGTCCAGCACTATCCATGCGCTGCACTGAAACCAGAGCTTGGAAAACTGCAGCCGTTCCTACCCATTCCTTGTTTTCCTTGGCCCTTCTGTTGGCTGAATCTCTACTAACAACTGGATAAAATCCAGACTTTTAATGGAAGTTTGCATGTGCTTAGGTGTTGGGTTTGCCCTTTTCTGTTGCAAGTTTGTTCTTTAACCGTTTGTCTGGATTGCGACACTTCTCCAGGCTGGTGTTCCCAATCCTGGATTTCTGTGCTAGGAATTGGTAAAGAAATGGGAGCTTGGTAGCAATCCCCTCCTAATCTGGAACGCATCACCCTCCCTTCCTCCCAAAGCAGGGAGCAGTGGCTGCACGGGAGGCAAGTTCTGGGCTAAAAGGTGACACCAGGTAAGGGAATGGTTCTGCTTCTGCTGCTGTCACCTTTCCAAGGGGTCACTGGGAAAATGCAGAGCAGCTGGTTTTGACTTGCCCTTGGAGGAGCAGCAGTGCAGAGTTGAGGTGCTGAGATGTTCTCCAGGGCAGGGCAGGCTTTGCACAGAGGGAGAGGTATTCCTGTAGGGATCTGAGCGTGGAATGACCCAGGGCCGTGCTCAGCCTGGGAGAGAGCCGGGGTGCCACAGCAACAGCTGAGCAGCAGCACAGATCCCGTGCAACAGAAACGAGAGATCTGGGAGGAATACACACAGCAACAACAACAACTCTTTCCTCTGTAAGGAAAACCAGGATATCCAACTCTTTCTTCCTCTCCTTGGGCTCCAAGCCCCACTTTTGAGTTGTAAATCTCTGTGGGGATACAGGTTTGGGTGCAGCGTGTGGAGCTGGCACCTCCTGTGTTCTGTGAATGCCAGAGGAAGGCAAACCTGCCCGAGAGCGCAGCTCTGCAGCTGCCAGCGGTGCTGGCCAGCACGGCGGTGAAATTAAGGACAAATAGGCAGGAGTACATTTTGTGCATGTAGTGTCTGCTGATGACTCAATATTTCAGCTAAACATATTTACCTGAATATTCATAGTCACTTTGGAGGTGGCTGCATCTCCTGAGCTCAGCTAATCACCAATTCTGATAACGGCACCGCTCTGCCCCAGCCCCCAGCATTGCTGCCTGCAGCTTCCAAAAGCCCCAAGGTAACAACAACGCACCTGACAAAGACCCAGCGGCCTGGCTGAGGTTTCCCTTTCCCAGTGGAGGCACCAAATCCAGTTTGAAGCCCGGAGGTCCCTGTGGGGGTCAGGGCAGGACCCCTGGCAGTGGGAGCTCGGAGTGCAGCCCCGAGGTCAGAGCTGGGCACTGCCTTTCCCCTCTGGGAGGGTTTTATCGGGGAACAGATGGTGCTGAGGTGCTGCTGAATCTCAATGTCACCTCAGCTACTCCTCAGCAAAGTTTTGAGGTTTCTCTGGAGGCTGTGGCTGCCAGCTCAGCCCTGCTCTGGCAGCAGGATCAGGCCAGGAGTCAGTGTGGGGCTTTGCAGTGACAGACACGGCCCCGAGGGCTGCCTGGGATATGTTGTGCTTGAAAGGGAACTCACGTTCCTCAGAAAGCAAGAAGGAAAGTTAGAAATGAAAAACAAACAGATAAAATAAAACCCCCACAGTGAGCTTCTCCATTTGCTGGGTTAAGGAACTTTCAGATGAGGAGGTTGTAGTCAGGTGGGTCTTGGCCCCTTCTCCGAGGCCACCAGCGGCAGAACAAGAGGGAACGGCCTCAGGCTGGCCCAGGGCAGGCTCAGGGTGGACAGCAGCAGGAATTTCCCCATGGAAAGGGTGCTCAGGCCTTGGCAGGGGCTGCCCAGGGAGGATTGGAGTGCCCATCCCTGGACGTGTCCAAGGAAGGGCTGGAGGTGGCACTTGGTGCTCTGGGTTAGGGACTGGGCACAGGTTGGGGTCAATGGTCCTGGAGCTCCTTCCCAACCTCAGCGATCCTGGGATCTGCTCTGTGCCCTGAGGGAATTCCTGCTGATCCCTGAGTGCACAGACCCTGAGTGTGACTGCAGGGCAAAGCCACCCTTAGTGGGGGTGTCACATGCAGCCCTTGCTCACTGCCATTGATCCTTTGTGTTGTACAGCTAAAAATAATCCATAAGAAATCCACAGGAAATCTGGGCTTGGGCTTTCTCTGCAGTGGCAGAGTGGGATACAAGTGGAGGTGCTGGATGTGGGCAGGGGGAAAGGGAGCACCAATTAATGCCATTTGCATCAATCACTTGTGTGCCAGGCGCTGGATTCTTCCTGCCCAGACAGTCCCACAAAGGCAGATTTCCTTGGCTCAGGAGCAGGGGCTTCCAGGTGTGTGCCCAGACTTTCCTAGAATTTTAAAACCAAGGCTGAGGAGCTGTCAAATAAACAATAATGCTGCTGTTTTAAACCCATGTTCACACTTGAATAGGGGCTGATTTCCACTGGTGCTGCTGACTCCAATCACCCCAGCTGGACCTCAGGCCCTCCCAAACCTCAAAATTAGAGACAAAATTTTAATTCTTCCATCTATAGCTAAAAGCTGTGAAAATCTTTGTGACTTATATCACTAATGGTACTTTAACTATTTGATTTTTTACTTTTTTATAGCTGGGGAGTTTATTTTTAAATCTTTGCTTTTTCAATAGCTTCACTGCAGTAATTGCTGAGGAAAATGGCACTGCAGTCGATACCAAAGTGCTTCAGAGCGGTGCAGAATGGGAACAGAGTCTGTGCCCTGTTCAGGGAGGCTCTGTGCCGTGCTCCCTCGGCAGGTTTGCCCCTGTGGGCAGCTGGAGCAGCTCCTGGCCCTGCCAGGGCTCTGTCCTGGCTCTCCAGTTGCTACCAGTGGCCCTGGCAGCCCCGTCCCTCCCCAGACTGGCCTGGCTGAGCTCAGTGTGGGGGCAGAGCCCACCATGCTTCTGGAGAGATTTCTGCTGTTGTGGGAGGCAAGATCCTCTCTGATCCCAAGGCCAGGGTCCTGTGGTCAGCTCCTGCCGTGGAGAGAAGGACTGGGCTGGCCTCAGCTCTCCCCAGCTGCGTCTGGGCTGGAGCTGCTCTGCTTGAGGCACTTCAGAGCCTCTCAGGTGTGCCCAGGGGTGTTGTTAGACATGGCCCAGGCTCTGAACCTGGCGGTGCTGGGAGGGCTCCCTTCAGGCTGTGGGGGACGTGGGCAACCCCAGGGCAGTGACAGCTGTGGGTGAGCTCCAGGGGTAGAGGACCCAGCACTACTGCAAAATAATTGTGTCAAAGAAAAGCTTGATGGACTTGTGTGTGTGGATTTATTGGCAGTAGTTTGCATTTTTCCTCATTAAGGGCTGATTATTCTGATAATAAAGAATAAACTTTGCCATCGAGCATCTCGAGGCTCAACAGTTCTTAATTAAACATCGTAATTGTCTTTGAAGCAGATAAATGTTATTGCATATCACAGGAGTGCAGGCTGGGGCTGAAGAGTAGATGAAGCTCGCTGTGATGAGGAACAAAGCTGAAAATAAACATTTTAGGATCTGTACGTTGTCAGCAGGGGACAGACCTTAACCAGGGGCACTTGATTTTCCCCCTTTTTGTGCCATTTACATTTTCTCTCTGCTAAGGGGGAAAATCAAACGGTTTAATTGTCAGCTTGGTGTCAGCACTGGTCTCGTTCTTCACATTTCTGTGGGGTTTGCACAGGAAGAAATGTCCTTGTGGCAAAAGCAGCACGAGTTCCTACAAGTGTGGCTGAAGAAGGAGCTGTGCCAAGGGGAGGGACAGCAGGGAGCAGCTGGGTGCTCCTGGCTCCTGCAGGGTCGCAGGCGGCCCCGAGGGCCAGGACAGGGGATCCCCATCCCTCGGCACAAAAGGCTCCTCCAAGAGCTGCCTCCCACCTGATGCAGGAACTTTGCCCTTGGCAGCAAGAGGCAAGACCTGAGGAAGGTGCTACTGAATCTCAGTGGCTGCTATAGCCAGCGAGTGTGATAAAATCTGATTTATAGTTAGTGATAGAAGAATTGCAGGGGCTTTGAGGGAAGGTTTAACCCTTGCAGTAACACAGGGGTGCGCTTCCTGCCCCTGGAGAGCAGCACAGCCTTTGCCCTGACGTGGGCTTGGCCTCCCCTCTCCGGGGCTGTGCCACCAGTGGGGAGGGATGTAAAGATCTGGTGTTCTGGGCAGCTGGAAGGACAGGGCTACAGCAGCCTCTGACACTGGGTGTTGTTCTGCTGCTGGAATTAACCCACATCACAAGACACCACAGAAAACCAAGAAAAGTCTTTGAGGAAGGGCAGGAGGTTCCTGCTGGGGCCATGGGAACAGAGGAATTCTCCAGGAGTTAAGGTTCAAGAAAGAGTCACTGGTTCTTTACAAGGTGCCAGGTACCAAACTCTTGTGCTAAGAAATCCTAGAAAATAAGGTTAATTTATATTGGTCATATGGAAAGGGCAGATTAACCCTGCTGGACGGTGGAGCCAATACAGATTTACCCCCCAGTGGCATTTTTCTGTTCCCTTCCCTGGAAAAAGCTGGTGCAAGCCGAGGTGGGGGCTTGATCTGCACCCGAGGCAGCTGCAGGCCTGCAGTGCCCTCGGGGATGTTGCTACGCTACAAATGCAGCCTCAGCTTTATTCCCTGGGAAGGTTGAGAGGTGTTAATACACCTGGAATGGATCATTTTAAATATTAAACTGGAGATGGGCTCCAGAAAGCTTTAGTGAGGAGTCATTTCCTCCCTGTACCGTTGGAACAGATCCATCTGCTGGGCTGGGGCAGTTCCCTCTGCTGGGCTGCCCCGGATGCCCCCGGGAGCAGCCTGGGTCCCGGCTGGAGGGGCAGCGGGTGTCCGTCCCTCCAGCCCCTGGGCTGGGGAGGCTCTGATAGCAGCTTTGGGCCCTGCTGCCGGTGCCGCCCACCCGGCCCAGCCCCTCTGCTCTCGGATCCACGGCAGCTTTAGCAGGATGAGAGCTGCCTCCCTCTGCCCTGAGCATCCCTCCCTGCCAGGGCCACCGTGAGAACGGGCTCTGAATAATCAGCCAGGCCAATTAATTAGAGTGCTGGTGCTGCCCTGCACGGCTGAAGGGTCACAGCCATCGTTACCTCTTTCCACGCGGAGGGAGGGCAGCGAGAAGGAGCCGGGGGTGCGTCCGTGGTTTATTTATCACCGGAGGGGGCGGCTGCAGCGGGGCCGTTACACCACAGCGATGCTATCTGCTCCCGCTGCTGCTGCTGGGCTTGTTTGTAACGTGTCACGGCAGCATCCTCGAGGTTTCACACACGGGCTGCTTTCCTTTCCTTAAAAACCTGTCTTGCAAAGCACAGCAGTGATGCTGGCAAGGGGCAGGCACACCTGGGTGCTGCTCAGGGCCCCGGCTCTTGCCGTCCCCCTGCTCGGGCACAGCCCTGCACAAGCTGGGCTGGAAGGGACCCTAAAGCCCGTCTTGTTCCCGTGGGCAAGGACACCTTTCACTGTCCCAGGCTGCTCCAAGCCTCATCCAACCTGGCCTTGGGACACTTGCAGGGATGGGGCAGCCACCACCACCGAAATTTGTGTGTTAGCAGCCCGTGGCTGGAGAGAGACAGAACAGACGCTTCTGATGGAAAATGAGGTGACTAAAATGTGCAGATAGACAAATATTTCCCTTCTATGCACACTGAGCAGTTGTGATGAGCTCCTGTTAAACTGTGGTCATTCTGGTGAGGCCCCTGGGTTTATTTCCATGTACAACCCATTCCCCAATTCTGTTCTGAATTAGCTTAAACATTTGGTAAGGTCTTCAACTGCAAATATCTAATTTCTTATTCAATATTCAGGATTCCAAATGGAATAAATGATCTGTTTACATGCATCAGTCAGACCATCTGGTTCCATAGGAGAATTCAACAAAGAATCCATTAATTGTCACGCATGTTTATTCATCATTCTTAATTCATAATTCTTATAAATAATTAAATCAGATGATCTTCTGCAAATAAACAAGCCAAGTGATTATTTTGAAGCTCCGACTTCCATACCTAAAAGAAAACAAAATTAATAGCTCATGTGAACATCCAAGAAAAGGAAAACATTCAATTTGGTGAGTACATAAAGCGCTATAATTTTCTGCAACCAGCTCATCCCTTTCATCTTGCATTTAAAACTGTAATTACCATTGCCAGCAGAACATGGAGAAGGCAGCAGAAAGAGAAAACAAAGTATGGAGAGAAAGTGGGAAGGTAAATTAAGTGAGAGCCCCAGAAAAGACAATTTGTCTGTGTTCCTCTGCCCAGGCTCTCTCCCCAGCGCTGGTGTTACCTCCGGGTATTTATAACTCTGTGCTGGGCACGATGCTAAAAGAATGAGCCCAAATGTCCTTTCCTAAAGACCCTGGAGGATTAAAAATAGAGGGATGATCGTGGTCCTTGGAGGAAATGTTGAGGCACATCTAAATAGCGTCGCTGCATCCCCACAGCCGCTGCAATCTGGGGTTCTTTCCCCGCCATTCCAAGCATTATTTCTGGAAATCAAGAGTCCTCGGGCACATAGTGCTTTCACTGTGAGTGACTTCAAACTGGAAAATGTGATTCATTGGAGCTAAAATGTAATTTCCAGAATAGTCATCTCTCTCAGCTTATCTTCTGGGGGAAAGAGACATTTTGGCGTGTCAGCGGGTGGAAGGGCTGGGACCTGCTGCGCCATACGGAGAGTGTTTTATTACTTTCACATTTCTTATTTTAACTTCATTGTCTGACACAGCCATTACCTTTTCAAGGACAGAGTTCTTAAAAGTATTGGGAGTCTTGTACCCAGAGAATACTGAGCCTCCTGTAATGTAAGTCATAAATGTACCTAATGCATCTCTGGCTTTCCTGCCGAGCCTTGGAAATGACACGGCCAGGTTCATTATGGCCTGATGGTTTGGCTCAACTTCTTCTGCCAGCCTGCTGCAATTGCAAAACCTGGCATCTTTATTCCCACAGCAAAGAAGGGTACAAAATTGGCAATGATTTATGGGTGTGCCCTTCTGCTTTAATAATCCAAATTAGCACAGTGCCACAGATTGTTCCTGAGGGATGTTTTTTGAGGGGTCTGCATGGGCACCTGGAGGTTGGAATTTTTGAAATCCCATTAAATATTAGACCAGTCTAAGTCTCTGACAGCATTGACAGACATCAACTCAAAGTCAGAGCTCAAAGCTGGGCACTGGAAACTAAACTGCCTTTCCTGAAATTTTGGTTCAGACCTCCCTCCAGTATTTGATCTCTTCATTCCAAGAGCGAAAAATAGGGTTTAGGGACAGCTTCCTGTCCTGATGCCTAAAATCTGAGTGTGCTGTGCCCTACAGTCTGGGGGTTCCTTTCCTTGCCATGGTGTTGAGCAGAGCCCGTGGGATGGGATGGACACCAGACTCCTGCCCTGCCAGAGAGAGAATTCCTGTTGGGTAATGTCTGGTAGAGGCCGTGGGAGCCACAGGTTGCTGTTACCAGGTTCACAAACAGGAATCCTAAGGGGCAAACACCAACCCACGAGGGCAGGCTGAGCTGATGTCTGATGCTGCCGAGCATCCTCCTCCTCCTCCTCCTCCTCCTCCTCCTCCTCCTCCTGGCGGGCTGAGGCAGGTTGGAGCCCGGCTGTGGGTTAACCACAGAGCTCTTGGGGTTCATGTGTTATCATCTGCTGCTCTTGGGCTGACTCATTCCAGGATTATGTAGGTATTTTATTCACTGTCTTATTACTGGAAAGTTTTTTTCTGCAGAGGCTTGGAATATAAAACTGAAAATATTCTGATTGTAAACTGCCTCAGATAACGCCGAGCCTGTTGTAAAAGCAGGGCCTGTCTGTGCAACAGTAATTCCACAACTGCAGCAGCAGGAGTGAGCACTGAACTCGTTCCTGCTCCCATGTCAGTGTTCTTGGTACTGCCAAAATTGAGATTCTCATCACAGAGGAGTCGGGAGGCTGCCTTCTCCTCACATTTAATTCTTTTCTAGTTGAAAAACAGTCTTTTAATGTGCTACTGCTGGGAGGTTTGGGTACTTTCTCCAAGATTATGACAATCTGAGAATTTCAAGGATGTGGGTGGTTATAAACTCTCCCTTGAAATGTGCCATAAAGCAGCAAAGGAAGCCAGAATTCACATTATTTCCTTGTTACACCCTACAGGAGCTGTCATCCAAGGGGTATGTGGCTGTTGAATTAAAATTTAGCTGAAGAGATTTCAGCAGTACTGGAGGTTTCTTTTTGTGGCTTTTACACTGATTTCTCTCTTCTGCCCCTGTTGTGTTCCTGAGTTTTCCATCATTAGCTGGCTGCACCCTCCTCTCTAGGGATCCAGCTCCAAATGGGACACTTTTCCTTCAAGAAGGATTTCCCTGAGGAGCGGGTTTCTCTCTCAGGATTTCTAGTCTGTAGTTTTAAAGCTCAGAGTGTTTTCCTTCTCCCTGCGAGCTCCTGGCAAAGTGAGGAGCTTTAAAACACAAATATTTACGGACGAGGCAGTGTTTGGATTAGGGAATGAAGAGTCTGGATCAGCTGCTTTGCTTATCTGGTTCAGAGAAAGACTCTGAGGAGCCCTGGCTGTGCTCTGAGACACCGTCCCAGCTTTGAGCCCACAGGACAGGCTTGCCTAAAGAGCAGCCCAGAGGAAGAGAGGCTCATTTTTCAGGAAGAATTTCTTCATGGCAGGGAATATCAGGCCTTGGCAGGGGCTGCCCAGGGAGGTTTGCAGTGCCCATCCCTGGAGGTGCCCAAGGAATTCCTGGACGTGGCACTCGGTGCTCTGGGCTGGGGACAGGGTGGGGGTCAGGCACAGCTGGGACTCGATGACCTTGGAGCTCTTTTCCAACCTCCGTGATCCTGGAATTCTGTGACTTTACAGCTTCCTGCAGAGATGCAGCATTTGGCACCATTTCTCAGCTCCTTGGCAACGTGGCCCTGCCTGGGAGAAAAGGTTATTAATATAGAGAGTGACGGATTCGGGGGCTCCTGGATGCCAGGAGCTGTGCTGGGCTCCAGCAGGTGACAGTGGGCCTGGGGCACAGCAGGGCACTGGGCACGGGGAAGGGAAATGATTCTTGGCCCCATGTCCCACCAAAACCCAGCCAAAAAGCCTCTGCGCTTTAGGAAGTGATTTATATTTGTTCCCTGGGTAAATAGGGAATCCAACCAGGCTCTGCCAGTCCAGCACCTTTCAGGCACAGTTAAATTAACTTCTAGAAAAATAATAAAAATAATGGCCCAGCCTAATGAATGCCTGAGGAATTCTATAAAAGGCCTTGTGACACCTGCATTAATACCAAATGAGTTCATTATGATTAATGTTATTAAAATAAATGTCATGGCGGTGAATAATGGCCTGGCCATTATTTTAAAGTGTTGCCACTGGATCTATAAAAGCTCATGAGTCAACCCTGGGGAAGGAATTCTGCACGTTCATGTCTAAAACCTGTGAGGAATTCAAACTTTTCTGCAAAAATAGCCCCAAAAATAACATGGAAGGCTGTGTGAAGGACAGAGCGTGCCCTGGCTCGGGCAGGGCTGGTTTTCCTGCAGCTCAGAGGTGGGATGGGAGGATTTCTGACCTGGGAATTTCTTGGTGCTTGAGGATGATTCCATAACTGTTTGTACTGGTTTGTGTTTGGGCTTTTATCAGGCCAGATCTTTTTTTTTTTTATTCTGCTGTTTTTAGAGGGGGATTGTCTTCTTGACTTTCAAAGCACAACACAACAGTCTTACAAACATCACAAACTCATCCTTACAAGAAAGAAAAGGCTAAGAATGAAAATATTTATGTTAGTGACATGTAAAAGTAACTATTTTTGGTAGGTTTTACCCATGCAAATCTTTTTAGCAACTTGTAAAGCCTTAGGAGAGATGTTCTTTAGAATCTTGATTAAAATCCCAGCTGGAATAAAATATTTAGCAAAAAGATGTTTCCCTACTCTTCAATTGCTCCTTAATTAATCATCTTTGTTAACTGGCTGGAAGACATCCTGCTCCATTTTTCCTTTTTGGCTTAGGGTAATGTATGCAAATTAATTTGGGGTTGTATAATCCAATCATAAAAACAACCCCAACCTTGCTGGCACTGATGATGTGCTGTTAGCAGGATAAGAGGGAACAGTGCTGGTCCTGCTGTTGGGGGACAGTGACAAGCAGTGTGGTGGCACTGAGCTGGGACAGAGGGGCCGTAAATTGTCCAATAAAACCAAGAGGAACCTGAGGAAAGAGATTGATTGATTGATTGATATCTGACTCCAAGTCTTGTCAAACTAGTGCAGTAAAGTTTCTGATGTGTGTTTTGCCAGGAAGTTAAAATCACCAGGTGTGCAAGAAATGTAATACGGGGAAATCTGTGTAATTTCTATAATTATTTTTGAAGCAATGAATGTGCCTGGTCACAGAACTATTTTAGCTGTGGTGATGTAAGGTCCAATTAACAGAATGACATTGGGGAAGAGCTGTAAATCTGCAGAGTTCACATTTTATTGCTGCTGGAATTGTGCTGTGGGACAGAGGCAGGGCTGGGCTTGGCTGGGCAGAGGTGGGATTCAGGCTGCCTCGTCCGCTGCAGGACCAGAGCTCCGAGCTCGACGTGGTGGGGCTGAGTTGACAACTGGGCCTGGTGATCTCCAAGGTCTTTTCCAACCTTTGCAGTTCTGTGATTCTGCCTCAGGGCCACACGAGGTCATTTCACAAAAATTCCAGCTCAGCGCTCCGAGGTGCCCGCAAAACCTGCAGAGGTCGGGAGTCGGAAAACCAGGAAAGGAGGATGGAGCCCAACATTGTCCTACATCAAAACACACGTCTGCACTTTGTTGTTGCTAGGGCCTCAAGCCCCCTAATTTCTGAGGAGGTGTTTAATTTATTTTCCTTTTAAATTAAAGCTTCAGTAGGAATGACTCATCCAGCCCTGTTTACAAGAGGGTTTTGCTCCTGGGCCGTGCTCCTGTGGATGTTGCAGCCGTCACCGGCGCTGAGGGTGATGCTGTTACTGCTGTTTGGGGGCAAGATGCTGGTAAGGGAGGCTGAGAAAACAAATTGATTTCGAGTTTGCAAACCACAGAAAGAAGTCCCACACGTTGATGTGCCGACAGTGCGTGCAGCAGCAGAACGAGAGCAAGGGGCTGGAGAAACGAGGCTGGAGATGCAGTGATAGGTTGTAAGTGGGTGCAGCTGCGCTGGTGGTTGCCAGATCTGAGTCGCAGTTTCTTTCCCCATGATTTCTTGACTCTGCAGAAACATTAGACACAGCTCAAGGATGTGGCAACCCCCCTTATCTTCCTGTTGTGCGTGTCCTCGTGCTCCAGCAGGGAGGGTTTGGTCTGTGCAGATGCAGACAGCTGTGTGCGTGCCGTGCCCCCGGCCCGGCACTGGGAACCCAGCAGAGGAGAAGGAACAAATATTCACGTTTCTGGTGCAGTGCCAAAACTAGAGGTTGATAATTTAATCTGCCGGCTCACAGCTTGAGAGTCTACACAAACATCCCCCTTCTTTCCACACAGGATGGATCACGCTGCCATGGGTGCTGGGAAAGCCCAAGGAATAAACAGGCTCCCTGCAGTTATTAAATGTGATGGTTGGCATTCAAACCCAGGTCAAATATCTCATTCCTCAGCTTCAGCATCGCAATATCTCCAGTTATTTCTGATTTATGCAGCTGTCATAAACACTCCTGCCCACGGGAACGTGCAGAAGTCACACTGAGACCTCTGGGGAAAGCCTGGGATATTTCTTCAAGCTGGAGCTTTTTGATGGCACACCAGACCCCTTTACTGGTGCCTCATCTGGGAGCCATTTGTGACCTGGCACCAAAACCGCCCTGATGCTGCCACCTGTGCCGGTGCCCCAGTCAGAGCTGCTGGGGTTGTTTGCAGGGGGTGCCCCCCAGTGTCCCCCCAGTGCCCCCCAGTGTCCCCCAGTGCCCCTTGCCCGCCGTGCTGCGCCTGGGGACACCTGAGCTGCGGTGTCATGGGCTCAGTGAGGACAGGGCTCTGCTCCCGGCAGACGCAGCAGGGACAGGGCTGCACCTTCCGCAGCAGCGTGGGGCAGGCAGGGAGGCGGGAGGTGCCTGCGGGGCTGTGCCCAGGACCGGGCTCCATCCCTGGGTCCCCTGCTGGAATCAGAGCTTTGCATGAGCAAACAAAGTTCTTCCAGGCACGGGCTCTTTCCTGCCTTAAACCGGGGTAGAAAATCTGGTGCTGCTTTTGTGCATTCAGTGCTGCCGGCCTGCCCTTACATGGGTTTCTTTACAATTTCTGGTCACGCAAGGAGCTGCATCATTTACAGGCAGGATTCGCAGGAATGCGGCTCTGCCGCTGCCGAGCAGCTGGAGGACACCCTTAAATAAAAGAGAATCCTCCCCACAAGCTGTTTCATGTTATCATGACGGCTGGGAGATAGAGAGAAATCCTCTCTGACCTCTGTGACCCTCTGGCAAGCAATGACAGGTCCCTGCTGGGCCTGGGCCCAGGTTCTTTTAATATTTCTGAAACTTCGGGAGCATCCCTCCCTCCTCGTGCGCATGACTAAGTACAAAGGGAATTTAATCTTCCCTCACAGCTCCATCTCCAGGGTCTGACTTTCATGTTCTCTTCCTAGACTGTTCCTGCAGCCTCCCTGCAGAAGGCAGAGTGCTCTGCACACCTGAACTGCTCCCACATTCACCCCAAAATGCATCACCCAGACCTGACTGAGGCTGCAGATCTCTGGGGCCCTGGCACACCGTGACACAATCCCCAGCTGTGCATGCAGGAGTGGGATTTCCCCCTGGGAGGGCTGTGGCTGTTGAACAGGGTTGTTCCGTGCTGCAACTTCCCAGCTTCCAGGTGTTCTTAACAGGGAAAGGGGATTTTCCACGGCTCAGGGGAATGACCTGCACAAGTCCTGTGCCAGGCCTGTGTTCAGGCAGCTCTGGGCTGTTGGCGAGCCCAAGAACCAAGAGCTTCAGTCCCAGCCTGTGCAAAGCAGAGGGAGGTGATGGACCACCCTGAGAATAACACCTGAGGAGGTTTTCGGTTGCTCCAGTCCCGATGTGTCCTCCTGATCCCTCGCTGTTGGCTTTGGTGCTGTACTTGCAGGGAACGAAGCCGTTTCCTCTGCAGTCTGGGAAGCCGGGGCAGGACACAGAGCACGGTCCCGGGGATCTCTTCATTTGCCTAGAACTACCTTAAGGTGATTTTTTTAGAAGTAGTTTTGTGATTTTATTTCCCTTTCCAGGGCCCCCAAACTGGATGTGCCTAACCTCGTATTCCAGTTGTTGAACATTTAGAGGGTGCACAAGGATGTTCTACCAGGGGCAGAATGAGAGGAGACATTAACAAATCTATCACTTCATCTTCTCCAAACTGTGTTAAACTGGGGAAGCAGCTCTGCACGGGTTCAGCTCTCAGTTCTGCTACTGACAGGAGATAATGAACAAATCACTGAGCTCCAGGTGGAGATGGAGGAGGGGGAATGTTCTGGTGTAAGAGCTGGGAGTTAAGGATAAGCAAAGTAAACTTCGAAATTAAGGTATCCAGCAGAATTAAGGTAAAGGCAGGGTGGAAAAAGGCTCCCACCCCAAGAGCATGTGCAGTTTTGGGACTGATTTGACTAAATTGAGTTGAACAGGCTCTTTTAGACTCGGTAATTCAACACAGGCTGCTGCTGGTGCTTGGTAAAAATCCTGCCCAGAGCTCGGTAGGATGAGGATGCAGGGCAGGGTGTGGAATGAATCACTCTGTGCTGCATAGGGATAACCAAAAAAAAGCAGGATTGAGAGTTGGCATGGCTGGGAGGGCCTGGGTGAAGCAGCACCTCCTCATCCCCCTGCTCTCCCTGTGCCAGAGCCAGCTCCTGCCTGGTGCCGCTCCAGCTCCCCCCTCACAGGCAGCTTGGGAATAGAGACACCAGGATGGGGTTTGCCCCGTGCTGGAGGCTCACAGTGCTCTGGGCATGGGGCTGCTTCTCCAGCCTTCCTTCCTGAAACATTTGTGCTCCCAGAGAAGCCAAGGACTTTCCTCAGGCCCAATCTTTACCAAATTCAGTCAAGGATGGACGTCAAGTGTTTTGCTGCTCGCAAACCCTTTCACACACCTCTCCTTTTAGGTTTGCAGGGCTCTTAATGAAGTGTAATAACAAAGTTCAAGCTTTTTGGAGAAGGTGTTGAGGTCCTGCTGCCAGCCCAGAGCGCGGCGTTCGCAGCGTGAGCTCAGCGATGCTGGGACCGCATCTCAGAGAAACTGCCCCAACAGCCAGGGCCAAGGGAGCTCTGTTCCCAGCAGCTGGGCCAGGGAGGCTCAGGCTGGAGCTCAGGAAAGGTTCTTCCCCCAGAGGGTGCTGGGCACTGCCCAGGCTCCCCAGGGAATGGGCACGGCCCCGAGGCTGCCAGAGCTCCAGGAGCGTTTGGGCAGCGCTGCCAGGGATGCCCAGGGTGGGATTGTTGGGGGGTCTGTGCAGGGCAGGGGTGGGACTGGATGGTCCCTGTGGGTCCCTTGCAGCTCCTGTGATTCCCTGAGCCCCAGGGCTGAGCAGGGGCACAGCCTGGGAGTGCTGTGACAGCCCCGCCGCTGCCATGGCCCCGCTGTGGTTTGGCCGCTGCTGGGCTGTCTAGACAAGCCTTGGAGAGAGCCATGTTCTGGTTCCCATTTGATTATGAGACAGGCTTTTTCATCTCTAATGTAAACATGCCCGAATAACATAACTCTGCTGTGGCATTTCTTGTACAAAAGCCCCTTTTTTGGAAGGAGCGATTCGATTCATGCATTTCCATTCCCCACTACGGATACAATTTCATCTTTCCCATTTAGGCATTAGGTTTCCTGAAAAAAAAGGGGTGAGGTGAAAATGCTGAGCCCCTCAGAAAGTGCTCGTATTTAGCAAAGAGCTGCAGCTGTGCAAATACGAGGCTTTGCCTGGAACAAGTGAACTGAAATCCACCTGGTGCCATCGCTCCCGCCCCACGCAGCCAGCCCCAGGCTCTGCAGAGCCCGTGCCACCACCAGGACTTCTGCAGGATGGATGGCACCCCTGGCTGGGTCTGTGGGGACCGTGGCACTGGGCAGCTCCTCTGGGCAGTGCCACAACATGCAGTGATTGCCCTGGGACTCGAGCAACATCTCCCTGTGCTGAGGAGAGAGGGCCCTGGGTGCAGAGCCAAGGCTTTGCCCTGGCACGGGGTGCCCAGAGCAGCTGTGGCTGCCCCTGCATCCCTGGCAGTGCCCAAGGCCAGGCTGGACATTGGGGCTGGGAGCAGCCTGGGACAGTGGGAGGTGTCCCTGCCATGGCAGGGGTGGAAGTAGAGGATTTTTAAGGTCTTTTCCAACCCAAACCATTCCAGGATTCCGTGAAACAGGACGAGTGAGCACCGCCTCAGCACGGGGCCCTGCACGCCCTCGGAACGGGCTCCGAGTGCTCCCGGGCTGGCAGCCAGGCCAGGGAATGTTTCTGCTCCCTGAGCAGACCCCTGGATAAACTCAGCAGCTTCTCTCCACAGAGGGTTTGAAATGGGGTAACTGGGCTGCATCATGGTGATCTAAAGAAACAAGAGATTTTCATTTTGAAAGGGGCTCTTTTCCAAGCATTCCGGTTTGGGGGAAATCTGCTCTCTGCAGCTTTCTCTGAAGACTTTCTCTGCTCTTCTGTTGCCCATCCTGCTCTTGTTTATGAAATTCGAATGGTGTTGAAATTCATGTGTTATTGAATAGTCTGAGCGTGTCTTGGCCCTAAGTGAACATACGGTAAAAACCGAGATCAGTCAAGGAAAACACGGGAATTCTCTGTTTGTGAGGAGGGAACAACCCTCACCTTGCTGTGTTTCTGGGAGATAAGGAGATGTCCAGACTCTCCCAGCCACGATCCTGTCTCTAGATGGGCTCAGCTGTGCAATATATCACACACTTCAGTGAGTTTCCCTTTGTTTATCCAGTCTAGAACACAAAAATAATTCTGTGAGATAGCTCTAAATCCAAACAGAAAGACTTTCATTGAGCAAGAAAAAGAAATTAAGGTTATGAAAGATCAGAATATAAAACAAAAACATCTGTGGTATCACTGCAGGACGAGGAGCTATTTGTCAGCTCCCTCACCCACAACTCAGAAATTGGTTTGAGGATTGAAATGCAGCACAACAGCAAAACTGCTGCAGGTGCTTTTCAAAAAGGAATTATGGAGTTATTGGATCTTATCTGAAAGGGTTTTTAAAATATTTCTTACCCAGTCCTACCTGTAACAGTCTTGTCATTAAGCGTGTCTAAATATTTTTTTCCATTAGATTATCCATGCTCATGTCAACAAACCCCAGAAATTAAAATTATTCATTGCACAGAATCCCAGAATGGTTTGGGCAGGAAGGGACCTTAAAGCCCACCCAGTGCCACCCCTGCCATGGGCAGGGACACCTCCCACTGTCCCAGGCTGCTCCAAGCCCCATCCAGCCTGGCCTTGGGCACTGCCAGGGATCCAGGGGCAGCCACAGCTGCTCTGCCAAGTTCAGTTTATCTATTCCTGACCATTCACAAGAAAGGATTTAAAATGATGATGATAGTACCAATAATAATGACACTGCAAAGCATTTGCCATCAGCAGGGCAGGAAATGGAGCCGTGTTCTGTCAACAGCCACGATGCTCCGTGTGAGGAAATAACTCCCCAAGTGCCCCTGGGGTCTGAGTTTCATCCCTGTATTTGTATCAGTTTAATAAGGAAATTTATATTGAACACCAAATGTTAAAATTACCTAAACTTGAAAGGCCTGCCTATGAAATGAGTCGGAATAGATTCTCCGTGGAAGTTACTGCAGTGCCAATAAGGATTAATTAAAACTCAAATGTTCTTCATTGTGTGTTAATTGAGGAATTGTTATTCAGTCAACCTTCTTGATTTTTCTCTGTGTTAAATAATCATGGCAGTATTTCACCTAGTCTCACTGTTTATTTAACCAATTAATTAAGGGAGGGGATATTCTGCATTTATTAGTATTTTAATTGGAGAATTTTATTCCCGGTGGCCTAAACATCTACATATGTTTAGGTTTGGTGTTTAGCTTTCTTATCTTTTAAATGACCAATGTTCCTGATTGTACACACTACAGACTGGAGAAAAAAAGCTTTCAAGTGCTCTGCACAATTGAACTTCATTAGAGCTGGAAAACCAGGGGCCGGGTTTCCATCTCAGCTGTGCTCATGTCAGACAAAGTAATTCCCCACTAAATAATGGATTGCTTTGAGTTGGTTCTGGTATTGAGATGAGAGTTTGGCCTCTGTCACTTAAATAATTAGAGTGCACGTTGTGTAATGGTTTTTAACAGTTCAAAGCATTTTATTTAATGATTATTAATTTGTAAAAGGTCATTTTATAATGTATTCACAGTTTAGTTGGTGCCACAAAATTCAAAGCTCCATAGAGAGCCCTCTTGTTGGCAAAATGTGAGAGAATCCTCACCTCAGAAGGAAAACATTCCCAGGTTTGTGGAGATTTTTTCCAGTGTGACCCCACTCTAGGTGACATCAGTGTCCCAGGCCAGGCTGGACGGGGCTGGGAGCAGCCTGGGACAGTGGGAGGTGTCCCTGCCATGGCAGGGGTGGCACTGGGTGGGCTTTAAGGTCCCTCCCAACCCAAACCATTCTGGGATTCTGTGATGTTATTAAAAAAAAAAATCCCAGCTTGTGGGGTCCTGCAAAATCACAGATATTTGCAAATCTGAAATGAATCCAAGCCCTTCAGTATTTTTCTCCCCTTCCCTTCCCTACCCTCTGCTGGGAAGCAGAAGGCAGCAAACACCAACCCAGGTTTCGTGCTGACACTCCTTACTCTTTGTGTTCTTTTTTCAGTTTCCATCTGCAGTCACCCTACAAATACATTTTCCCTCCTGACTTCACCAAGCTTTTTTATTTCATGGGGGAGATCAAGGTAGAGATATTCCTAAGAAAGGAAGACCTTATCTTGCACAGAATAATATGAAACACGTAAAAGCATGTCCAGTATCTCTTTGTTTCTCCACACCAATGCTGAGTGATTTATAGCCACAATTCTTATTTCCCTGACATGTAAAGTGGCTTTAGATTAAAAGTTTGGCAAAATAAATGTATTTTTTCTGTAAAATTAAAGATCAATGTAAGTTTTTTAAAGCCCATATTCCAATCATAGCTCCTGATTTAAGGACTAGGATGCAGTTCCATTAGAAAAGATGAACCAGCCCCTCAGTCAGGGAAGCCCTGAGGTGAGGGCTCAGCTCCCACTGGTTTTACTGCCTTGGGAATATTTGGTTGAAGCCAGGTCCCTGTACAAACACAGAAAGTCAGATTCGCAGGCGCTGCTCCGGTGGCATTCTCGTGAGCTGGTGTCACCCACACTGCAACTTCTCCCTCACCCCAGGGCAGCCTTTCCAAGCCGTGGCTCAGCTGAGTCTCTGTGGGCAGTTTGTCTTTCTTACCCTGCATGGAGGATCTCCTCAGTGCCTGCAAATAACCCCAGGGGAGGTGCATTAAACACTCAGCAAAGGAGAAGGGCTCCTGCCAGGCAGGAAAAGCCAAAGCTGTTGGAAAGACCTGGGGACAGAAGATGAAGCGAAGGAAGGGCAGAGAATAATTCATGGCAAAATCTGGGAGGACTTTGCTCTACTCTGCTGTTCATGGCACCGTGGGGAGTCGTAAGGGCCTGGGCTGACACTGCTTGTGACTGAGTCCTGGCGAATAACCAGAACTGAACATTAGGGTGAATCATAATCTGAGGGGTTTTCAAAAAGGGGAAAAAAAAGAACCCTGTTTTATCCATCTCCCAGTACCCATCCATCCAGATTTGCTCCTTGGAGACCACTCTCACTGTCTAGGTAATGGCTTTCCCTAAAAAAACCTCTTCCATGGAAACACTGTCAAAACAAGGACAAGTTTTGGGTCCATCAACCTTGACAATGTCCTCTGACATTATTAGCTGAATTCATCAGCTATTAATGACAGCAAGATATATAGGATATCCTCTGGTTAGCACTGGGGAAGACTTTCAATTCACTCCCAGCTCTATTTATTCATTTAGGCTAAATGGAGTTATTAAAGGTCATTACTTCATTTCCAAAGTATCAGGTGAAAATACTTCCCAATTTGACAAATAGAGGACACCACTTGCAATAAAAATTAAGTACTATCTTCAATAATTTCTTTGATTTTAAAAGATATTTCCTCAAAGTTTTACTTTTATGAACTCAATCCAGGTGGGGCCTGGAGAAGTGAATTATGGTGCTTAGTGCTCAAAGGAGAGGAGTTGATGCCAATAATGAATTCGGGGACTTTGGGTTTTCAGAGAACGGCAACAAGGTTTCCTCAGCACTGACTGACATGGAAAACCTGGAATATGATAACCCCCATGTGCAGAGGGCTTTCACAACAGAGGCTGTGATTTCATTTATGATTTCCCTGTGAAACATCACTGAGTCACTGAGGAAAAAATCCCCTCTGCCCTTAAGTTCCTTAGGGAGCATCTGCACTCGATGCCTTTTACCTGTGAACGTTCCTCCCAAGTGCTTTTGGTGAGGGCACTGCAATACAAATTACAGACACTGCAATGGTAACCTTTGGTCCAATCTTTTTTCCCCAGCAGGAATCTGGGCAGCCATCTGCAGCACTGACTTCTGCCAGAGCAGGGGTCACCTTTCCCTGGCCTGTAACCGAGCTCCCAGCACCTGGCTGGGGCTGTGAGACCAACCCCTAAATCCAGCCAGCGTGGGGGGGCTGCCCCAGTGAAGATTCCAGCCTGCCTTCCGTGGGACAGGAGCTTCCTGCCTGGATTTGGCTGCCAGCCTTCCCCAGGAGATCCCAAAAAGAGACGCAGCAAGAACAGAGGCGTTGATGTGTTGACCTCACCAGGAGAGACCTGGCCCAGGTGAGGACGACTTCCCCAGGTGGAAACAAACCCAGGAGGAGATGGAAGAGCTGCAGGAGGCTCCCGGGAGGACTGAGCTCACGGCACCCGGGATTTTACGGGATCCCTGAAGGATGACAGATGGTGTGTCTGCAGGTGTGATCAGACATTCAGGTAGGATGGATCTTAGTCCTACTTTCTGTGCTGAAAAGTGCATGGTAAGAATGGAAAACGCTCCTGAGTCCCAGCTGGGTGAGGGTCACTCCCCACAGGCACCTTGGAGCGCTGGGCGAGCAGCCCAGGTCGGGAGAAACAGCCCCCCAAGATCCCCACGGGCTGCACTGCCCACGGGCTCCTAGGGCATAACTTGGACAAATATTCCTGCTAACCTGACACAGCACAGCCTGCAGGATCCCCCCTGCCTGTGGAAGTAGAAAATGTTCCCTGAATAATCTTACTCAGGTTGTATGAGAAAACTTTGGGTCCCCAAAGGGAATGTGGCAGAATTCTGGTTTAACTTCAGTTCCTCCCCTGCTCAGGCAGGAGTAGAGGGTGCTGCAGTTTGGATTGCAGGGTCCCCACCCCACAGGCAGGTTCCTGCTGGGGGCACAGGAGCTCACCTGCTGCTCTCGGAGCTGCAAAGCAAAGGTTTCTGTGAAAAACTGCTTTGAGAACATCCAGGCGTGTGGACAAAGCCAGATGTTGTGTGTGCTGCATCAGATCGGGATAAAAGGGTGCTTTAGACAGAAAATAGGTCTGTGTGAGATGAGCAGAATGCCAAAATAACACAAAAGCCCCTTTGTGAGCCTTTATCCAACAGTCTGGGGCTCTGTGCACCTTCATTTTGTTGGAGCTGTGTATTTGGTTCTCCAAACACTGTAATACAAGAGTCAAGCTGTAATCAATCAGATCATCTTTCTGTAGTTGCTATTCCCCATGAGGAATCCTTACAGTTATTGAAGCAAGGAATTAATTTGGGAAGGAGGCTGTGGTCTTGGAACGTGTCTGGGCACCACGGGCACGACAATGGCAAACACAACTTCTTTCCTCCGGGGTGCAGACCAAGGATGTTACAAATGGCATGAGATGGTGTAACCAGGAATGGATTAAAAGCGCTGGTCAGAGCTGGGGGCTCAGAGCAGGAGCAGCCCGGCTGCAGAGGCTGGGCCATGGCACCAGGTTTGCTCTCTGTGCGTTTGCTGTGCGTGGCTGGGCCCGGGGCCGGCCGGGTTTTCCCTCGCTGTGTTCCTCTGGATGCTGGGGGCTGTGGAGACAGAGATTACAGAGCTCCTCCCTGCTGCTCTGGCTGCTGGACAGGAACGGTCTGCCGAGTCCCAGCTCACCCTGGCAATTTAGAATGGAAATTGCAGCTTCCAGCTGGGTCCTGGAGAACAGCGAGATAACGAGAGGCACAACAGACGGGAAGAAGTGGGGGCTGTGTCCCCCCTCCCCACGGGGCTGCAGCAGGGGGCTGCCCCAAAGCATCCTTCAGGGTGGGTTAGCGTGGGTAATGCCCGGATTTTATGCTGTTCTCTGTTTTTCTCTGGAGGTGACAAAGCGATGTTTAAGGGCAGGGATCGAGGCTCTGCGGGAGCAGCCGGAGCACAGCGAGGGGCAATGCTGTGCCTGCTGCTCTGCCAGAGCCCAGCCCAGGGAGCTGTGGCCACAGCCACTTCTGTGCAGGCAGCCAGGAGGTATCTTGGCAGCTCTGCTGCAGGTGGCTGGAGCTGCCTGTGGGCACGGGCCAGGGGCCAGGGCTGGTGGAACACCAGGAGCAGGAGGTGCTTTGGCTGACCAGGGTTACAGCAGCGGTTCGTGCTCAAACACAGCCACTTCTCCCTTGGAACGAGGGAATGCTGGAGGGACAAAACAACGGGATCGTCGGGGTAATCAACATCAGCTCACAGGGCCTGGGAGTCACCGTATTCCACAATTTCCCCCTGAAAGGAGATGCCTGGCACAGGCTGCTGGGGGAGCTTCGCTCTCTCTTTGGGATGTAGTTTCTCCCTTAGGGATGTAGCCTCCACTTTAGGAACGGAGTTTCTCCCTCGAGGATGTTCTCCCTCCCTTTGGGGTTTACTCTCTCCCTTTGGGATCAGCCTTTAGGCCTGTTTAAGAAGGAGAATATAAATTAAATCTATTTTTGAATTGCAGCCTTGAGTTTCTCTAGGCTACACCAAACCCATGCAAAGATGACATCACTGGATTTTTCTCCAGCCAGTGGGATGCTGCAAATGCTCTGTATTTCCTTTGTGCAGGTATCCAAATCACAGCAATATTTTCATTGGGCAAAGCTGATGAAAACCAAAAGCCTTGCAAGGGCGTCCTGCTAACAATGCCTTACCTGCTGCTGCTGGCAAAACCAAGCTCCCTCTGTTAGGAATGATGAGTTTAAATCCAGTAATATCCAGATGTTTACCTGGAAATAAATTATAAGTGCAAAGAGAGGAGTAATGAGTATGTGGGGGTTTTTCGATAATTTCTCTGGCACAGTAGGCAGTAACATGTAAGAAAAAATATGTTGAAAAGAAAATCCAGGATAATTGATTTTTACCACAGAAAAAACCAGTAGGGGCTGCTTTTTCTAGAGAAAACCCCAAAAGTTCAGGCTAAACTTGGCATTTTGAGATTTTTTGTTCTGTGTGAGACTTTGAGGAGTAATTATTGCAAAGGCAGTGGTGGCATTAATCCACCCAATGCTCCAAGGTCAAAATGCTTCATCAGATTAAGGGATTACAAGATTTCCAGAAGACTGGTTAAGGTCATGTCAAAGTTTTAGTGATTGGCTTTTATTTCAGTGCTTGCTGAAAGGAACCCACAGGTGCTTGTGCTCCTGCACAGGGCAGCACCCGGACCCAGGGGCTGTGGAACTGCACAAATCCTCCTTGGAGTCTTCCCTCTGTCCTGTGGTTCCCCAGGGCCTGGGAGGCAGAGAGGGGTCACAGCCAGGGACAGTGTGGGAATTGCTGAGGTGCAGGCAGGGAGGGGATCACAGCTGGGACCATTCCAGGATCCCTGCTCTGTCCCAAGGGCCCTTCCCAGCAGAGGCTCCGTGGGCAAGGTGGGATCGGATAAACGCGAGTGGCGTGAGACGGGAGAGCCCTCAGGTGTCGGAGTAACCGAATTCTCCTCGTTTAGGGATTACACTCAAATTCCTGCTCTCACATTCGGCCACGTAGTCCCTAATTAAAGTAAATAAGTGCATGAAAGACGTGTTGAAAAGTCTCTGTCTGGCTGCCAAGGGGATGTGTGAGATTACGGGCAGCATGTGAGTGCGCTTTGCTGGGAGTTTCCCAGCCAGTTGTGATTTCAGTGTGCTTCCCTGTGAACCAACTGGTTTGTGCAGTTCAGAAAGGAAATATCCAGACAAGAACCGTGTGGGAAAATCCCCCCAGCAGTGCCACACGCTGTGCTCCTGTGTCCTGCTGGCAGGGCTGGCTGCAAGCACCAGCCTTTCTTGTGTGTTAAAAATACACTTTAAAAGATTTGGGTGGTTTAGGAATGATAATAGGGACGGCCACCCCTGGTGTGAGGAACACTGGCTGTGTCACACAGCCTCGTCCCCAGTGCCACAGCGCTGCTTAACAAGGCACAGGTCTCAGTGTGAAGAGCTGAGCTCCTTACTGGGAGGAGCCCAGAGGGCCCTGGCTCAGAAATCCCCAGGAGTGAGGCACCTCCGCACTGGGAGCACTGGGGTGGCCACGGGCTGGATGGGCCAGCAGTGAGCAGAGGATGCTCATCGCTTTTCACCTTTGCAAATCCCTCACAGCATCTCTACAGGAACTTTGCCAACTGGCTGGCTTTGCCTTAACGAGTGAAACAAGTCCCTGGAGCAGGAGAGAAGCCCCTGGCGTGGGAGAGGGTGGCTGCTGCAGGGAGCTGAGCCCTGCTAAACATCTCAGCAGGGTCCACCCCACCGGGACAGTGCTGGTGCTCCAGCTGTGCCTGTGGTCTCTAAGCAGGGCCCTGTCCCACCAAGCACTAAAACCAGCACAGAATCCTGATCAACATCTCCGACTCCTCACAAGCCCCGGGGCAGTGAGGGGGTGAGGGGCTCAGTGACCCCAGAGGGGACCCCGCACTCACCCCGCTGTCAGGGCCCCTTCGGGTCCCACGCGCCACCTGGTTCAATGATCAATTTATTCTTCAGTGATTCTTGTTCATCCAACGTGCTGAGAAAGCAGGTGCAGCTCCCAGACTGCAAATAATGCTGCATGGTGTCCATGGTGGAGAATCACTCGTTTTCTGTGCAGCAAAGCCACGCGCAGGGAAAAAAAGTGCAGGAGAAACCAGGCAAAGTTTTAGCTTCAAATTTCGGGAAACTCAGCGTTAGCCTGCCTTAAACTGTGTCAGAGTGGGAGTCTGCATTGCTGACATCCCTGTAAGCATTACTTGGCATTTAAATTTAGGCTTTTCTCCGTGGGCGACGCTGAAGACGCCGAGCGTCTGCCAGAGCCGCGGCATCGCCCTGCCCGTGCCCTCCTGGCAGCCCCGGCGCGGCAGCAGCGGCCCTGCAGAGCTGCTGGCAAGGGCTCCCTGCTGCAGCCCGGCTGCAAATGAAGCGGTGCTGGCATCCCGGGGCAGCGAGGCCTTGGCAGCCCCGCGGGGAGCGCGGCTGGCGCGGGGACCCCGCCGGGAACAGCTGCTGGGAACAGCTGGAACGTGAGAAACACCCGTGCTGAGCTCCAGGGTCCCTGCAGCCCAAACCCTCCCGGGGCTGTACGGCACCAGGCTTCCCCCGGCAGAGCAGCCCGAGTGGGAGTGTGGCGATGCCCGGCCGGGGCAAGCTCGGTGCCTCTTTTCCTCTGCCACCCGAAACTGTGACTTTTCAAAATCTTTCCAAGTGAACGTCAGTCACTTCCGAGCCCCTCAGCCTGGGAGGACGTGGCTGGCGAGGCTGGGGCACTCTCACAGCAGCACCACAGGCTTTTTAAATGTAACTTCTGCCCTGGTGGTGACCTCGTGTCTTGAGCGGCTTTGCTGTCATTGATTTTTGGTCTCGTTATTGGTTTACTTTTGTATCACGTGTGCTCGATGAAAACAGAGCCCAGGAGAAGAGGCAGCGTGCGTTGGCCAGGCCTTTATTTGCTGCCATTACTGAAGGGTCCAGCACGATCCTTACAAACGAGTAGGAGGCAGGAGAGAAGCACGGGAAGGAATTCAGCAGTCTGGGAGTTGCTTTGCTGTGCAGCAAAGGAAAGGGTGAGGAAAGGTGGCTGCAGGATGCGGCGCTGCCGTGTCTCCACTCACGGGAGTTTTCCTCTGTAACTCTCTCCTGGAGGCTCTGCCGGGAGGTGAGACCTCAAAATTAAATTAAAATAACAAAAAAAGCCTTGTGAGGAAATGTTCTCCTTTGCTGCACTGGACTCAGACGGCGGAGAGGCCCCGCTGCTGGCTCGGCACAGAGGGGCGGTGAGACCCGGGCCCCGGCGCTGGCCGTGCTCGGCTGTGCCGGGACAGCTCCGCACCCGCGGAGTTTCCAACCAGGGCTGTGCCAACGCCAGGACTCAGAGTGGGGATAGGGTGTCACCTACAGCAGCGAGGGAGCTGCAGAGCGTGTGTTCAACCCCGTGCTCAGGGCTGAATGCTCCTCGGAGTTTTCATCCCGAGCCGATGTCAACAGCCGGGAACTGCTCTGGCTTCCTCTGTCAGAAACTGCTGCTGCAGAATATGAATATTGCAGAATATTGACTTTGCCAGTCAAGAGATCTGAATAATTGATTCGAACACTGTTTGCACACCTTTTTTTTTTTCTTTTCAACATGAAAATGAAAAGCTGCCGACCTCCTGGATGATTGGCTCCACAAATTTTTGCCGGGCAAGTCAACGACCCAGGGATTTGTTTCACTGCTGATGTGTGAGTTCACAGGAGTCACAGTGGTTTTAGATCCTTGGCAGATGTGTACAAAGTTGCCAGAACTAAAGGCTTCCTCATGTTCCTCCTTGCTATTTCACCTTCCTTTTCACTATACTTTGATTTTATTGATATCTATATCTATATCTGTATA
>VXAD01004811.1:0-25686 GCA_013399195.1 Dicrurus megarhynchus
GCCGGCAGAGATTTTAACAGGTGTCCCTTCACTGTGTTCCCCACACGGAGGCACAGCTTTGCATGGCTACACCTACCAAGCTTCAGGGGACTGGCAGGCCATGGAAAAGCTCAGCTGCATTCACACAGCACCCTGCAAGTGCAAACAGGACCTGAAGAATTAGAAGTCTTGCGGAAAACCATAATGAATACCTCTCAAGTGTCCCAAGACATTCAGAGTGAAAGGAAACACAAAATTAAGCCATCAGATATTGGATGAAGCAGAACCTTATCAGAGAGCAGAACCAGCACCTGCCTGAAATGAAACCCTGCCCTGCTCAGGCCTCCAGCACAGGACCAGTACTCAGAGCAGTTGCACTTGCAGACATTCCAGTGCTGCCAAGACTTCAAACTCTTCCTGAGAAAAGGGAGTGGAGGACTTGTTGGCAGTCACCTCCCTCTGGCTGGAAAGGGGAAAACCTTTTTTAAGTGAACATGAAACCAACAATGCCAGATTTCAGCAGCAGCGTGTACCCGGTTTGATGCTGGTGTCTCAGTTCACAGTACCAACCCAGGCAAGAGCTCTGTGTCAGCAAAACATGCAAAACCAGAGGCTAGTTCAGGCACTGAACGCATCTTGGCATTAAAAACAGACTAAAATCCTTTCCTGATGCAGATATGAAACTCTCGCTGCCTTGTAGTCTTGGATTGCTGGTGCAATCACTGGGTTACAGGAGTTGGACATGGCTGTAGCTTGACCAGGAGCAAAAAAACCCCCAAACACACACCAAAATGTTCAGAGAACAGAAAGAAGCAGCTCCTCACTGGGTCCAACAGGTATAAGTCAGCTTTCAACCATGATTTTTCAGTAAAAGTAACTGTTGAGAGGCTCCTGCTCTAAGCTTCAGAAGGTAACTGTGATTTCCAGGGATTTATCTCTGTAAAACAAAGTCCGTGAAGAAGTGCTCCTGCATCTTCCACTGTCACTCAGAACTAGCTGCACACCTCTAAAGCATGAAGGGCAAGGCATGCTCAGGAATGCAGCATGCTTAAGGAGTGGGACTGTCCAGTGACAGTTTGCTAAACATCCACAATTCCTGTACCTCTTGGCTTCACTCTGGATGACTGACTGGCCAGGGAATGACTGCAAAAGGCAGGCACTGTGACTTCTGGAGAATAACTTTGCCACAGAGCACTGTCCTGAAGGCTAATGGACAAAACAAGATCCGAGGAGGCCACAACAACTTAAGCTTCTGCTTCCCTGTATTGTGGGATCCCTCTGAACCTCTAAATCCTCTCCAGCTCCTCCCATGTGCTCAACCAAACCATTTTCACCCTCCCAGCCTCTGCAGATAGTCCTGGTTCAGACTACACACATCACCCATTCCGGGTCCCACGACAGACCTGGGGCCATGGCAGTGATGTGTGGGTCAGGAGGGCAACTTGCAGCTGTGGTAACTGTGCTAAGATTATTGAAAGTTGCAAGAAGAGAGGAATCAGAGAGAACACCAGCACCTTGCACTGCCTGGTGCAGGTCTGACACGAGTGTTAAATGGGGTCTCATAACAGAGTCTGAGTAGACAGATAAAACCCAGCACCAAGCCTCTGCCAACAGGCTAAAAACATTGGTGTGGTGGAGACTCCTACCCCTGTGACCAAAATGACATCTGATTTCAGAGACTTCAGGTGGATGTTGGAGTCCCTAGCATGTCTGCCAAGGCTTTGCTGTCCTCGGTCAGATAATTCATACCAGCACCTGGCTGCTGCTGAGAGAGAAAAGGAAATAGGAGAAAAGGAAAAAAGAAAAGGAGATACCACTGGCCTAGTGGCATTCAGGGCAGCTGTAGGGCCACGTGTCACATCACACATTATGAGTAACAAATAGAAGGGTCCTGCTGGAAAGTATCACATTGCAGCCACTACAGTCACCTGCTTAATAGCAACTTCCTCTTTTACTTCTAATCTTTCTTTCTCTGTTACAGATTTCCCATTGGCGTTGGCATCTTCACCTTCAAGCTCTTCTTGAGTTGAAGAAATTATAGAGTCCTTAAACTTAAGCTTTAGTTGCAATTCCTGTAAGGTACCCTCAGGATCAGGTTACTGATGTGCTCCGTTTGTCCATCCAAATAACCCAGGCAAAGCCAGCTGGTCTCTGACTTTCTCTTGCACATCTTTAGACTTAAACTCCAGCTACCTCAGGAGTCCTGAGTATAGATATTTCTAAACACTAATGAACATGCTAATTACTTAATATTACAAAAGCAACAAAAAAAAGGCAGCACGAGAGCTGCAGCACTGGCTGTACACTGCAGTCATGAACAATATCACTCTGCCTTGGGACTGAGTTCAAAACCAATGGAAACAAATTGTCCAAGACAATAAATCCAAATCCATTTCCTTGTGATCTGAATGTAACCTGCTTTTTCATGAAAGCAGGCTAATGCCAGGCCAACCATCTATACAGTGCATCTCACTGTCACAGGCAGTCTCAAACATCCTTCCACACGAGGAATGAAATCAGAAGCTCAGCCTGATGTCCTGGGCAAGACAATCACCAGGACTGCAGCAAAAGTCCACCTCAATGGGTGAAGCAAAAGCCATCATGCACCATGGGGAACTGATCTACCAGGGAGGTAAAACTGAGACACTCACAGGACAAGCAGTCTGCTGTCACATCACAGCAAATCCACCAGCCACAGGACCAGTTTTCTGTGCAGTTCAGTCACCTGCACGAAGCATCAGAGCAAACCTAAACCACTAATGAAATGACTGGTCTTGCCAAGTAATCTGAAGTTGGTGTATTTCACATAAGTCAATGTCCCACCTCATCCAATTTGCAAATTGATCTAATAACAGAAATGTTTGTTTTTACCATTTTTTTCTTCTATATTCATTACAAACATATCTTTTCCTACTAGGGATCTATCCTTCTCCCAGTTCTTGTTTAGGATCATATGCTGCTTATCAGCCATGTGGTGCATACTCATGTCCAGAATTCAGCAACAAACCAAAAATCACACACCACACTGCAACCCTAGGAGAAAGACTCCCTAGGAATCTACAGCCCTAGGAGAAGGAAGTAAAACCACAGAGCCAGCAGGCACAGCTGCTCTATGAACAGGAAGCATCAGTGTTATTCCAGAGGAGATGCTTACTAAGGGTGAAACAATAAATTTATGCTCATGCACTGTACTGGAGACCTTGCAGCTATTTTTAGAGGAGTTCTCTGCTCCTTTGGCTGGCAGACAAAAACCACAGCTCAAACAGGAAAGAAAGTGTCGAAAGAGAAACAAGTATTCTTCACAACTGTGCTCTGGCCAGAGGGAGACGAAAGGAAAGAGTGGATACTCGATAGAATGCTCTTATCTGTAGCAACTGCAGTCTTGCACTTCCTCTTTCATTAAGAACATCATTATTCAAGGATGGAACCCATTGCTGAATCATCTGAAAAAAATCCCTGGGTACCACCAAAGAAAGCCCCAAATCCAGAAGTAAAGTGACCTCTAGAGCACCAGACCCTAAGGATCTCCTGTCTCGAAGGTATCTTTTGCTTCCTAGCTCAAAACCCCCCAGTATATTTAAGTACACCATATGCTGGAAACCTGACAGCTTTTTCGTTAATGCTCTAGTTGTGGGCAAACCTGGCACTCACAGGGAATCTTGCACATACACATTATCTATGTGTTCTGCAAATGATTTATTTCTTGATGATATTTACTAAAGAGAGTGGAGCACCATGGAGAGGAATATGCCTCCACATATCTGGTTCTGTATGAATCACTCATTTTGGTTTTTTTCAAATGTCAAGATTTCCAAAGCAGGTGGCAGTTCTGAGGGAGATGGGGGTGTTCCAGGAAGGATATTGAAATCTCCAACTGTATCCACAGGTATTGTCAAACCAAAGCAAATGAAAGGCAGTCACCAATCATTTTAACACTTCAGCTGATCATGTTTATCCCACTGCCGCTTTCCTGCACCAGGGTCCCCACAGAAGGACATTTATCAGGTGTAGTTTTCTGTACAAGGCCAGTCCAGATCCAGTTAACACCTCCGTCCTTACAGGAAGGGTGGTTTATCATCACTCTCAGCTTTGTGCAGGGGGCTGGAGCCTGTACAGCTCCTCACTGCATCCACCTGGGCCAGTCAGGCAGGAATCTTGTGATAAAATGCTGGGAGCTTGGCTTCGTGTGTGCCAGGACCTCACTTCAGCTTTCACACCTTGAATACTTCTTCCCAGTGCTGTCAAAAACCTAGCTGTGCCTGCGGGGGAAGAAAATACAATCTTTAATTATGATTCCTTCAGCCAGCAAAAATAAAGCTGGATTCTGTGAGGGATGCCAAGAGGGATGAACAGCCTATGTGGGAACAGGCTACACTTAGGATTAAGAATGAGCTGTTTAATAAACACTGAATACAAAGCAAGCTGAAAGAAAATAGGCTTGATGTAAAGCCCTGACTTCTTGTCTTGGCAGATTTGGCTCTCTCATTGCATAAAGGCATAATATAATTCTTTTTAAAACAGCTTTGCAGTTATAATCCCATTCTTCAAAGATGCAGGTGATACAGTATGAACAGATGTGCAAAATGCCTGGACAAGGCAGTAAATCACTTGTTCATTCACTTACCTGGCACGTGCTGATGGCTATTCCCTGTTTCTTGGGGAATATGCTTGAGATGTAACAATGCTTGCTCTTGATAGTCAGTGTTTAACCTTACTGAAAATCCTGGGGAGGTCTTGGTCTCCGTGACACCTTGAAGCGAAGTTGGCATGTTAAGCACATGGTAGCAATGGCAGTCCTTTTACATTTCAATGCTTTTGATGCATGGCTTGGTTTCCCCACTGTACAGCTGTGGAGTAGGGCTGGTTAACTTCTCTGGTTTGGGAGAAGTGCAATGAAGCAGAGTTGGGATGTGCAGGCTGGTGAGAAATGGAGTCATTTACCCTCTGTAGGATGGAACTTTTTAGAATGCACAGTGGGAGCTCCACAACCAGGCGTTAGTTTTGAACGAGCAGGAGACCAAAGAGAAGCAGTAGGAATGACAATTGTTTTAAGTTTTCTGCTGTGCAGCATCAGCTTAAGGGGAAAGAAGAGGTAGGTCCCAGGAGGGCATGGGATGAGGGAGAACAGTCACTTGGGAACACTTCCATGGGGGTTGGCCATATTAGCCCTTACAAGTATTTTGTTGTCCTTATGAAACAGCAGCTTGCTTTGGGAAGGCTGGCTGTGTCAGTGCATTGATATTAGAACTTAACTAAAACCCAACAAAAGAGAGACCTAAATGGAGCTCACTGGAGAGGTCACTCCAGTCCCAAGTGTGAATGAAGGTACTCTGAAGGCTTTAAGGAGTGATTAAGGAAGACCAAATAAAAGCTAAGACCTCAAGCCAAACCTTATGAATTTCCTGGAAGCACTTTCTTACATGTCCTTTCTAAAACAATCTCATCTGTCATTGTTCTCTCTCCCTCTCTCATCCTTGTCATCAAAACCTTTGTATTTCTGTCACGTGCTGCTTGAGACCAGGTACTTAGGTCATAGAAGATAATAAATACTTCAGGTAACTGAGTGCCCTTGCCTTACAGGACAAAATTATCATGTTCTCAGTATTGTCTCTCACCCATTCTTTATAATCTCTCTCATTTTCACTGTTTCTTACCAAAGAGCCAGTGTAAAGAGAAAGGATACCTTGTGTTTTCTGCTGAAAGGCCATTCATTACATTACAGTGCAAAAATGAATCCAAGCCTTGCATGGATCAAGAGAATACCTTTCCCGTGGCCCAGTTCCCAAAGTCTTTGTGAAAATGAGCTAAGATTTCTTTTTCTGGACTCTGCTGCCTGAAGTAATTTTGGATCAGATGTCCATGCTGTGCCTGTGCTCAGACCATGGCTAACCATGGAGGCTTCTGACAATCTGCTGTTAACCTTTTGCCATGCTGGTGTCTGGCCAATTCTGGCCCCATTCCTTCATCTTGCTCTCCCTTTCTTAGGACAACTACTTATTTCTTTCCTTTAGCTGTCTCTGCTCCTTTTGTAGGCTGAAATCTGGCATGTGGCATAAGACAATGTAGGGAAAAGGACAGGATAACCCTGAGTGAAAGAATAAGATGACAGTATGAGAAGCAGCTCGGCAAACCTGAGTAACATACGTGCGGTTTAGTTTTAGTCTGAATAAAGGAAATAAGATCATTAAAAAAACAGCAGAGATGAAATCAGGAACAAGTCAAGGTCTTGCAGAGGCAAAGGTTGAGATGGTTAGTTGCAAATTACTCAACAATTGTTTGTTATCTCACACAGGAGATGATAATTTTATATCAACAAAGAAAACATTTATTTACATACTTTATTATCAGGATAATTCAGTATCTAGATGAAGATAACTTTGCATTACTGATAAGGTAAAAAAAGTATTACCCTCAGAGAGTGCTATCTGGTTAACGATCTTCAAAGTGATGTTTTACTTTACATTTGAAATATCCATCCCTTCCTTTTATTTTCTTTTCCATAAATCATCCACATAATCACAAACCACCCGCTCTCCCACTGAACACATGACTTCCCTGTGTCATATCTGCACTGCGTGTTCTTTGCACTGTATCACATTTAAAATTACAGAAATTCTTTTCACCTGTGACTGCAAGTCGGGTTTCTTGGAGTTTATCCCTTGAATGCTCTTGATTCCCAGCACATATGTGGGGGTCATACTTGAGCTTTGGAAAAGGCCGGTACACATTATGTCAACTGGTCCTTTATTACCTGCTACTTTCCTGACATCCCCAAGTAAAGGCTGAACTGCAAAATGGGTTATTCCTCAGCATTCCCTCACTTTTCCTTACATTGGAATCCCAGTAGAGTTTACATGCCCTTTGGTTTATTTCTTCCTGCCATGGAGACAATGCCTCCCTACTGCTCTAGGTCTGCTTTTAGCATCTGAAAGAAGAGCAAAAGCCTGCCGTGCCCCCAAAAGCTGGACCACCCTTTGGCTGTGCCAGAAGAGTGATGGAAATCAGCTGAGAGAAGTGTGAGGAATCCATGAGCATGAAGATGCCACAGTGAGTAGGTTGCACAATGAATTGAAAATCTACTGGTGACAATTCTGAGCATTTCTACAAATTAGTGTAATTTATCAGTTGCCAGAGCTGTTGATCAGATAGTGCTCAAATGTGACTGAGTTTAATGCACTGGCTGAACTATGGCATTGGTCAATCATAAATTCTCACATGGGGACTCGAGCTTCAGCACAAAAGGTTTGAGCTGAAGTGGTTCTGTTCACACTTGTGATGGACTTAGATGCTCCCTGGAGCTCAGCTAACACAGGGTTGTTTGCTGAGCAAACACTGCTCGATAATATGTTCAACCCCCCAAAATCTTGCATTTATCAACTTCTTGATGTCTTGTAGGTTTTCATCATCAGAGAGTAGCTAAAACAGAGGGAAAGAAGGGATGAGAGCTGAGGGAAAACTCTGTTAGTGAAGGACTCTTCCAAGGATGGGGCAGCTACAGCTTCTCTGGGCAACCTGTCCCAGTGCCCCACCACCCTCAGAGGGAAGAATTTCCTTCTAACATCTAACCCGAACCTACTCTCTTTCAGTTTGAAGCCATTCCCCCTTGTCCTGTCACTACCTGCCCTTGTGAAAACATGAAAAATGTGCACATACTCCTGGTTCCCTCCCACAGAGGACACAGGTTTGGCAGCTGGGAGAGGGAAGCTCAGATAGTGGCTTTTCACACTGTTTTTACCTTTCCCACTGCATGATTCAGAACCTGACAGAAACAATCTACAGCTGAAAGATGGAAACAGCCAACCCTGAACTGGGCCAGGGAAGCTGATGAGTTTTAGGATCAGGGTAACACTGGGACACATGTACAAGGATGTCCCTTCTCCCAGCTAGTGATACACCCAGAGAAACAGCTGAGCAACAGCACTCGTGTGACTCTACCACGATCCTGATGATACTCGGGAAAAGAGCTCCTGCCAGTCACTGCTTCCTTAGATTCTTGACAAGTCACAGTGTCACACAGATAAGAGACACCCTGAAATGGAGGGGAAGATCTTGTTCTCCAACCCACCCCACAGCAGCCCACCACTCCCTTACTGCAGCCTAAGCCACGCACCAGTCTGTCCTGCTCAGCCTGAGCCTTACAGCCAAGGCTCCCTCCTTTGGGTCAAAAAAGATGGAGGAGATCATGTTTTTTAGGCAGATTAAGCTTGCATTGCCTGTGGTTGGCCAAGGACCATTTTTCAGTTTGCTGCTAATGCCCTACTGCCTCCAAACCAAAATATTCCTCTCTTCCTAGCGCTGTTAAGCGTTGCTTATGTACAAAGAAGTGTAAAGCTATTCCCTGCTAAGTCTATTAAAGCCAGGAGAGCTGCTTTTCTTAATCGTGGATCACAGAGCATCCCTGCCAGCCTGGCATCCTTTCTCAGGATGGTTCTCAGAAGTACTCTCAAAACATCTTTGCCTCAAATCTCCAGGCCCACACTCCCGCAGAACAGCTGGTCCATTCATCCAGCCACCTACCATAAGAGACCAAGGGAGAGACCTTGCTGTTTGTTCCCAGCTCTGTCTTTCCATTGCCCTGGGCTCCTTATCCCTTCTTTGCCTACCTTCCAGTGCCCATCAAACTGACAGGGTGGTCTGTCAGGTGTCTGAATTTGCTGCAGCGATTAGGATAACGCCAAAGCCGATCTGGCGTTTGCAGGCAGCTCTGCAGACAAGGCACACGTGGCTGTCACTATTGAGCAAGAAACGTGTCAGGGAGTGGGAGAGGTCAGGGTGACCATCTAAACAAGCTCTGTGTTGTTATTTCTTGGGTATAAAGAAACCAGTGTGGACAAAACAGCCTCGGCAAGGGATTGACACCAGCACCAGGGCGTTTCTGAGCACGTTTGCAGGGACTGGAAGGTGGCACTTCAGATCTGTGTCAAATGCTGTGGCCAGCAAAATGATGCAATATAGGATAAATTTATCTTAGGAGGTCAGCAAACTTTTTGCTCAGGGAACTAACACCTGCCCTAGAGAAGACTATTCTCCACAGAAAAAGCCAGGAGATGGAAATACTCCCCCAGAGCCCCCTGGGGCACTGGTGGTTCGTGGGGACTGTAGGTACCCCGGGCTGTGGAGAGAAGTGCTGGCACAGGTCAGGCTTTGGAAACCTCCTCTGGAACAAAACTACTCTCCAGGGAGAAAGAAACAGGCCTGATGTGGTCAAGCACCCTGGAGGTATCCCTCAGCTTGGGGATCTCTGGAGAACAGCACATCAGAACTACTTCAACAGCATTTACTCTGCTGGTGAAAGAGAAAGCAAAACTGATGATAAAATATGGGGCTGAGAAAATCTGTGACAAAATTCCTGGTCCCTTACCCCAAAGCAGGATCTAAACCACAGGCAGCTAATCCTGTGTTTAGTGGTTGTTGGATCTTTGGTGAAGCCTAGGACAAGTCACCTGCTACCTGTAGGAGATAAAGCTCCAGGTGCACGGACACCAAGGGATGCTGTAAATCAGCTTCTGTTTGTGTGTCCCTGTAAAGCCATTTTCCTTCTGGTGGACCGCTAGCAGTTAGCTTCCTGCAGAGTTGGGAGTGCCCTAAAACACCAGCAATTGCATAAAGAAAGGCAAAATATAATGCAGGGAAAGATGCCGTGATTAAAGGGAAGCTGGAAGGATGGAGAGTCAGATGTAGAACCCCACAGCCTCCAGCCCAGGCTCACCTGACGAGACCTCACCAACTGAGCCTTCCCACGAGGCTCCTCTCAGCTTCCTTCCACTGGCTTTTGGTCCAGGAACAGGCTGTCCAGTTGTAGGCATGGTGAGTAGGGTTTTTTTAATGCTTAGCCAAGAAAAATTTGCAGTAATGAATGGTCCAGTAGCAGAATTAAACCCACATTTGTACTTCGAAGGGTTAAGGGGGGTTTTTGCTATTATTTATTGTGGAAACCCCCTTACACCTGGCACTCTGTGCAGCTGCTCAGGAGCCCCCAGTGCTTTGCTGCACCCTCCACAGGGGCACTTGGCTTCCACCTGCAAACTGCATGAAGGTCAGCTGCTTCTTTCATAGATCTGACTGGGCCAGAGATTTAATGCTATTTGTCACCAATTATTAATCTTACCACTCTTTCTTCTTGGAGGTGTGTCTTCCTAATGAAAAAAATTGTATTTCCTTTAGTCTCATCAGTCCCATGAATTGCCTTCTGAAGCCTTTCTTCCCCTACCAACCTTGCCAAATGTGTAATTTTTTAGAAATGCTTCTGGTACGAAGACATTCAGACCTGCTTATCAGCTCTATCCTTGTACTGTGGGTTTTAATTACATTTCTTTGCCTTCAGATACATGTTTGTGGGTGTAGGTATAATCTGGGAGTAACCCTGACAGGTAGTTTCTTGTCTTGCTGCACAAGTGGTTGCTTGGAACAAAATTACAAAAAAATTGCTGAAAACTTTTGACTGAAGTTTTGTTTTCCATATCACACCTCTTTGGCAGTATTTGATATTCCCAGCAGAAAGAATGGGAAGATTAATGGCCTTGTTCTGTAGCTGTTACAGCTTAAGGACACAGACAGGACTTAGGAGCATGTGGTACACAGCTGGAAAAATATTACTTTAAGTTCTTGGCTCACAAATCCTTTTCAGGCCCAAAATAAAGGCAGAAGTCACCAACATGATATGCATTTGGTGGCTGCTCCAATTTGAGGTGCATTAAATCAGGAGAGGTGAGAAACTCTGTGTTCCATCAACTCCTTCCCTGTGCTCCTGTCCCGCACCTCAAGGATGTCCTTTCCCCTCACAGCAATGCTGTGGCTGATACAAAGCTTAGGAAATCCCAGCTTCCCTTCTCACCTGGTCTTTACCTTGGACATTTCATGCTGCTTTCCAGGACCTAAAGAAGGGCTTGTGTAAAAGTTTCTCCCCACACACCCAGCCAAGATCTCTACCATCCTGCCTGGTGCCTCTAAGCCTGAGTCTGCCACAGCACGAATGTCTCCCCATCCCTCTCCTTGGAAAGTGAGAAGACACTTGCAGCCCTGCCCAGGAGGCAGCTGTGGGCACAGGCAGCTTCAGGCTTCCCTTTCTCCACGTGGCTCTTCCCAACATCTCCGCCCAGCAGCCACCTTTCCCAGGAGAGGAACCCCGCGTGTCTTACTCTGCTCCCAGTCCCATCCTCTGTGCCCTCTTGAAACTCCCCCCAAACCAGGAGCCTCAGAGAAAAAACAGGCCAAGGCAATTTGTTTTCCTCCCCGAATAGCAAAATATATTTTAACTGCTGTAATACAGTAGATTATAAACAGCTCTTGTGTGTGACAGAACACGTACAGGTTGCAGGGTGGGATGGCTGCTGCCAGTGCCAACGCTGGGCTGTCCCCTGCCCCAGCCCGGGAAGGGGCACCAGGGCTGGGGGCACCGGCACAAGGGCAGCCGAGGCTGTCCCGGAGGGGTCGGGGAGCCGGTCCCGATGCTGTGGAGCACCTGAGCTCCTGGAATCTGCTGTCCCTTGGGCGCAGCTGCATTCAGAAGTGGGAGCTCCAACAGTTCAGTTTGGGCAGGCCAGGTGCAATCCGTGCCATGTCAGACTGAACAAAGCCATCAGGGTTTCCTCCAGCTCCCACCATGTGCTCGGAGGCTGTCACAGGAGAGCACAGAGCTCACAGACACAGGACTGCTTCTTCACCCCCCAGGCTGGCAGCCACACACCCCAACAGGAAGGACGGGCTTGGCATGAGGGCTCCACAGAGCTTTGGTCTTCCCAGGAAGAAATAGTTTTCTGCATGAAAACCAAGGACACATTTTGCCATACCAACACTGATTGGCGTGAGGTTGTTGAGCAAGGAGCTGCAGCTGTACTGGCTGCCATTCCAAAGCTGGAGGCTTCCCACCTCACAACTGAGGGAGTTACCATGGAAGCAAGCTGCACAGTTCTTGTGTTGGAAGGAACCACAGAAAACAGGATATATTACATTGGATTAAGAGCTCGTAATGGACAGGTTGGGAACCTTCACATCCTCACCGCTGACCGGAACACTGCACTGCTAGCTCCGGCACTTGCAGTCTAAGAAACTCAAACATGGTGTAATTGACTCTTAATTAAACAAGCAATGTGCAAAAGACTTAGTATTTCCCCTCAAGCACTCTTGAGAAAAATGAAAGTAAGCCCACATTCAAAAGCAATTTAAAAAACCCACAAAACTGAAAGTAATCCAAATTGTTAATGCCCTGACAGCACGGTTGCCAGATGCCTTGATCGACAAGGCTGAAAACCTCAACTTGTCAAAAACTAAGACTAGTTCCAACAGCTGAGCATCCCTTTGTGGTTGCCTTTTGCTTGCCAGATGCTCAAGCCCTCAGGCTTCAAACAGGGATGATGCTGACACAGTAAATGCTGATATTCCTTTTGGGCATACAACAGTGCCAGGTGTGAGGGAAACACCAAAACAGGGCACAAAGTGCCATCCTTTGGTCTCTTTTTGAAAACACTGAGACATTAAGAAGACCTGCCACAGGTATCAAGATGGCAAACCAAGTCCCTAATCCATCCCACCCTCTCTGAGTGCAGTTACCTCCGTAAGTGTTTTGAGCACCAAACAAAAAGGAATTGGAGTGAATCTCATCCTATACCAAGGAGGTGACAAAGCTGTTTGGCCAAAGGGTGTTTTTTTGTCTTTTTGTCTGTTTTTTCAAGAAGGAAGCTTAGTTGTTCCAGAACTTCTGTTCTTTCCTCTCACAAAAAGTATGGTAAAAGATTTCAGATTACTCAAGCTGAATGAAGATAAAGTAATCAATTTAATTCTCAGTGTTTTATATACTAATACTGCCAAATTTGAATATATACATGAACCCCTTCCTCTGAAATTACTTCAACTATTTCATCAAACAATTTTTAGAAGATGTTTTCAAAAGAGAACCTCACACAGGAACACTATTTGGCAAATTTGACCTGGTACAATGCCCCTTCTCAAGAACATGATTCCTTCTTACAGAAGACTGAAAACCTGGGAGAGTTTAAGTATACCCTAGCTTTCATGAAATTACTTCTGACTTAGGTTAGTGAAAACAGAAGCCCAAAGGAGGGTCTGAAGTGGCTTGGGAGACAAGTCCATCAGTGGTCCCAATACTGCTGGTATGAAACACCCAGGGCTGTAGGCAGTAAGGAGATGCTTTTATCTATTGGCAGTTTCAGGTAGCATTTGAGTAATTCTAAAATCTTTTGTCACCAAAGTTCTGGCATCTCTGTCAGGTGGCCCTTTTCACCAAAGTTAAGGTATGTCCATCAGGTGGCCCTGTCTCCAATAATGGGAGCTGAGTTCCAGTAAAACTGGAGTGATCCGTACCCAGACACTCTGCAAGTTCCCTGTTGTGTTCAGCACCTGAGAACAAGGGAACTGAAGGGATTGTTATGGAAACACCAAACTCACACACGGCCCCTGCCCTTCCTGGTGTGCATGGGAGGGGTGTCCTCCCTCTTCACCAAGAGGGCAGTACCCAGGAAGCTGCTCTCCACCTGCAGCCCCCTCTGATGCTAGGGCAGACACAGGCAGGTGACAAATGTGGGCCAATCCTCGTTCCTCAGCAGCCTTAGAAGCTGCTCCAACACACATGGGCAGGGTGCACTGGCACACTGGACTGCACGTGGCCATTTCAAACGAGATCATGCTCTCTACCTGTAAAGCTGATCCCATTTTCTTATGGTTGGGTCATAGTATTTCAAGTTTTTCTTAGTAAAGAAACCCTTAACAACCTGTATATCTTAAAGCACCTGCCCAATTAAAGCAAAAGCTCTTTTGCAAGTTAATCATGTTAAAAGAATTGATCATCTAGAGCAGGAGAAAGGAAGAGCAAGAAGAAAAAGTACTCCTCAACTCACAAGGGCCTTCAGAGAACAAAAATGGTGTAAGGCAGCTGGGAACTAAATGAATACAGAGAAAACAAACTTTTGGTGTAAAAAGTCATATAAAGTCTGCACACACCATGCCCTGCTTCTGAACCTGACTCTGCAATGCAGCCACAAGCACAGTGACAGCCCCTCTTCCTCTGCCCATTTTGTATCTGTTGGCAGCCAACACACACAGGATGCAGTTTAAAGCAGCCAGGAAAACTTTGGCCATCTTCAGAGCAAGGAGGCAAATACCCTGTTGCTCTGCCACTCATCTGTGTCTCAGTGGCATGCAGGATCATGAAGAACACAAGTTTTGTAGACATCCCATTACCAAAAAGGAGAAAAAAAATTGCAAAGGGATGGCTAAGAAAGATGGACGGATACCAACAATGAGCTACCAGCAAATCTGACTATCTTGCCTCTTATCCAGAAAAGCAGCAACCTGGGGGGATCCATGGATGAGTAGGATTCCAGTAGACTCCACCTTCAGCTCAATGTTTTACTGGCATGGAAATGGCTCAAAGTGGGACAGCATGTTATAGATGCTGCCTTTGAAGTCTGTTGCAATCCAGGTCAACTGGTTTGCTCCAGCAATGTTTAAAAAAATTACAGTTTCTCCCCAATAATCAGGAGGCACAACTTCCCTTAGAAAAAGTCTGTAGTGAGTTAGATCATTGGTCCAAATACTTGGAGGACACCTCTGTTTTTCTGTGATGACATGGCCAGAGCACCTCATTTTCACATCTTCATATGACACGACCACGAGCGTGGCTTTAAATAGTCCAGGAATGTGGGCTGCAAAACATGGAGAGGCAGTAAATTAGTCACAGGCCAACAGCACCAGCTGTGCTACGAGCTGCTGAAGTCAAACTTCTTGAACAGGAAAGATCAAACCACATTTCTGCACCCTACAACCCTGTTCTCACCCTCACTGAACAGTGCCTGGAGTGTAGCTCCAGCCACAAGTTGTGTTACATCTGGTAAACACTGTGCCTAGTAGCCTGTTGTGTCAAGAAGCCAAGTAATTTATGATGGCAAACTCTTAATTGAGGAGAATCAAACTTAAAATAGAGGCTGCCAAAGGATACCTTTGGTTAAAACTGAAATCAATTAGGACAGCAGGAAGTTTTATCTAGAACAGAATCTGGTACCAAGAAAATGACATAGAGAAAACACCACCAAAAACCCCAGACTATCTACAGGTCACCACTTCTCACCACCACCCACTCTAGCCCGGGAGAGGCACAACAGGCGCAGTTTTTGTGGGCCTCCTACCAAAGTTTCTCCTCACTTCACTGGCCAAGTGCTGCAGTTCCATTGCCACAGCCTAAATGAGGTCTAGCATATCCTCAGAAATGTGCTAACACCACCCTCAGTTTCAAGTAGTGAAACACCACCAGCACAGAAGGAGCACTACTGAAAGCACTTCTGTTAGGCAGCCTCTAGGCTAAATAACTCCTAAGGGTGGGATGTAGCACACTGCCAGAAAGGCTCATGCCATTTAACTTCCACTCTTCCTGCACAGAAGGGCAGGACAGCCACTCCCACAGCTGGTTATCCCACGGGAAGGGCCAGGCACTCACGTTTTCCGTGGGGCAGTACTGGCGGGCATACCACTCCTGGCTGTAGAGGCAGATGATGACACCTTGGCCCAGGAAGAGGGAAGTCCACATGATCACATTCCAGAAGGGCCCTTTCCGGCGGTCATTGAGGGTGAAGTTGAAGACCACTGGAAAGAGGTGAAATGAGAAGCATTCAGAAACAAACTTAAGATTCAAGAATCAAAGATCAACTGATTTTACTGGATCTTCCCCTCCTTTCACTTCCTCTCTGGAGCAACAAGGCTACTCCATGAAAATCTGATTATGTTTGGCAATAGAGCAAATACTCTGAGCTGATTCTGACATTTACTTCCAGTAAGTCTGCCAACAAGCTGGCCTGGCAGTGTGCCTCTGGGGATCAACACTATTTGTGCTACGCTGGTCACCCAGGCACGGCAGGAGTGGCCTAGAGTTTATCAGAGCCCCCAAACTCAAACCCAAAAAGAAATGCAAGAGCTCTGACTTCTAAGCGGGCTCTTCCTCACTGCAGTAGTGAAGTAATACTTGCCTTCCACTATGACTTTAAAGAGGAAGACTGACAAGCTGCTGACAAACAGCGATTCCACCCCAGCTAGGCAAAGAGGAAGCAGTGCTGTTAAACCCTGTGCAGCGTCACAGGAACAGCGGTATATCATACTCTCTTCCTCTCCACCAAGCCCCAAGCTTCCAAATCCTCTGTGTGTATATAGGTATGTATGTATCTACTGAGCTGCAAAAATCCATTCACAAAGCTTGGACTCGCACCCCTTGGACAACACCGCTGTGTGTTAGTGCTTACGGGACAGCTGGCGTCATTGCCAAAAGCACAAACCACATGTTTTAGCATTCTCTAAAAAAAGCCACAAATCCCACTCCCACTTCCAGGCTCTTTTCCTTGGGACTTACCTCCAAAGCACGTAAACAGGCAGAAGAGAACTGGATAGAAGAAGCCAAAGCAGATGCTGAGGACGTACTCGTGCACAGCAGCTGACACAGTGAAGACAGACAGCATGGCTGCTGCTCTGAACTTCTTTCCAAAAAACTGGGAGAGAGGAAAATGCCAAGTATTAGGAGCTACTCTGCTGTGGTTTTTGTTTGGTTGTTGCAACACACTGGATTTTCTTCCCCGAGCTAAGAAGGCTCTCCTCCAGCTGAGAGGCACATGTGAAATGCTAAGTGCCTCACAGAGCACCTTGGGGTTTAAGTGTTTTTCTTCAGGTGTATTTGTGGTTCCCTGCGTAAGCACTTGTGCTTACCCCGCTCATTAAATTCCTACCACAGCTCATGGAAACAGTGCACCACGAGTTCTGACTGCTGAGCCAACCCCTGCACTCCTCCATCTCAGGCCCACGTTTTGCACACTTTAAGGACTTGGCAATGAGCACTGGATCTCTCCAAAAGCACAGTGGCTCCCCACAACAGCTGACATGAAACATTTCTGTGCTTCTAAACAGACGGGGATGCTGCATCTTGACAAATGTACCGTTTTGCCCAGTAGTTAAATGTTTAATTAACAAACAAATACGTCTGCTTGTTACTCACCCAAAGGAAGTCCCTGTAGGCATAGTAATAGAGCCAGTCATGCACTACCACATTCCAGGTTCTGTAGTAGTTTGCATAGGATGTGGAATTCCACCAGTCCTGAGAGCACAATTGAAAGACTATAAATCTAATTAACTATAAAACCTTCTAGAGAGCTTTTCTAGGACATCAAATTGAAAAAATATTGAACAGAATAATACCAAGCTAACATAACAATTTGACCGAGCTTTCCATTATGCTTTCAACATCCCACTTGGTATATTAAGGTTTGGTTTTATCCCAAACTGCAGTGGCTGATGTGATAAAGGAACAAAAAGAGGGCTAATGGAACTATCAGGTAGGTCTGGTGGTTGCTTCTGTTTGTGCACAGGGCGTTTCACCTTAAAGCAACTCAGACTGCCAAGCAGAAATCAAAGCTGTTCCACAGCACAGCAACAAACTTAAGTCTTAACAGCATAAACCAAGCAGAATCCCATGGTTGCTTTGTTTGGTAAAACAATCTTCAGTTTCCTCCTCTTCTTTTTCACGATGACAAAGACTTTCAGAAGCTTTATGAACTATAGCTCCTGCTTCTTACCTTGTAGAACATCCTGTCTGCGAAGCGCAGCATCTCGGCAAACGCGTTGAGCCAACAGTGAAGGAACGCAAAGAACACCAGGAAGAGAATCAGTACACCTGGGAACAAGGGACATCCACACCAGTTCTGTAGTGTTTTCTCTCAACCATAATCCAGAGCACCTAACACAGTCAAAACTGGTCTCACAGACACTAACACAGATGAGCTTTACTGGTTTGTACAGGTAGCACAACAGCATTTCAGTTTCTCACCACGCCAGGCCCTGCTCGCCCCAGAGGGCAACTTGATTTAAAGACAGTTAAATTCAAACCCAGCTTTTATTTTGTACTGCTGATTTTGAAGTTTTACCCCTCAATGCTGAAGTCAGCCCACAGGATCTCCTTTGCTGATCTCTGCCTGTCATGGACACATCTCAAATGAAGTGCTTCTCCCTTCCGCCTCTTGCACCAAGATAAGAGTCACTCATGGATCTGGGCCCTACCTGGCAGGATGGAGTTGAAGATGCAGAGGACCAGCCCTCGAAGGTTGAAGGTTTCCTGACTGCTGTTGCGAAACTGAGGAATGCAGAGTCTCACAAAGATGTAGTAGGCATAGAAAAGTGAACCAAGCACCTGGAACAAAAATACCCCAAAACCTGACTTCATAACAGAAATGCACAATTAAAATATCACCACTTGCCAGCTCTAGGAGAGAACAGCAGCTGCCAACACAAGCCAAAAGAACTTATTTTACACTGCTGCCAATAAACCTCCCTAAGGATCCAGGCAGAAAGTGAGCCACAGCAATCCCCAGAGCACACTGACAGCCAGCAGCAAAATCAGCTTCTCTTTTCTACTACAGCAGCTGTCAGTTTTTCCCAGTCCTATCAACTCACAAGTTGACACAAAAAAATCCGTGCCACTGCCGAAGTGGGGAAAGTACCCTTGATCTACATCCAGGATAAGGGCAGAAATAATTGAAAAATACTTACCGTAGTTAAATCCAATATTACAGCTTATTTTTCTGTAATCCCAAAGAAGACATGTACAGGCCAAGGCACCTCAGGCTTTCTCTGGCTCATGAACCCATGTGGATGTTGAGGCCAAAATGCAAGTCACTGTTTAAGTACCCTGACGTAAGGCAGGTGTGTGCTCTGTCATCCTTTGTCCAACAGCAAGCAGCCAAAGGCCTGCCCGTGCTGCCTTTTCTTTAAACAACTGTTTTGCTCTTTAAACCATAAATACACTGTGTGACAGTGAAGGTTTCAGTTACACAAACCCATTACTTGGAAACACATCCACAAGAAGCTACTGAAGCTCACGGCCACAAATGTGAAGAACCAGTCAACCTTGAACTCAAATAAGCGCTGAGGATTTGGACTCCAGGCCTCATTATTGCAGAACTGCTCTGAATACCTGCAGGGGAAGCTGTGCCAGTGCACTACAATCAGGGTGAAGAGGGCATGGGTGTTGCTTGTTTAAGCAAAGATTTTAAAATTTTTTTTTAAATTTTTTTCTTTCTTTGGCACAACCATGAGCACAGCAAGATCACAGTTAACTTGTTAGTCACTGAAACGGATTCTTTACTGGTAAGCCCACACCAAGGAGAGTGATTTAATGCCAAAGAGAGAGCTGTTGAGCAATGCATCTGAGCTCATCTCCAAGAGTGTATTCTGCAGAAAGCTGCACTACTCACCTGTGCAAACTTGGTAGCCACATAGCCCCATCTTATCGTGGGATTCCTAGGAAAAAGAACAGGATATCACAGCTAAACAGGACCTCAAAGCAGCAAACCCCTCCCTTCCATTACTTGAGGGAATTTACAATTTTACTGACGTATTCTCTGAAAAAAAATGGCTTTTGAATTCCAGAATTCTTAATCTCCTGACATCCAAGGGATGTCTGCCCAAACTGCTGGTTCCTCACTTTCAACTCCAGCAGAACTTAAGCAATTCCATAAATGGAAAGGTATCTGGAGGGCAGCACTGTGCAATTCTGTAGGAGGTGGGGATCTGCCAACAGTCCTGTGAAGGACTGCTGACTTCACACTGCCAAAATGCAAGCCAGCCATGTACACAAGAGTTTGGGAGTTCCCACTTTGAAAGGCTTCAGCCTCAAACTCAGGGACAGGGCTGCTTATTAGCACCACATAAAATACTCGGGTTCCTATGGCAGGAACTGTCTGTCACTACATAATCTGCAGCAAGTTCTTAATTTGTTTAACTCCCAAAGAAATAAAAGCAGAACTCCATGAGCAAGTCTTGCCCTTGCCAGCTTAACCACGTCTTTATGAAAGCTCTAACTCATAAATTTATCACACCCAGGGGTGCTTAATGTTGGCTTCAGTTTTCAGACTACTTTAATGTTGTGTTGTTGCTCACATTACCTGGGATAGTTGTCTCTGTAGATGAGGGTGGGAGCAAAGAGGAAGTACAGGTACTGAGAAATTCTGGGAATATGTGCTGTGCCTGGGAAGAGGGGGAAATAAAAAACAAAAGAACACTCTGCAATCCGTTCACTGACAGTTCAGTTTCCCCAGTACCCTTTCACAAAACAGAACCCTCCTCACCACCTCAGAAACCTCAGTCTGGAACTAAAGGTATGGCATTCGCAGAGAATAAAACAAACTCGACCTTTCAGATGGAGTGCATGAAGCACAGTTCACAAGTGAGGGTAACTAACTACCTGCTAACACCTTGGTATCACATTTCCTTTCCCCCTAGGGAAGATAAAGCTGCAAGGCCTGTATCAACACTTGAGTTTAGTCCAGTCAGCTCTAGCATGCCTTGCTTAGAAGACCTTTTGTTCTATGATTGCTGTCACTTCAACTAGAGCACTGAGCTGCAGGTGTGCAGGTAACACCTAGACACCTTTCACTCCTAAAAGCAGAAATAAGGAAACCTGGAGAACAAAGACTTAAGATCCAGAGAGGACTTAGACCTGAACAACAGTCTAGCTTGTTGTCTAATACAACTGAGTACAAATGAAAAGGTTCAGGCTGAAATTATGATGCAAAACCTTTGACCTCCCCATCCAAAGTCACGTATTCAAGTCACACCTCTCCAGCTCTGCCTCTCACACTCATCAGAGCTTACTCCTAACAATAAGCAACCCTTCTAAACTAAGGTCAGAGAAGATGACCGTACAGAACGCTCATGAGGGCAGCTCAAAGCAATGGGGGGAAAACTAGAGCTGGCTATGTAAAGGGAAGCAAGTCACTCACCAGACTTGTCCTTTACCAAGGCCAGCACTCTGGGGACGTTCTCCCGGATGAAGGAATGAGCCTTCATGACAAGACGAACCTGTATGGCCAAGAGAAGAGCAGCTTAGAGCTCTCATTTTCCCAGCTTTCCAGTGAAGACTGGGTCAAGCATTTTACAGCAACACCTTCAGCATCTTGGTTTCTTTCCAATTTAGCCCTTTTACAAGGAAAGGCCTGCTTCCTCTGCCCACAAGCCTGTTTAACTGGCACAAATTTCAAACTCTGCAAGGGGAAGCAGCAGCCATCGTGGCTCAGGAGAATCAAACCACATCTCATCTACGCTTGCAGGACCACCACATACACAAGGACTGAATAACACCAGCAAGTCACTAATCAGCTAACATTAACTTAAAACTGAAGGGAAACCCTTCTCCATTTCAGAAGGCCAGGATGTTTCAGAGTCTAGATGACTCCTTGAAGTTACATGTGTTGTACAGCAATTATCACTGCCTGGGTATAAGGTGGTGCCCCACATAAATAGTCCACAGCTGTCGAGCAGGTTTTTTTTTTTAAATTTTGTTTTCATATTGAAGAACCAAAAGTAGGGGCAGTCCAAAGTTAATTCTTAAAACTACACTAATCCCTGACCATCCTTGTTTTAACCTGATGGTCTGACCAGATCTCCACTCTTGCACTCTTCCCCTGCTCCTTGCCACAAAAAACAGTTCCACTTCCAAACAAGTTCTGACTACAGAGCCAAGACACTTGCTTCTTGGGAACAGAAATGCAAACAGGAACCACTTCTTGACTATGTACTTGCTTTTTTTGGGTTTGTTTTTTAAAGAGGAACAGCTACAGCTTCCTTGTGCACTGTGGCACAAAATGTTCTTAAAATTGGTTTTAAGCATCTAGCATCCACGGGAGAACCAGAAATAACTGGAATTTCAGCCTCAAAGTAAAAACCCACAGTAAAATCTTAAGTACAGGGTAAAAACCCAGAAGTGGTTTCCAGGTCAAAATGAAGTTTATTCTCTACTCTTTCTTATTAGATTTGCTGCATGTAACTGTCCTCAAGTCTCAGAGATACTGCATCCACAGCCCTGTGTTAATTTAATGAATAAAAGTAACATTTGACTCCTTTAGGAAGAAGGACCCTTCCCACTTTGAAAATAAAAGTCAGTGTATCCCAGGACACAGAGGATACAGGGTAGGGACTCACCTGTTCCAGTATTACAATGAAGCGGGAAGCTGGAGGCAGGGCGTAGGATACAGCAACATAGGTTGGTCCAAACCCAAGCCCAGCTATTTGGAAGAGAGTGAACAGCATCCCATAGAAGAGAGAGCGGATTGCACGATGGGAGGAACTGGAATAGCCTTGGGCCCACCAGACAAAAAGGTTGTATGGAACAACTACTGTGGCACTGAACATGCACAGCCAAGTACAGAAGACAACGGGGAACTTTCCAAAAACAAAGACCAGGAGATCAAATCCAAGGACCAGCCTAGAAGGCACAAGGAAAGAGACAATTTTCAGTGTCCATTGTTTGATTAGAAATACTTTTGCTCCACTAAGTGGCTACAAAACACAAAGCTTCCAGATCACAGTTGTTTGGCAGTCTGGACAGAAGTGACCATGGCAGTTTCAGCTCAGAAACAGAGGGCTGTCTGTGGCAGCGCCAAGCGGCCGCCCTCAAGTATCCCAGAAAATAAGAGAAGCACTGATGCCATGAGTGCTGCCAGACACAGCTTCCCTTCCAATCCCACAGGGCTTAAGCACATCTCTAAGATCAGCATGTGCTTTAAGAGCGGGCTTAAGCTCATCCCTGCTAAGAACGAGCACGTGACTGAACAATCCACTGCCGAACCAGGGTCTGCCAGAGCTTTTGGGGAACTCTCCAAGGACACCACCGCTACTGCACTGAGATTCAGCTCTTCCCAGGGGTTTAAGCCTAAAGAGGCTTTTTCCCTGCCTCTGTAGGCATGGGGTATTTTAATATCCAGCACTCAAACCTAGTTTAATCCTTCTTTGTGGGCATTCCACATGGATTCAGTTTAGAAGTTCCCCGAAAGGCTCAGGGTCATTAGAAGGTCAGGCCAAATATGACCAACTGGTGTGCAGCACGTGCTTTAGTCCATTAATCAAGCTTAAAACATAAGGACATCAACAAAAGGCTGATCAACTTTACTGCCTCTCACACTCATGAGAGCTTACTCCTACAATAACCAACTCTTCTAAACTAAGGTCAGAAGATGACAGTACAGAATACACCAGGAAAAGTTATTTCTTGTCAGGTGGAGGCTCAGTTGCAAACTGGATCCAAGTTATCAGATCTAGCTAAAACCACAGATATAGTTTTAAAAATTATTTTTAAAGTAATTGGGGAATCCAGCCCTAGTTGATTTTAAGGTAAATACCCATTCTCCCCCACTGTCCATGCACTAGTAAGTTAGGATCAGCTGAACAACATTCAGCAGCACATGAGCCTGTTCTTATACCCAGCCCAACGGGACAGTGATTATAATCAAGATACAGCTCTGGTTTCGTACACTGAAGAGCCAATAATCAGCAAGATAAACATGGAATCCTACTTGTGTACATGAGATACAGCTTGCCAAAATACTATTTAATCAACAAGTCAGTGTGAGGAAAGCAGTCTTTCACAATCTTGTTCACAACTGGCTACCTGCAAAGCGCTATCTCAGCAGAGGCTGTGCCAACATCCTTGAGATTCTTCCCCAGGAAAAACAAAGTTCTATTTTTATTTAAGTACAAATACAGTGTTTCAGAACTGTCATTTTTAAACAGAGGAAGGACTGCTGAAGTAATTAAAGTTTTTCTAAGCAGAGTCCTCCTTCAAGCAACAAAAGCAGCTGAAAGCTACTGTCTCATTGAAGATACTCAACTAAAGCATTCCACATTCCCTTTTGCCAGCCTCGTGATGAACTAAGCACATTGGGCTGAACTGTGCTGGCCACAATTCCATGTAACACGTCAGTTAGCAGTGTTTTCCTAATATCCAGCTATCTGATTTGAAATGGTCATACCCTCTCAACAGGAGTTCCAGCATATATTCTAAGTATGCCAAGTTGAAACCCACATAACATCCAATCCAATAACATCCCAGGAAGGATTCCCCTTTCCTTCTGCACCATTCTGCAGTTTCATGTACGTCTGGCACTCTGGAAGAGCTATTCCCAGCCCTTATCCCTTTCTTCCCAAAGCATTCTTACCTTCCTTCATCAATGAAGTCTACTAGAAGCGTACTGAGGATGAAGACGATGAGAAGAGCGATGAACATGTGGTAGATTGTCCTGATGTGACTCACTTCAAAGAGCTCACTAAAGGAGAGACCAGAGTTAAGGTACAGCTGGGGTGCCACAGACACAGACACTTCCTCAGCTTATCCTCAGACAAAGGATAATCAGCCATGATCCCAGTGGTACTGAGAGGGCTGTAATTAAGGTTTATATTTGCAAGATGTAGTACAGATATTATAGAAGGAGAGAAGGTTGAACAGATTAGTCCCCATGGACTTGAACATAAGACCGTGGGTGGTGGCAAGGAAAGAACCTCAAAGCAAAGGCTCATTACTTTGCTATCAAGGGTATTTTCAGTCAATTTGATGAAATTAATTTAATGAAGTTACTCACTCCAAGAGGGACCTCCTGGCAGTAAAGATTTTCCCATGTTCTGGAGGGGCCCTCGAATTCCTGAAAAGAAAGAAGAGAACATTTGAGACAAAAAAGGACATAAAGCTTCCAGGAAACATAACCTTGTTATAGCAACAGCTTAAAAGGGACTTACTTGGCTTTGTGCAGTTCCTTCTCGGCGCAGGAAGCTGGGAAAAGGGAGGCTGGAGATGAGGAATCCAGGAGTGCCGATTTTGCCACCAAACTGTTCACAAACTCTGTGAAGTGACTGTCCACCTCCTTCATGAAGGCTGGCTTCAGTTGCTGACAGAGTAAAATCACAGCAGTAAACTGTTTAACTTGCTGGATACATTTTCATAAAATATTTATATTCCTTTTTCTCTGGAGCAGGACAGAGCAAGGCATCAAGAAAACATTTCTGTACCATCTGCCAACAGTTGGAGCCTACTTGGATAAGACCAAGGTTCACACACCTCAGGCCAGAGGGCTGTAGTATAGCAGGGATCGGCGACCGGAAGATCACGTGATGTACGGAAAGTTAGGAACCTCTCTGAATCTATTAGCACCGCAGTTAATAGGCTGAAGTAGCCTAGGGCGTAGAACTAGAGACGGAAGTGACAGAACCACAGGGGTATATAACGCTGTGCATTCCTCAAATAAACGCCATTTGCCGTCCACCACATTGGTGTCTGTGAGCACTTGGCCCGTGCCAGCCTGAGGTGGCTGCCGTGCCGTTCCTGAACCAGGTCGCTACGCCTTACAGAAGGCAACAAGTGGTGCCGAAACCCGGGAACGAACCAGGGACCTTTAGACTTTTAAAAGCTCACATAAGATTTCATATAATTATAAAATCAAATTTGTGTACCTCTTCCTATCTCCTCAAAGCAAAACATAAAATTACTATTTTAAAAAAAGGGCATGTAGTAATAGTAAGCAATATGTAAAGCATAATTGTGCAAAAAAAAAAAGTAAAACTGTTTGTGGCCCCTAGAAAAAAAAAAAAAGGGACTGACAAGAGCCGAAGTGACAGCTGGAAACTTCTCTCCAGCTGTAAACAAAGAAGGCATAAGTAGTTAAAAAAAAAAAAGAAAGATTTTGGGTTTGAGAACCACTGAAGAGTGCGGTAAAGTTAAAAAGGTATTTGGTCCGAAGCTAAGACCCTAACTGAAATGATATGCTGAAGAGGTTAGAATGACTTAAGTTTTGTTATATCATTAACTCCCACACCTGAAGCAATCCAGACTATTAAGCAGTAAAATTATTATAGTAACATAACATTGGCTAAACATAAAGGCATCGCCTGCAACGCAAC
>VXAD01004811.1:25862-55769 GCA_013399195.1 Dicrurus megarhynchus
AACCAGTCCCCGTGGCTTACTACCCTTTTGTCTACTCTCATGGGCCCCTGCATTATGATACTACTGTTGCTCCTTTTTGGGCCCTGCATTCTTAACAAGTTAGTGCAATTTGTTAAAAACCGTCTAAGCTCAGTTAACATCATGCTAGTGGAGCGCCGACAACTGTTGTAAGCTCGGTGGTTAGACAACTAACCCTTAGACCTTGTCTCAGAAACAGAAACTGAGTACCACAGTAGCGTGCAATCACTACTGTTGCGATTATTACGCCTGTTTAACTTGTTTTCGTAGCTAGTTTAGCATAGAGAGAGGGGGGAAGTGTGGTATAGCAGGGATCGGCGACCGGAAGATCACGTGATGTACGGAAAGTTAGGAACCTCTCTGAATCTATTAGCACCGCAGTTAATAGGCTGAAGTAGCCTAGGGCGTAGAACTAGAGACGGAAGTGACAGAACCACAGGGGTATATAACGCTGTGCATTCCTCAAATAAACGCCATTTGCCGTCCACCACGTTGGTGTCTGTGAGCACTTGGCCCGTGCCAGCCTGAGGTGGCTGCCGTGCCGTTCCTGAACCAGGTCGCTACGCCTTACAGAAGGCAACAGGCTTTGAATAACATTTATCTTCTCCATCAGATTCAACACAGAATTGTTCTGGCCTTTTTCAGAAGACTTATCAGACTTCTGAGAATTCAGTTCCTTAATGTTTAGTCCTCAAACACCAAACGTGACGAGCCTAGCGATGAAGCGCAGCTGAGAGCCAACCCCTGAGCTCCTGAACACTCTGTCAGACAGCCATCACCTTCAGCACTGGCAAAAGGCTAGTTTCAAGAAATTACTTAAAATCTAATTGCATATTCTGGTTTGTTTTCTTTATGCAAGTGTTTACTAGCTGTATTTGTCTGACCATCCTTTGCCTGGGATTTTTCCAGTTTGCCTCCAGATTCAAGGTGCAAGTCTTCCTACCTGGTAACTACATATCATCATTTCATCTGGTCTTCCTACTGATCAGCTGCTCAAGAAACACATATGTTTCCCTGATCACTTTCAGAATTCCCAACTCCTATCTACTTTCTCATCTTGAAGGTTGAAAAGGAAAAAAACTGTTTTCAAGAAGGTTTCTGGAGAAGAGGGGGTTGTGTGGAGACCTCACAGCACCTGCCAGTGAGGTCTGAAGGGGACCTACAGGGAGGTCAGAGAGGGACCCATCACGAGGAACTGCAGTGACAGGACCAGGGGCAATGGCTTCAAACTGGCAGAGGGTAGGTTTAAATCCGATGTTAGGAAAAAATTGTTCCTGTGAGGGTAGGGAGGCCCTGGCACAGGGTGCCCAGAGCAGCTGTGGCTGCCCCATCCCTGGGAGTGCCCAAGGCCAGGTTGGATGGGGCTTGGAGCAACCTGGGATAGTGGAAGGTGTCCCTGCCCATGGCAGGGGGTGGGAATGGATGATCTTTAAGGTCCCTTCCAACCCAAACTATTCCATGATCCTATAAAATACATGAACAGATGATGTATTCTTATAAAATGCTCCTGTTTAATGTGACAACAGCCAAGCAAGTTTAACTCTCTGGCAGAAAATACAAGACAATCTGAAGTGAGACCACATCCAAGGAGAAGTCCCTGGAGTCAAGATGGATCAGAACTCTACATTCCTCCTGTTTTACAGTGGTCAGATCCAGAGAGATCTCTTGAAACAAAAGCTGCAGTAGGAAAAGGAGCAGATTAATATTTAACTTGAAAAAACATTTTTCCCCTATTTAGCAGCTTCTAGAATAGACTAATTAAGCTTCCTCGTGCTTAACAAAGTTCTTAGGATCTGGCTACTTTTAGATAATGCTTTTCTGGGAGGCAGAGGATTGTCTCTGCAAGAGATATGAACTTGTTCCTTTTAAAACAGGAAAAAAACAAACCAACAAATATTGTGTACTTGTGAATACAACCTGTAACAGAAGACACTGGTGCTCCCTGGTACAGCCTAATTTTACAGCATGCATGCACATATCCCTACCAAAAAGTCAAACAGAAATTCCTACTTCTCTTGGACTGCTCAGATTTCCATGCCAAACAAAGCACTATTCATTCCCATCAAAACACTTTTTTTTAAAATAGTGTCTCCCCTTTTTTAGCCTAATCTCTCCTCAGTGAGGGTTTAGCAGGTGATATTTCCTTAAAGTACCTCTTCCCTTTGGCTGGCACTCTGCTGAGATTGCCTTCTCCTAACACATCCCTCCAGGGCTGATACCAACAGGTGCACGAGTTTGGACTGGGAGAGCAGGCCATGAGTTCTTAATAGACTAAATAAAACACAAATCAGAGTACAGACCCTACAGTTACTGTAACTAACTAATTACAAACCAAAAACCATTAAAAGACTGCTATGCCATCAAAAGCAGAAGCTGGCCAATAATAAGAATTGATGACAAGTCAGAGATTGAGGGAAGTAACCCTTCCTTATAAAGTTGCAACAGTTCCCCAGAACTTTACTCATTCTAACAGATTTAGTAACTTTGGTCACTGACACCTGACAACACCCAGCCCTGACCTAGTGACAGAACACACCATTCTCAGCTCTCTTTGGAATGAACAAAGGACTGCACTTTTACACAGCAGATGCTTGAAGGCCTCCTCTGCATGAGTAACACCCAGCTCCTACAAATCCCATTTACACCTGCGGGAGCTGTCAGTGACCAGGCTTTCCACAAGACAAGCATCTGCCTGGAATTCAGACAGCTATCACAGAAAAGGTAACTGCAATCCAAGCCTCTCTTCAGGGGTTCCCACGACAAAAGGGCCCAGCACTGCAGGAATTCTCAGGTATTTTGCAGTAGGGTGTTTTTTTTCCTTGAAGCACCTTAAAACAAATCTGCAAGCTGCATGACTCAGAATCTGAACTCCCTGTGTTTTGGGAGAAACTTCAGCAGTTAAAACACCACTGACCTACTGGTTTTCTAGGATTCTCTTTGTGGGTAAGAAATCACTTCACCTACAGACTGTGTCTCAAAGCTGGCGACCGGGGAAAAAAAATAAGGAACAAGAAACACCCCTGAAGAAAGAAATCCAAGGTCAAGTTGTCCCCTTGCTAGAGCTCCCTGGAGCTTCCAAAGCTACTTGTGCTTTACAGCGAAAGCTTTCTCCTGCAAACACCCACTGCCAACACAGCGATTAGCAGGGGCTGTTTTGTCTGCAGAGAAGTTACCAGGCTCGATCTCCTGTTCTTAGTAAGGATAAACAGGATAAGACAACATCCAAAATAAAATTCTGAGCTGGCTATCCTTCTAATGGGCTGAATTTTGGGAGTTACAGCAAAAAAAAAGCAGCACATGCTTTGCAGAAGACATGTAAATACACTTTAGTTATACCTGTTACAAATGACACACTCCCCCTACAGAGGTGGGGGGAAAAATGGGAAAAAAAACCAAAAGAGTTGAACAGGAAAATATCTCAAAGGTGCAAGGTATTTTTCTCTGTCTTCTAAGTATCCACTCCCTACTATACATGTCAAGCTGGCACAATTAGATCACTTTAGACTTACCACGGAATTTTCTGCAATAAAATTATGCAAGAGCGCAGGGCGATTCGCCCTGGAGAACACGGGTGCCACAAAACAATGGTTAACAAGGAGGGTGCAGCTCATCGTGAGCCAATTTCACATAATTTGGGCATAAATCACCTTAATGTGGTCTAAGACAACAGCAGCCCACACAGATGTAGATGATGCCAGAAACACCCACTGCTATTTTCTTTGAGGATGTTGTTCACTGACAAAAAGAATGAGACCAAAGCTCAGGAAGATCATCTCCTTACTGTGAGCTGTGGGATAGGGGCTCCATGCTGCCCTTTATTCAGTGGATAGCAGGACACAGAGCATTTTAAGGGCTCAATAGGCACACAGGCTGGCTAATCATCACACTGCCAAAAGTTAGTGGTAAGGCAATTTCCATTTTATTTACAGGTCTCAAAGTTCATTCTTATCTTTAGACTTCAACCTATTGGGGTCAAGTAAGACAGAACCTCATTAGATAACACTACCCCTCTTGTGCAAAGTAGGGAAGAGAAAGAGGGCTGTGGAAAAGTCGCTGCACTCAAGCTAGGGCTGAATAGGGCTGTTTGTGTTCCAGGGCTAGTGACTCTCCAGAAGACATCCAGGGACAATTGTCCTGCTCCCCACCACAAGCAAGTATTGTATTTACCTCAGCTTCTGCTATTAGCTGCATTTTCCTCGTTATCACGTGGTCGACATCAACCCAGCCTAAGGAAGGAAAGCAAACATTGAACATTTTTAGTTGCATGTCTGAAAACACAGAAAGCACAGCATACAGTAGCTCGGACACCAATTTTTCAATAGCATTTCTGACTTCTAATAGGGTCCCACTAAAATCAAATCAAAGCTGCAGGAAGTTCATAAACTATAACCATGTATTTTAGGATCGCAGCACTGTAAGGCAGTCAACAGCTGATAACATGCTGGATTTTATTTTTCATCAGCAGCTCTGCAAATCCTTCCAAGGTCCCTAAACATATTCAGCCTTGAAGCAGCGATCAGAACGACCCTTAGAAGGTCATGTCCAAGTGTGCTGGTTTTTTATCACGGTTTTATCTTAACCAGATGTAAGGTTAGTTTGTCTGGAGGTCTCTCCATTGCCAATAGACATGGCAGTCAGTCACAGCTGTCAGTAAAACACCATGATCAGCTCTAAGACGGGCTGAATGGCAAGTTGGACAGTTATCCTGTGCTCAAATCTGGCTATTCCCACTCCTTTCATCCCCAGGAGAAGTGCTAGGTATCAGTGTGACTGTACTCCTCAGTGTGTTTCACTGTTTAAGTAAACAGTCAGGCTAACATGCCATCAGTATAATCTGACTTTTGTCATTACTAACACCACTGTCCAATGGGTAAAACCTCAAATGCCACCGTTCTTCCGCATTAAAAACACATCTGAGATGCCTCTGTGACATCGAGAGGAACAACACCCACAGGTCACACATTTCAGACCAGCTGAGTTTTAGGACAAGCACCAGCTGGTGTTTCACTTCTCCAATAAGAACAACACAGAAGATAAAGTTGCTTGAAACACAGAGTCTTGCACATGAAGGAAAATCAAGATTGAAGCAGCAGCATCCACCCCCCTAAAATACTAGTCAGAGTGAAGAGATAGCAACAAACCTTGCCTTGTGCATATCCTTTGGCATTTCTAGCTACAGCACCACCTCACACACCAACACACAGCCAGCATTACAACTTGCATGTCTGGTTTCTCAGACAACATCACCGCTTTTAGAAAAACAAGGTACTGAACTGATTCCCTAATAAGATTCCAGGGAAGCATGAGCTAACGGATTTGCTGTAGAGGTGCCAAAGTTGTGCTGCTGTGAGACAAGAAGACAGACTGATAGCACTATCACAGTGCATAACGTGGCCTCCTTGCGTGAGCACAGCCTCCACACAAAATGCAGTTTCGTTTTCAGAGAAGGAAGTGCTTCTGTGATGCTCAGGAGTCTCAGTCAACCTGTTTGAGCAACTGGTTGTAAGTATTTTAGGGAGGCCTGCTTCAGAGGTGACTCCAATTCCAGTACTGGAAATGAGTACAACAACACAAGAAACTTTACCTTCAGTGCAGCTATGCTCAGTTGTTAGCATTAATTCCCTTTCCCACTAATCAAGCAGGAATTTTGATTTTTGTCTGGAGGAATGTTGGTTTTTGTCTATCTGCTACACAGGCTATAGGCTTAAGGACAGACCAGCAACAACTGCCTATTACTTAGCAGACTTCTAATGTAACAACAAACAAGGAAACTGCTTAACACCATTGATTTTGGCTGCATGCAAAGATCCATTTTTACAAAAATAGAACTCCTGGTTGCTAAGCATCTCACCTCCAAGACAAAAAAAAACCCAAACAACCCCAAACCTCAGCATTTAAGCTCATGGTGCTGTTACATTTGCAGAACAGCAGCAGTCTGGAAAACAATTTTGAGAACAATGCAAGATACCCTTGACCCACTCAGCTCATGCACTTTGCTGGTCTCAAATAAATCCTCCCCCAATACATTAAAAAAATACATAAAGTTGTTCCACAAGCAGCAGAACTGTGTCCCCTTCATGTATTCCCAGTGTCTCTACTCCCTCACTGTGCCACTCCACAGGTGTATTCCCAGCCCCCTCCTTCCATTACTACTATGGGAAGAACCACCTTGTGCTGACCTGCTAGAAAGCAGAACAGAGCTGCTGAGCTCAAAGAACAACTAACCTTTCCCCTCAAAAAACTAAGAGTTTGTGTCTCTCACCCAGCTGCCAGTCTTCAAGATGATACCAAGTTTCCTTGAAGCCACCCAACACAGCCAAGGACACATGGGAATTCAGTAATTGCACTATTTCCTTTTTAAGATAAGCTAAAAATAAAATAACCAGTTCTTTGTCCACATATTTCCTGTCAGATCTTGCCTTTGAAGCCTCAGTCATTAAAAACTCACATTAAAAACTACCCAGGAATGGCTAACTTTGGAAATAAAACACCCTTTTAGACTACAAGGCCTTAAAATTGGATATAGTTTTACATATACCAAATGTCCAGCTTTAATGGTTGTACAAGAAATGAGGCCAGTCTCCGACCTGCTGACGCTGTAATTGCTAAATTGTATGCAATGTCCTCCTGCTACTTTATTTGCCCTCATCCTAGTTTGCATGCACAGAAAAGATTTGAAACACAGTATCTTTTAATAGGTTTTAAGATCAAGATCTCCATGGCTTCAGTATAAGCATCTCACATGACAACATAAACTCACCTGTGAGCTTGTCTTTTTCAACACAAAATCTTGTGTGGAAGAAAACTCACCCCAACCAACCCACTGTGCTGTATTGCATCACCCCATAAAGCCAGCTGTGTCACAAGGCAGACAGCAGAGAACAAGCACATCATCTCTAATCACTCATCTTCCCTTGCGCAAGGCACCACTTATCTTCTGTCAGGTCACTGGAGAAGAGATTCAGCACATGACTTTGAGTCTAAAAGGAAATGTGCACTGCTGAGAAGTCCAAATCTTCCCTTTCCTTTGACCCTGCAAATGAAGCCTGGATCCCTCTGTATCACTTTGGGATTGCAACAGTATTATATAAAAATGGACTCAAGGCTGCACTATACAAACAGGCACATCTTTGCATTTAAAAGAAGTTGAGATATGCCTTAGGAAGGCAGAAAATATATTTCAAGTCATGAGAACGTTGTCTTGAAGACTAGTATGAAATAGTGGGCAATTTCAGAGGAGACTTAAGCAGAGCTTGCTTTGGAAAAACTTTGTTCATAGGGAGAAGTTTTTACTTAATGGCATTGGGTTCCTTTCTCATCAGCAAGAACATTGACAAGATCTTTAAAGGACCACTTGTCTTGGGCTTGATCTTTTTAGAATGTGACTCCTCTGTACAGACCAAATTCCAAGCAGGTTCAAAAGTCAGAAGAAAAAATGCATGAGCAATTTAATTGTAAGTTTTGTTTGCCTATGAAAACCAAGCTAATAAAAAAATCACCCGAAGATTGAGAAAGCTTCTTAATTGTTGAAAAGTTGAGCAACTAAAGTTTCACAAGATTGACAATGTACCTTTTCTAAAGGATCTTGTCCCTTTTTCAACCCACTCTTGCACATGTTACAGATAAGTGACATTTGAGATGGGTAGAGCAGAGAATCACTCATATGATGTTGGTGCTGCAGCTTGGGATCCAAAAAAAACCAGCTTTGTTATTTCTTGATAAGACAACTTCCCATTCAAGAGGTTAAAGCAACATAGGCAGAAGGACTTCATCACTGTCAGTCACCTGGATTTAAAGGCTCTCTCTCCAAAAACCGAAGATGTTATCAGAAGCAAAGCAATAGTAAAGCCAATCTAGTGCAAGGCTACTGTAAAACAGGGGAGGAGTTCCATATTGCTACAATACAACACACATTAATAATTTGATGCTAATGAATCTTTTTCTTACTTATGGTAATTTATTTGGCCACTCAGCAAACAGAGGCAAGTTATGACTGGACTCAGCTGATCTGTTTAAAGAATTCACAGGCCATAGGTCACTGCACTGCAGCTGGGTGAGTATTTAGCTTAAAAAGTCGGTGCTGCAGGGCCATGGAACCCAAACAGCCTCTTCACTAGCAGGAAGGAACACCAGCATTCCCTGCATTATGCTACCACAGCCACAGGCTCTTCACAAGAGACTGCTGAGCCTTCACCTAACCCACAGGTTCCAAAACATGACAGCCCCTAGAACTGCCAGAATCCACCTAGACAAAACAGCTTTTTGATCTCTCTCTCAGAGAGACCACATCCCAGATACTCAATTCAAGCAGTTTAATCTGCAAGAAGCAGCCTGTTGAAACACTGAACACTCATTGCTGTGAGTCACACAGCAAAGGCTAAATCTTCCCTAATTGCTGCCTGTTGGAGAGCTCTCTCCTCCTTCATCTCTCTGTAGGCACACACAGTTTGTGCATCACCATGAACTTTTGCACCAGGGATGATCGATAGTAACCTCTTCACTGGAAGATAACAGCCCCTTTCTAAGATCAGCATTGCCAAACAGGCTTACTCACACCAAACAGATATGCCACACAGCTTGTTTGCAGATCAGCCTCCAGAGACACATCCAGGCCTTTCCTGATTTCTGGGGAAACAAGAACAGACTCCAAACCCACCATTTTACTGCTCTGAATGGACTAATCTGAGCACTTTAGAGGCATTCATATGCACACTTATGACCCGTGTCCTCCCTAGCCTTTTAAGATCTGTCCATGCAGTTTCTATTATGCTCATTCCAGGTGAATTTTCTTGTAACCAGTACTGTCTGATACCAATATCCCCTTAAGCACAACAGTTATGAGTATTTCCACACTTCTATAAAACTGGGCGTACCTGAGTAAAAACTGTTTCATCTTAGAACCCAAGCAATGAGACAGTCTTCAGAAGCATTTGAAGAGCCAAGAAAAAAAATAACCTCAACTGTACAAATGGAAGAGTCAGACCTACTGCAGCTCTAAAGCCAATACACATATTAAAGTTATTCCTCTAAGCAATTTCAGATCAGCCAATGCATTCGAGTTTTAATGAAGAAAGGATTAAGGGCCCAAAAGTTTCTGTAGAAAGTTCACACACTTCTGGAAATAAGTCAGCTGGCCCTTGCCACATCAACTCTTACCGTAGAAAGCAGATTGTGTTTGCTGTCATCAGAGAGGATCAAGGGTGGGTAATCATTATTGGTTTTGTTTTTCTACAGCAATAACTACCACAAACATGCTACAATATTTACTTCCACACTCTCTTGACATGGCTAGAATCCCTCGACTGCACAAAATATGCATCTTGTCTAAAACTCTTTGCAACAGCCAGCATTAAGCTGTTACAGTACAAAAAGGCTGTTGCCAGACAGCAGATCATTAGCCTCAGACTGCCTTTGTGCACATCAGCACTAATGCCTTAGAAACTGCTGTTCAGGAGTGAATAGCCAGGACAAAAGAAAGAAAAAACATCTATGGCTACTTCTTTTGAGAAATTCCCCCACCTCAGCCATGAAAGCCCCACCTAGTTACAAAGGCACCCCGGACTACATGAAGAGGCCACTGTCTGCAACTCACAAACACTTCAGCTCCGTAAATCTTCAACCTGTGGGTCACAGAGCTGCTGATTTAACTCCCCTGTACACAGGAATTCCTGACCAGAGGGATGCATCTTTCTCCCATGTCTCAAGGCATCAGATTCATGCCTCCTACCTCCCTGTGTTATTCCTGTTGACACCAACACTGAGCTGAGCAAAGTAACACTTGGCGACACCTCTGCTCAACTGGCAGCAACCTTGGCAGGTTAAGATGCACTTAGTCATGACTAACCAGGATTCCTCCCTGCCGTCCTTCACTGCAGTTTGTACGGGATTAAAACCACACTGCCCTGGTCCAAGCCAACCCACCAGGCACATGGACACCTGCAAGAGATCTATCCCTGGATGTTTATTTGCTACACACTCACAGTACCTCACCTGCAGTGATGTTTTGCCACATCTCCGAGGTGTTAAAATGAACAGCCTTTAAAGACACACCCACCCATGAAGTCCTAATTATCACTGCTCTATTTATTCCTTACCCTTCACTCATAGCAGTTAAGGAGTTTCCACACATGAAAAGGTTAAAACGGTACAAGTCTACTCCCAAGTCCAGCATCACTGGATTCCAGTAGACACCAACTCCATGCAATTTCCTAATACAGTCACATCTGATCCAATTAAAATTACTGTGCCACCAACATCTTAAAATCCCAGTTCTCCAAATAGTTTGTGGGATGGCTTTCTTTCCAATGTATTTTATTTTCAATAAGAAATTTGACTCGTCCTAAACTTAAACTTCCCCTGACTTCTGTTTCAGGTGAACGGAGTACTATGAAATAGTGATGATATCCCGAAGTGTATCAGTGAGAATTATCTCATTGAGTCACTGGCACCAGGGTTTTGGACCTTGTACTACTCACATGGCACATTGTGATAATCTACTTTAGCTTTTTGCTTAATCTGTCTCACAAAGAGAAAGGAAACAAGCTGCAGATTCATCTCTAACCTCCTTATCACCGGGCTGGAATGTGGTACAGCATAAACCAGGAATTACAGAGTGCCACAGAGTCCACAGGCAAAACCACTCACAGTGCCACACAACTGTCCCTTGCAAGCCAAGGGACAGGGTATGGCAGCAGTGACCCTTCCACAAAGCCAACTTTAAGCCATTTAACTTTTAAGGTGACCACAAAACAAATGAACTCAAACAAGTGTTTACTGTTCTGCTTTCTGGCAGCCAAGGTTGAGTCTGAATAAAAGGGAGCTGTCCTGACATGAACAGAATCCCACAGCAGCAGAGAATCATCCTCTGTGGCATCCTACCTCCACCTGCCTGTCAGGTGGACACACCACCTCAGCCTGGTGCCTTAAAGACCATTTTCTTCCATCTTGAGAAGTCACATACTGCTAGGTTGTAAAGCAAGCGAGATGAAGTCCCAGAAAAAGCATTTTACCAGGATTACTCAAAAGTGTTGCCAGGAGGCATTTGCACTGTTTACAGCATTGATGCATCTCTTCCTCCCATGACAATTAATCCCTGTTTTAGACCCCTGCAAGGACTGCAGTACACAGCTCCTGAAGGAAAGCTCTTCAGGACAGCACCTCAAACAACCCACACCTGCTGAAGGGGTGCAGCTGGTACACAGGGAGCTCCAGTTTCTTTCCAGAGACAGAAAAACAAAGACAGAAAAGCGAAGAGGCAGAGCCATGAGTAGAAAGGGCACTTCAGAGGAGATCTCATGCCAGAGATGCAACCAGTGCCGAGCCAGTGAGTCTCACCATTGCTTGAGTTTTGAAAGGACCTCTCGCTCTCAGGTCTCCTCTGTGTCTCTTCATTCTCAGGGGTCTTGCAGGTTGCAGTGGAGCCAGACTGGCGTTTCCTTACACAGTCATCACCTGCCATGGTTACCTAGCTAGATCAGAAAAGGAGAGCAAATAATTAATGACAAAAAACTCATTTATTGTTCAGTAATATATTTATATAGCCTTTTTACATTGAAGTTAGACTGTCTTCCCTTCATCATGAATTCAGAGCAAGGATAGAGGAAATTCAGCATACAATTGAATTAGTCATTTACTGTTGATCACACTTCCTTTCTCTTACTACAAGCAGTACAGGAACAAAGTAACGAAGTACATTCCCCTACCACAACCAAAACATCTCCCCACACCTCCCTCTTTTCCCTACAGACTTTATAACTACTTAAAATAACAAGCTTTTGCAAAATCTTTACAAGGGCAGAAGCCCTTGCAATCCTTTCTGACAGCTGGGTGGGCACCAAGACGTGTTCTGTGAGATGTGGCAGGTTTATTTTGCGGAATCACCAGCAGTATTCGGCCTTAGCCAAGCCCCTTCCTTGTCAAGTTCTCAGTTGTTACCAGCAGGAGCAGCTTCCTCAATGGATCCCTGAGTTCTGCTTGGCCAGACAATGGTTGCGTTGCAAACCAAGGAAAAACAGGAAGAGAATCAGGTTTGAACTACACCAGTTTCAGTGACAAAGGTCACTGCTGGGGACAGAGCTGCCAGTAGGGAGCACCTGAAGCACCACATGCAGGATGAAAACAAAATTCTCAGTTAATGGGAAGTGGACGAGGAGATTCTAATTTGGTCACACAGTGATATCCCAAAACACTCCCCATAAAATTCAGCTCAAGAATCTCTTGGAGATGTAGCTACCACCAGGGACAACTTGCAGATTTTTTCTAGAAAGCCTCACAGGCATGTATGCAACCACATTTTCAAACTTGAGATATTTTTTCATCTTGGCACAAACTCTGCAGCAGATGTGTTTAGCTGCTAGCGAACAGCATATGTGCACCAGCACAGATGAGATGTTACAGGCAGGCCAGGAAAACTCATGCACTGGTGAAAAAACTAAGTAAAGATGGATTTCCTCAGAATAAGGAGACTGGCACATCTGCAAAAGGGAAATAAAACTATGACCAGAGCTTTCCAGAACTCAGCTTCCTGTGTCTGTCCCTCTAGTAGGAGAGTCTCCTATTCTCCTTTCAGGCTTCACAGCATACAGGGATGAAACACCACCCACCACCAAACAACAAATCACTAACTGGGTGAGTTTTCCAGCTCTAACAGAGGACCACAAGTTTAATTCTTGTCTCAGTACACCTTTCACCTTCCTCAAGAGATTACGAAGGCACTTGTTCCTCACCAGTGCAGAGTGGTTATAGTATCTCACTGAAAGGTTAACAGAAGGGAGTTAAAAACAACCAGTCTTGGGATGGGGGAAGGAAAAGTCATGTGTGGGGTGAAATAAAAATGAAAACAATTAACTTAAAGAGTTAATAATTCAGATAGGCCAACTTAGCACAGCACAGCCCTTTAACACGAAGTCTGCTAGGGGAAACCTATGAAAACAAACATTTTCCTAGTCAGGTTCCCATACGAGCAGAAGTGCAGCATTACAGTACCTAAGCAATTATCAGCACATCAGAGCCCAAGGAGGGCATCGGCCCTTCCCTCCAACCTCTGCTAGAACCGAATCACTCCTGACACAACGCCAGGATAACTCCAAGATGTTCACCACCCCCCTCACAAGAGGAAATTGCTCCTCGCAATTAATAAACAGTCACTCCTTTCACCCCACTCCGAGGACATCCACAACCACAGCTGCAGATGTACGTCTGTAGAGCCACTAACCCATTAACAGATTTCCTAGCAGAAACTCCCTGCTTTCACTGGGACCTGATTTACGGTACTCGGAAAGGGCTCGAAGACCTTGAGCTTCTCCGTCTTCCCTTTCAACGCACTAGTAATTAATTAGAAGATGCCTTGGGAGAAAAGCAACACTTTATAGGAAGTTCATCTCTGCATTTCAAAAGACTCGGTGAAGAACATCTAAGAATCGTGGAATGGTTTAGGCTGGAAGGGACCTTAAAGGCCACCTAGTTCCAAACCCCTGCCTCCAATACCAATCACAGTAAATAACAACCTTGTCCCAAAGACTTTCAGCTCTCTAAAGTTTTCCTTCGACTCTTGGCCCTCGGGTACAGCATCACCTCGCAGACCCGGACCCTCAAGTATCTGCAGAGCAAACCAGACAGGGACCAAAACAAAGTTAAGGTCACTCCGCAAACCAAAGTTAAGGTCATTCCACAGCTCATCCGCAACGCGCAGAACACTCGGCACGAAAGGGTTTTTTTATCCGAAGCCCGCGGATATCGCTGGGAGCTGCCCAGAGCGCTGCCGAGGCTCCGAGCCAGCCCCTGCCCCGCTACCTCCCCGCANGCCTTCCCTGCGGCGGCAAGGCAAGGGAGGGAAGAGAGGTGCCAGAAACGTGATGACCCTCCGTTAAGGGTAAGGGAACGCCCAATACTCGAAAGTCAGACGGGACGCGAGCAATCAAGGTTTTATCAGTAAGCTACATACTTGGCATGGAAATTGGTATGCTAGTCCCTCACCTACTGTAAGAACACGGCAGTGGGCTTTGGATAAAGGGGTAGGGGGAAAGGGAAGAGAGAGAGAAAGAGATTAATTAAAGAGGGAGAGAGAGGGAAAGAAAGAGAGGAAAAAAGAAAGAAAAAGAGATCACCAGTCCTGGCTCCAGCCTAAATCCAGCTGAGGGAANGCTCCGAGCCACCCCCTCCCCCGCTCCCTCCCCGCACCCCCCCGCGCCTCCGCCGAGCCCCTGCCCCGAGTGGCGGCGAGAGCCGCTTCCCCGGGGGCGGGGCGGGACGGCGCGGACACGTTCCCGCTGCCGGTGCCGCGGCCAGGGCGGCCGTCGCCCCGCGGAGCGTCACCTCAGGNTACTCGAAAGTCAGACGGGACGCGAGCAATCAAGGTTTTATCAGTAAGCTACATACTTGGCATGGAAATTGGTATGCTAGTCCCTCACCTACTGTAAGAACACGGCAGTGGGCTTTGGATAAAGGGGTAGGGGGAAAGGGAAGAGAGAGAGAAAGAGATTAATTAAAGAGGGAGAGAGAGGGAAAGAAAGAGAGGAAAAAAGAAAGAAAAAGAGATCACCAGTCCTGGCTCCAGCCTAAATCCAGCTGAGGGAATGTCAGTCCTGGTTCAAGGGTGTCGATCCCAGCTGTGACCACCCAGTCCAAGGTCCAGGTGGGCTCAGTCACCCCCGTGGGCAAGGCCTGCCTCGTCCTGAGCATCCCCCCTCCACTCCCCACAGCCCCGGCACAAGGAAAACTTATTTAAAGGAACTGGGAGGACGCCGAAGTCAAGGCCCGGGGGGCCCAGCGGCGTTATCTATTCTCGTCCTTCAGCAAGAACACACGCGTTGCTCAACAAGTGCTTCCCGAGCACTCAGGCTCAGCACAAATGTGTGTCCTACCCCCTGAGGTTCTTCCAAACGGTAGCCAGGGTAGGTATTTTTAGGGAAGTGAAAATGGAGTGTCCCCCACCTCGAGTAGTCCTCCAAGAAGTGGTATTTTGTGTCAAGGGGTGTTGTCCCTCACAAATGTTACCCCGGGGAGTGGGAGCTCAGCTCACCAGTTTGAGGGAGCTGAGAATGGGCCCGACTGGCGGGCTCTCCTTTTAGTCCCAGCTGTGCTCTGCAGGGACAAAAAGTGGGACAAAGGCTGCTCCAGAGGGCTGAAAATGGGACAAAGGCTGGGGTTTGTACCTTGCCTTCTGTCTCTCCCCAGACAGACACAGGCTTGTGATGGAGGGTGAGTCACAGAACACGTCACCAGCAAACAAACTCTAGTAACCTCCTGTGAGCTGCATTTCACAGTGCAAATGGGAAAGGTTTCCCAAAGCCAGGAGAACTTACCCACTAATCTCTTACCGGCAAGTACACATCTCTCATCCTCCTCACGACATCAGGGCTGTGCTATGCACGATATGTCCCCAGGTGCAGCTTGAAACGTCACCCCAAACCAAGGTACAAAGTTACAATGGGGTAATAAAATATTTCTGTCACTTTTCACCTACCAGACCTATTACTAAAATTTGTTTTGACCAACACACACTCCAGACACACATTTAAATTGTAACTGCTGGAACTTTCAGAAGTTGTTTTAAATATCTGTGGGGACTCTGAGCAGAGCCACTGAGTGAAAAAGTCTGATTTATTTTGCAATGTGTGTTCACACTGTTATCCCATCACTCATCTTTCATGCTGCCTAATAAAAAAAACTTGTAAAAATTAAAAGAAAAAACTAAAAGCCTTATCATTGCTGAAATGCAATGGGTGAGAGCAGCAGGAATTTTCACATAAACTTGTCCCTGTTCTTAAGAAGTCGACTTTAACACAGTGCTGCTTGGAGATACTCTCAGGTCAGGCTGTATGTGATCTGTGGTGCCCTCACGCTGAAAATTCTGTGCCAGCTATTTACAATGAAGTTGTGGGGCCAGCATTGGCTGGGCGAGCAAGTGTAAAAAAAATAAAAATCAAAAACCAACAAAATACTCAATGTACAAAAATATCCCGAAGTTCAACAACTTCTTGTTGAAACTGTTTCATCCAATTAGTAAAAGCCTGACTCTGGGTGGTAGGAAAATGAGATTACTTTAATAGAAAGAAAAGTGCAGCTAGCCTTCAGAACAAGTTTGCTTTGCTTATTTTGCCCTAAAGAGGCTGTACGGAGGTGCCACCAGATTTTATTAGCAGCTCTCGACAAATCTCTCAGGCCAAAGCAGCGCAGTGTGACAAGCACTGAGCTCCCTCCCTGGTCTTTGGGTTTTTCCCTGGCAGAGCTTTTTCACAGCCTTCCTTCCCCTTCTCTTTAGAGGACTGTTTACCTGCAGCTCACCGAAAAACAAGGTGGCTGCTCTCATTACCTTCCTTCCCATTATTTAGGAGCAGTTGGGAGAAGGCACTGCCACCTCTGCTTCCTGCCACTCACGCCTATCAGCTGCTATTGTCTCTCCCACTCTAAATTGCTGCATTGTTTCATCAGCGGCATCGTTTACCCTGCTTGTCACCACGGTGCTTGTAATCCTGATTTTCTGGAGTGTTGTACATTAATCCTGCGGTTGCATTGCTCAATGATTGCCCAACCACAGCTGTTCCTGAGCACTCCTGGCTGAATCACCGCGTGGTCGTTCCCATTGTTGACGTGGGAATCTTGGCCCTGATACCCAATTTCTTGCCTCAGCTTCACTGGCTTTCACCTTCCCAGCACCAGGCAGCAACTTTGGCAGCACTGCTTGTTTCCCTCCTTTCTCTTTCTTTCTTTCTTTCTTTCTTCTTTCTTTCTTTGGACAATGCTCTCAGGCACAAGGGGTGATTTTTGGGGGTCTCCTGTGCAGGTCCAGGAGTTGGACTTGATGATCCTTGAGGGTCCCTTCCAACTCAGGACATTCTATGATTCTTTCTTTCCTTCTCTTTATTTCTGTGCTGGGTCCTGTTCCTTCCTGTAATTTTTGGCACTGCTGTAAAATAGATGTGATTAACGCTGCCTACTTTTAATTCTGTGTAACTAATTTATTTTCTATTTTAAAATTTTTGGTATCAGTCAGCCTAGGGAATGAGCAGCTGTCGCTCTTTCTGATGCCCACATTTGTTGACCAGGATGATTAATTCCTTTAAAACTTCTATCTTAGCTTTAAAGTCAGTCACTTGAGAGCCTCAATGCTTTCAAATATGTCAGGAGATCCTACAATTAACTGTTTAAAAGTGTGGTTTAGAATTTCCCTATGTGCAGGCGCAATGGGAACATCCTGATGGACAAATGAAGGAGCTCCCTCAAGTGGTGAAAAGTATTGTTATATGTTCCACTTTAATTTTTCCTTTTAAAAACGTTAAGAAAAGGACAGCAAGGTCAGATTTAGAATGTAAAGCAAGTTATAAATGTAGCATTGAATGAGCTTCCATTTTTGCATAACCAGAAATAATGGTGTGCATGTAAGACTGAGGCCAGAACTCACTCAGGCAAGTGCTACAGTTAAGAAGGAAATAATTTAAGAAACAGTGGAGGACTTAAGCCTGATCTGATAATGCATGACTGAATTTTGGCAGGAAAGCCAAAAACTAGCTCCAGCAGATATCACATTGTTGAGGATGCCTGAAGTGTTTATAAATCATAAAGTTTGCTTTTTAAAAACTCCGGCTCAAGCTTTCACAGTTTCTGCTATCGTCATGTCAAGATTTTGTGCATAAATACCCTTGCTCCTTTTTATTCCGCATGAGGCATAGAGTTTTCAGAATATTTGATGTGAGAGACTCAGATCAGCAAGCTTTGGAGAAAAGGCAGAAGCAGCAGCAGTTACACTCCCTTTCCGTGCCATGAAGCCGCTGGTTTTGTTGGCAGATGAGTTAGAAAGAAACGCCCCCATCCCTCTCGGCAGAGGGCAGTGGTAACCTTACTCAGACATCACATTGCTCTTTGCTACTGAGCTGAAATCGTCCTTGAAAAAAAAAGCGAAGCCCTACTGCCAGCCAGCGAGTTCCTGGCTTCCTCTCCCAGCTCAGAAATTCAAGTGATGAACTTCTTGCCATTACCAAGCAGGAGGTGCAACAGTCAATTTAATTGCTGTGGTTCCATTGCTGAAAGGGAAACTTGCATTATTTTTTTGAGGAGTAATTTATTTTGCCTTTCCGTGCCATTTTAGGTAATAGAATGAATCTTGCCAGCTGGGATGGTGTAATAGTTGGGGTTTTATTTGTTTAAGTTGAGGAGGTTATTTCTTCAGTATGTTTAAAAAGGAGGAGATCCTTCTAGTCTGGCTAAACATCAAACCGTGAGAGGTATTGAACCTGTATAAATACTGCCTCACCCCACTGAGCTGAACGGTGTTTCCAGAAGCTGTTCTGTACCCTCTCTGACACATCATCTTTCTGTTGGGCTCGGAAACAACTTCACCTGGGTCCCAACCACATTACGTAATATCATTGTTCTCCTTGTGACACCAGCTCAAACCAACCTCAGATTTATTCTGCAGCATACTCTGCTGCTTATTAAAAACGCATGAAAATACTGAACTGCCTCAATGAGAGGGTCTCTGAAGTTGTTTCAGCAGGAATAAGTGGAATTAAATGTGCAGTCAACCCTGGAAGAGTGACTCCAGAGAGATGCATTCCAGAACAAACAGATCCAGTTACCAGTATTGACTCTCCTGCATATAATGGCTTTCTAAATATTTTTGTGGAAACACAGCACTGAACTTGGCCAGCATCTCCTTCCCACTCCTGCAGTAGCAACTGTATATGTTCCTTGTGACTCCACAGGCTGCCAGCTGTGTTAGGCACCTGGGACCCTTCCTTGTGAGGGTAAGACACAGCAGGTGGAAGGGCACACATTTTATGCCTAATTTAATGATGGTTTACTACTCTTGTGTTAATCTCTGCCTCTCCCTATTTCAAAAGCATGTGTGTCCTTTCTCTTCTTCCTAAATAAATACAAACCAGTTTGCTATTGCTCTCCCCACAGCTGCTGAGGTGGAGAAAACAGTCTATGCCAGTATTTTCTACCAGTTCCTTGTCTCCTGTTTATTTGCTACAGTACAAATGTGCTGACTGCTGATGGACATGGAAGAGAATTAGTGCTTATGGAATGACAGATCCAGGGTGATTCCCAAGACAGCTGTTTGCAGGTAATCATGCAGTTCTACCTGTTCTGTACTTTGCAAAGTGCAGGTCCTGGGGACTAATAACTTTCTGTGTGCAGTAATCAAGTGGGAAAGATGTGAGAAAAAAACCACTGAGGTGCTATGGTGAGAACAGATCAGCCTCTTTGGAGGAGTATGAGATCCTTGGGGTCATTGAGGAGAGATCTTACAGAGAAATGTCCTGTGGGGCATATGGGGAACACCATGGAAAAGTCCAAGAACATTGAAAGGGCAGCTAGAATCATAATGCCAAAAGTAATGATGGAAGACCCCAAAAAGTATGAGGACAGGGGGGAAAAAATAATCCCCATCAAAACCAGGATATATTTCACAGAGGAGAACAAATATCTCTATTAAGCCATAAAAGATTGACTCTCTACTGTAAACTAAGAAAGAAAATAGGTTTTTACTCTCAGTGTCAGACATTTCCTCTTTTCCACCTTGTTTTAATCTCTGCAAAAATAGATGACATGTACCAAAAGCCATCCCAAGCAGAAGACATTTCTAAATAGGCCCAGCCAGCTCTTTGGCTGTCTCCATGGCAATGAGGCAGCACATCCTGCTGCTCTCCCTTCTGTGAGCACCTTTCCCAAGTTTGACATGGACTGACGACGCCGTGCCTTTGTAGTTCCCCTGCCAAAAACTTCCCTTTTCTCTGCTCAAGGCCAGTCCCATCTGTTCCTTCTTGCTTCTCCCTGATTTTGGAAACACCTGACCCAAGAGGGAATCTATCCATTGCTTCTCTACTGCAATGATTCAGGCCAAGGAGGGACTGCTGCTGGTTGTACAAGTGGAGGGACTGGAGAGGGCAGTGCTTTCCTGTTTGGGAAGAAGTTTTGGATGATGGTAAGGGAGAACACTGCAGGGGCCAGGAGCATAAACAAAGCAGAAAGAAAGAAAATCCAGAGTTCTGTCTAGTCTCCCAAAAGAATCACACTGAAACTTGGCACCACTGGCCATAGCAACAAATAGAGCAGTAAAGAATGTACAGACTTGGTACAATGCAGTGCTTATTGAAGGAGATGACAAACGTGAAGGAACACTTCCAAACCTCTGAATTCAGATAGATCTGTGTCACAGCTGAGTCTCTGGCAGCTCTCAAGAGCATTTCACTGAAAGTGGAGAAAATAGAAATCAGAGTTAAAAAGCTGAAAGAGGCATTTTTGCTATCAGCTGAGGACTTGCAGAAATGGGGGGGTTCTAATGGAACTACTGGGGAGGTGAAGCAATCTGCAGGGTTTGCTGCAGTTGATCTGCGTTGGGCTGAGTTGATGTGGTTACAAAAACATCTTTGTGCTCAGCACTATTCCGTTGTTGGCCTAGTGCCTTGAGGCTTACATGCTTTGGAAATATGGATGAGGAGATGAAAACTTGAGCTTGTTTAAAGGATTTAAATCTGAAGATGGCAGGCCCAGGAGAGGGATTCTGAGTTCAGGCATGTAGGTCATGCAAGAGAGGTCTTGTCTTCACCAGCAAGTTAATGTGAAATACAGTAAAAGCGTTCCTGCTAGTTCAACCCTTGCCCACACAAAAAAAATCCCTCATTGCAAAAAGTGGCTGGAGAAACATAAAGTGACAAAGCAACCAGAGAACAAGGCAAACCTTGAGTGAATTCACTTCATCCTTTACCACTTCTGTTTCTCTACAGTAGGGACGCACGCCAGGGACCACCATCAAAACATCCAGCAGTGCTCACTCCCCACAGTTTTTCCACTTGTGCTTTCCTTAGTGGCTGCTAACTCTGCTTTCTATTTGGGAGCTTATTCTCCCAGGTGCAAAAGGCTTCCAGTGCTCCCCAGTACCAATCACCCATCTTCAGCACAGAAGTCTTGGGTTTATTGTTTTGCAACCGTGTCTAGCAAGACCTCAGTTTCCTGTTGCCTGCTGATCAGACACCAAGTTATGGAAGAATCTCTGGCATGATGCTATTGTAGTCTATGATTTTCGGAGGAAGGATCCAGGCTGAAAGCTTTCTGGTGACATTCCAAGGAAGCTGTCATGAAAAGAGAATCCAACACCCAAGACCTCAGTGCTGAGGGAAAATCAGAGGGTTTCATCTGCTCAGAGGAAAGGAGTAGAACTATAAATGCTAACTCAGTAACTCCCCAGGAATGAGCATGTGCCATGCTGAGACTGAATGCATCATTAGCAATTCCCTGGGGCAGGATGTCTATTTCAGACTGCACAGTATAACAGCTCCAGGGAACGTACAACCAGAGGATGCTGATAATTTCACAGTTTCTGCTTCCCTGTGAGGCAGAAAATAGAAGTGCTCTGAAGCTCTTTCCCAGGAACACAGAAGTAACATTTTCCAAAGCCATCAAAAGCAGAGGAAGATAGGTGTGTTCTCTGCAGTCTGGGAGAAAGGGAAACAGAATAATCTGCTGCCGTGGCTGCTAAAGGAGGCTCTAGGTTGATCAGCAAGCTGTGTGGACTGAAGCTATGGAACCTGTCCCTTGCAGGAAAGATTTTGGGGAGACATGTGACATTGGCTCAGGTAGATGGAAATCTTAGAAGCACTTAGGGTCCACAGTGGATTCACACCGCACCAGTGCCTCCCCCCACAGCACAGACTAAAATGCTCCTAGTACCTTTTTCACAGGCAACCCATGGGAAAAACTTCCAGGACAGATGACTCAAGGTAATTTGGTAGTGTGACTGCATCCTCAGAAAGAGCAGACAAAAAGGGAAAGGCAGACAGCCAGGCGGTCTCTAGCACACTGAGGTCAAATTCCCCTTTCTGTCACTCTCCGCTACGGGAAAGTTGAGGACGACAGAGAGGTACCAGACACGCTCCCGTGTCTGCTGGCAGAGATGGGTGAGGCACCAGGCAGACTGAAACACACGCTTGTGTGAGCACAACCACGTAATCTCTGCCATCAGAAAGACCATGCCCGGGTTTCGCTCCCGAATGTCTCAACTTCCCCGCATAGTTCGGATTGCACAGTAAATGCCTCGGCTGCGTGAGATGTGGTGTTGGCTCTGGGGAGGCATTATTTCAGGTTGGCTGCAACTGGGAGTATGTAGCATGACTTCAGGCCTTATTAGATGCACACTTGACAAGTTTTCTGCACTAACATAAAGGGAAGAAAGGTTTTCTTAACAAAACAAGGCTTATACAGTTGTCCTGTGTGTGTGAGGAAGGGAGTGTCTGTCTCTGCCCCAGCTGTCTTTTTTCTCCCAGTAACTTTTGAACCTCTTGGCCAGTTTTATGCAAATCGGATGGAGAGACGAAGGTTCAAGAAATACCCGGTTCCAATGGCTTTTGTGAAAAACTCAGCCTAGTTAGAGGACAGAGTCTTAATGCCCCGAATGGAGGAAACTTTTTTTGGAATAAGAATTTAAGTTGGCAGCGATCGCTAGTCCAGTCTCCTGCTGAAAGCGCAGCCAGCTTCAAAGTCAGATGAGGCTGCTCAGGACCTCATTTTGAAAACCTCCGAGGTGTCAGGAATCTACTCTGGACCTCAGCTGCACAAAACAAATATATTGAGCTCAACACCTTTGGCTCTGCTGATCAGAGAGTTCATTTCCCCCTCTTTTAAAGGAGGTTTAGAAGCAGCAGCCCATGGTAAAGCCTGTGACAATCCCCACACCAGGGAGTCCATAAGGCTCTGTTTATGTTAAATATATTTAACCAGCAGCTAGTTACTTTATTTTGGCATTCTGTGGTAGTTAATGATTCCTAGTACAAAGGTCAGACTCAGAGACACAAGGCTTTGTGTATCCCATTGTTTGATTTACCAGAAGCTACAAGGGAAGGAGTGCTGCTCTGTATGAGTGGGAACTACAAGCTACACATCCAGCCTGACAAGCGAATGAGAACAAGTCATTCATTAACAGGAGACTTGCTGCTAGGCAAACACACACAGCTGGTATGGGAGAAGAATTTGGATGTGAAATGAGACAGTGTAGTTGGGTTTTTTATAAGACATTTCCTATTTCAGCAAGTTTACAGTCTAAATAAAGACCACACAGAACACATTAAGAGCCTGATCAGAGGAAGATTTGGGCTTATGTCTTTTCTGAAAGGTTTGGTAATGAGCAGAGAGGCAGAATTTGCAAAGAGAATGGAAATATTTGCATGTTTAACGGAAGGAAAAAGTTTTAAATTTAAGTGAGATCTGATTACAAACGTATATGCTGCTCTCTTGAGTACCAGTCTATTCTGTACACACACACACACAAATGTGTTCACAGAAACATGTTACAAAACTCTGGTGCTTTCCCCTGCTTCAGTTGTACTATTACATTTTTTTTAGTTTCACACTAGTAAGCATTTTTTACAGGATTAACATTAAAGTTGGAAACTGCAGAGCATGGCTATTTAATAACTGTGTAAGGAAGGAACACAGTGTCATTTGAAGGATAAAGTAAGCATTTAGAATTCTTGCACAAACAAATAAAAAAGCCTGTCAAGGAAGAATCTCTCCAGACTTTGTGGAATGAAACAATAACAATACTTTAGAACAAACTCTGGCTTTTAAAGTGATTTAACTGTTTAGGAACATTGCATAGAGCATGACACCATCCATGGCTGGGGCACAAGTGGTCCAGAGCAAGGCTGGATCCCTACCATCCTAAACTTTTAACACTGAGCAGCAATCCTGCAAGAAACTGCATCCTCAGGCTTCCTTATGAGACCAAAGATTATATTCAGAAGTGTGTACAACTGAAAACAATACCAGGAGTGCAGTCACTGTGGGATTCATTATTGTAACAAAGGCATCTTCAGCATGATTTAGAAAGGGGAAGTGAAGGTGCTGGGGAAGATGGAGGGGAAGGAGATATTAGGGGAGAAACAAGAAGCAAAGAACATGGAGAGGAAGCACTGCTGATTCCAGAGTCTAATGATCTTCTCCAGCCTAAATGGCTCTGTGATTCTAATTCCATCTTATTTTAGCATCACATCTTGTTTTTAATGTAGCTTTATTTTGTTTTGGACTATCACAGAGGTTATGCTAATTCACACACAGCACAGCAGTCATCAGAGGAATCCATGCTGGGACGGGGCTGCTCTCCGAGGCAGTGGTGGAGGAACTGCAGTATAGCATTGTGCTCTGAAGCATTTGCTATCACTTAACTAAATGTCAGCTCTCTGGATACAAATCTCTCAGGGAGAGGAAACAGAAAACACATGAGGAAAAGCTTCCATCTGCAAATTGAGAGAACCCCCTCACTATCCAGTGAGCTACTAAGATTTTAAATTAGGAATCATAAAAATTAGGCTCCTAAACAGAAATTAAGGCAACCCTGTAACTCTGGTGGCAAAACATTCCTATTGACCCACCTGCAGCTGAATGCCTAAAAGCCTGAATCATCATCAGCGCTGTCAAGGGACCTCATATTACCTCAGCAAATGTACTTTATCATGGTGCAAGCTTAGTATAATTTGCAATTCCCAGCAGATGCAGAGACTTGTCATCATTTTTGTTTGGTAGAGGCAATATTTTCCACAGAAAAAGGCAAACAAACAACATTCTGAATGTTCTTACTAGCATACTGTTCTACAGCCTTTGGTGCCTGGAACAGATGCTTGGGAAGGGTGGTGCAGCTGTAGTACTTAGAAAAATATATTGGACAGGAAAGAAATTCCCGAAGAAGTCCCATAATCTCCTTAATTCCATCTCTCCCCACCTCTGGCTTCACTCTGCTGGAGGCTGTGCAAGGTTATGTGTTATACCCTGATGGGTACAGCTCCTGCAGAACCTCAGCACAGTTAATGTGCTGCTGCTGACAGTTGACAGATACATGCACAAGCTACACAGCTCTGATCCGTGAGGGTGCTTAGTTACACAGCATACCTAACCCCAAAACACAGGGCCAAATAAAAGAAGAATGGGGATGCCTGAGATGCTGTGGTGAGCTGGCTGTCTCTACACACTCATCTTTTCCACTACAACACTGTGTGCCCAGTCCCTTTTCCCCCTATGCATGGAGCCCTTCATTTGCTGGCTCTCCTGGCTGGCGTCAGTGTTTAGACTTGTGGCAGTGTCAGAAGAGTGCTTTGGATGAGGACAATGCTGAAGCAGAAGAAAAGACAGAGCAAAAGGCTGCTTGCACAGAGGAGAAGGATTATTTGGATAGTGGGATGCAACATTTGTGGGAGTGTGTATGTGTAGTTTTTATTTTATCTGTGGTGGAAGGAAATTTCCCGACAGAGGAAATTTCATCTGCCAAGGGCTGCATGTGAACCCTTCTGTGCTGTTGGGCAAAAACTGTTACTTCCCCAGAAAGCTTTTACCTTCATAGACTCTCACTGAACAGGCATGAGAGTACCCCAACTATCCTGCATGCACTGTACATAAATTCTAATTTAAATCATAGTAATGATTCAAAATAACTCTTAAGACAACACTGAAACACTACCTATTGTGCCATGACAAATCCGTGCAGACATTTGAAGAGCTGTCAGTCAGAGATGAAAGGCTGAGCGTTGGAACATGTTACACCAAGAACTACGTCCTCCTTTGATACGGCTCAGCGCTTACAAGCTTTCAACACTTACTGCAGAGTAACTAACCTTGTGTCACAAAGCCTTCCTAAATCTTTCCTTTTTTGTTTTAAAGCCTTTCCCCAGAACCCCTGGGTGGCTGAACCCCCGAAACCAGGAGGCTGCCTGGTATCAGGCAGGTGCAGCCCGGAGTGGTGGAGGGACACAGAGCATCACAGCCCCGGGCCATGTGGTGGGCAGTGCCCCTTGCCTTGCATACATCCCAGGGGAGCTACAGCTGTCCTGAACTCCACAACTTGTTCTGGCACTGCAATAAAGGCACAGAAATCCCAACATTCACACACGTATCCCTCCAAATGCCTCAGTCAGGCCTCTGCTGTTCTCCACACTTAGCAAGTACCTTAACTAATACATTTGTGTCCTAAATACCAGTCAAATATTTCACAAACATCTGTTTCTCTGTATATTCTCTTGGTATACAGGAGGTATATGATCTGGAAGGAGAGCAAAAATTACTACTAGAATTAATTTTTAGGCTGCCACCAGCATACTGCTACCTATTTTTTCCTAAGTTACAAACAGAAACTGCCCAGTTAACTCAACACTCAGGCTCAGGAGTCTCCAGTTTGCCCACAGGCTCCTTCTGGCACAGAAGCCATACTTCAGGCAGATGACAGTGAGACTGTCATGCACAGTATGACGTAAGACTGCTCAGCCAGCAATTTTTTGAGTGTGTGATTTTTGGAGCACGCTGTGGATGGGGAGCAAATGCATTGCCAGGGCTTGTAAGAAGCTTCAAGAAATGGATATACCATTAATATTTAAAGTCAGTTCAGAAGTGTTTCTAGAAATATCACATTTCTTGTCAGGCACATGACTGTAACCTCAGTGCTGCCTGAGTTCCTTGGTCCTTTTTATCCTTTACTTGAACAGCTCATGATGGCAGATTGACTGGAAACACAAAATCGCCAGGACAGTAACTGTTACTGATGGCTCATTAACGCAGGTACCAGACCTCTTCACAAGAAATTACCCTTGAAAAACAACCTGTTCCTGATGCTTCATGAGACTGATAACATCACAGCTGACAAAAACAGATAGCATTGGTGCAGGTTTTACCTCTTGGCTTTGCATGGTTAATAACCATGATGCGCTGTGAAGTAAATACTTACTAGCTTCCATTTTAATGGTACGGAACTGTTGAAGGCTCAGAGCACAGAGTCCTTTTCAGTTTGGGGAGTTTCCTGCTTATATCCCCATTGCTGTTCTAGCAGGGACTCTAGAAGAGCTGTCACCAACAGGGCATCCCCTATTTATATGACACCAGAAAAATGATGTTGCTGAGGGGACCAAGTGGGGCACAGTCTGAGGGTCTGGCTTGTTTAGCACACAACAAGCAATGGCTGGGGCTCTGGGTTTGAAGCTTTTTTTACAGGGTACAGCATGATCTTAAAAAACTATTATAGAACAGCAAAAACCCCATGCTGCTGCCCTCTTCTTGAAACAGGCCTTAGAAAGCCCCTGGCCTGACCCCATCCCCAGGAAAGATGGTTTTATGTGTCAGACAAGTTTTCTGCAGTTGGACATTACTGTAACCCACAGCGAGCTGTTCTGTGTGCAGAGGCGCTGGGAGAGAAAATGAGAGATTTCACGAGATCTGAGGAATAAGAACAGTGTTTAAATCCAATTCTCCTTGGTGCACTTGCATATAACAGTCTCTTGACACTTGCATCTTCTTTTAAAATACTAATGGCCTTGCTCTTCATGATCAGCAAGTAAAAGGCATTAGGAAAGAAAAATAGTATTTCTGTTGATTTTTAAAGAGTGGCTCTATGCTACGTGGCAACTGCAAATGGCACGAGGGAGTTCTGTGTTTGTTGTCTCTACAGTCTCCAGAGAACATTTATTTTGTTTACAAGGCAAACCATTTATAAATGCCAAATCCTGCAAATTCTAGCTGGAACGAGACCAGGAAATAGCTCCACTGCAGAGTTTAGCATGGGCTGGTTCTGCCCGAGACTGTTCATTCTGCAGGAACACCCTCTGCTCACATCCACATAACCGAGTCTCTACAAGGTCCCGGACTTGGCACCACGTACCCCATGCTGCACCCTGCATGTTCCCAGCACTATTTTAAGAACTGTTTTGTTGTGTGTTATTAGCAGGTCTGTTTGTAATTCCTGATCTCCCCAATGTTCTTAGTCCATTAATTTAGTGAGTTAAGGCATTTCTGGCTCCACGTGCTCCTCATTCCCATTCACTCCATCCAGCCTGTGTTGGAGTACACATCAGTCCAGTGGGATGAGCCATCCCCATTTTAGGCAGAATTATTATTGCAGCAGGGCACAGTTTAAGTACATGCACCAGTATGGACAGCACCTTGTGACCGTGGGAAGGTAGAACACAAGCCTAGAATTCCTGTCCCTGAAAGCTGGCTTTCACAAAGCTCTGAGAGGGATGTCTCCTCACCTTCCCACCGTAGGACAGCGACACAGAGGTTGGAAGCTGGTTGGCCCTGAGTGTTACCAAGCCAATTTGTCACTGTCACATCAGTTCTCAGTGGTAAAGGCATCCGGGGGAGCGGCATTGGGGCTCATCCAGGATAAAGCACCATTACTAAGAAGACATTGCTGAAATAGTTGCTAGCATGGAAAGAGAAATACTTCCGACTGCCCAGGTCCTCTAAACTGTGACAAGCACCATTATCTTTCAGGATGAAACCTCCTGCCTTCTGCTTTGAATTAGAGCACCTTATGCTAATATTACAGAAGGTGAAAGAAAATGGTTTTCTAATTAGTTACAGAATTGAGTGTATGTTCAGCCACCCAACAATGAGATGCTGCTGCCAACCACTCCTGGTGTTACTCACACAGCAGTGCTTTTCTCCTCCTCCATGCCCTTGGCCAGGACAACAGGTCCTAGTGGGAGCCCAAGGAGTCAACCTGGAGCCTGGTAACCCATGGAGATCACAGAATCAATTAGGAGTCAAAAGACCCCTGAGATGATCGATTTCAACCTATGACCTGACACCACCATGTCAACCAGACTATGGTGAGTGCCACATCCAGCCTTGCCTTAAACACCTCCAGACAGTGACTCCGCCACCTCCCTGGGTACTCCATTCCGATGTCTAATCATCCTTTCTGTGAAGAAATTCATCCTAATGTCCAACCTAACCTTCCCCACAGCTTTAAGACTGTGTCTTGTTGCCCTGTCCCTGGTTGCTGGGGAGAAGAGGCTGACCCTCACCTGGCTACAACAACCTCCTTATGCACAGCCTGGGACAAGCCCATGGCCGCTCCCTTCCACAGCTGGGCACACGGCCCTGGCTTCACCTTCATGCCTGCTCGGGTTTGTGGGCAAACTAGCCCGGCTGTAGCCTACAGGGAGAGCATTGCTTGGGCTGGGGCAGCCTTGAGGCCACGACCACGGCCATCGCTTGACAGAGTTCAAGAAGTATTTGGACAACAGTCTCAGGCATACAGTGGGATTCTTAGGCCTGTCCTGTGCAGGGCTGAGAGATGGACTCGATAGGACCCTTCCAACTCAGGATACTCCGTGATTCTCCTGGGCTGCCGCTCGTGGCTAAGATGGGAGGCCTCTCCTGGGGTGTGATCTGCTGAGTCACCCAGGGGAGCTCTTGCCCCTCAGCCCACGTCCCCGTGCATTCCTTCGTGTGCCCATGCCCGCCGGTGTGCCTGCGCGTGGCAGTGCCAAGAGGATGGTGCCAGATTCTTTTCAGTGGTGCCCAGAGACAGGAGGAGGAGCAATGGCCATAAACTAAACCACAAGAAATTCCACCTCAGCATGAGTAAGAACTTCTTTACGATGAGGGTGGCAGAGCATTGGAAAAGGTTGCCCAGGGANTGTCTTCACCCAGCACGGTGAGCGGCCGGGGCGAGGGGAAAGGGGCGCGATCGGCCTTCCTCCCCTCCCTCTTTTGTTGTGGTGGGTTTACTGGGGGAGGGGAGGGGCAGACGGGAGGAGCGGGGCGGCCACGNGGTGATCCTGCCTTGGGCCTGGGTGATCCACACAGGTCCCTTCCAACCCAAACAACTCTGGGATTCTGCGTGCCCCGGCGGGGCGGTCGGGGTGGGGGGGCGGCCGCCCTCCCTCTATCCCAGCCTCCCTTCCTCCCTCCCTCCTTCCCTCCCTCGCTCCCTCCCCTCCCTGGGCGGACCGGAGGCGGCTGCGGGAGCCGCTCCGTCCCCGCTCCGCCGGCGCTCTGTGGTTTAAGATGGCGGCGGGGGCTGCGGGGGCGAGCCCGTGAGCCCCAGCCCGGAGCTCCGCGGGAGCCGCCGGGACCGGCCGCGGGAGGGCCGGGACGCGCCTGCCGGGCCGGCAGCGGCGGAGCGGC
>VXAD01004811.1:55774-108160 GCA_013399195.1 Dicrurus megarhynchus
CCCCCGCCCGCTGGAGTTGGGGATCGGGACTGCCCGCCAGCCACAGCTGGAGAGAGGTGGCACCGCCGGGGATCAGGACTTGCGGGGTTCGGTCGCTGTCACCGCGGCGATTCCGAGCTCTGGTTTTGTTTACAAAGGTAAAGGTAACATGTGCCTTGTCTGAATGTTTGCCGAGGCGTTTGTGACTTGCCGTTCTAGATCTGTGAGACTCTGTATAGCTCCTGACAGAGCAAACAATTTCGTTTTGACTGGGGTATTAGAGCTGCCATCTGAAGTTTTTGCCTGTCCACTTCTATTCTTATTGCTGTAAACCGATACCGGAAATGTTCCATGTACACGTTTCTATAACCTCTCTTAGAAGGACGCCCCGCAACTTCAAATCCCCCTTTGTAACTATGTTTCTTTTTTTGTTTTTGTACCTATTTGTGCATTATGTTAAGATGTTGCCAAGTTTTGGAAGGTAAAATAAACTGAAACGTGTCTGCCTTGACAATCATGTTGAGAGTAGATGTGCAGATGCATCTCAAATCCTAAAGACCTGAATCGGCTCTGGAGAGCTTGACTGGCTTGGCTTTGAGTGGAGAGAGAGATGACAGTGTTTATAAAGCAAGGCTGCTTCTGACAATACACATTTTCTTGTGCTCAGTAGAATGAGCTCAGGCAAAAAGATTAGGGAACGTGCAACCAGCAGTCTAAAAGCAAATATCATCTGCTGTGATGTGATGCTGACACGTAAGTATCTATCAAAACAAGAGCACAACACTAAATCTGGTTCTTAAAAATCTCAGCATTATCGCAGCTTTTGAGTTCAGGGAGCAGTATCAGCTTTAAAACCAAAAGAAAACATGCTTGCTGAGTGCCTGACCCAAAATTAAAACTAAGAATTCTTTTATTGCACGTTTTACTCTGTATTTTTGTACGTTAAAAGGCACTTTAGCTAAAACAGTCCTATCATAGACTGCACATTCACAGTGTTAAGGAGATCTCAGAAGTTATGCACATACCCCACTTCTTTCAGTGGGGTGTGTCTAAGTCTTTAGTAGCAGAGCAAGAATGCTGTAGAGACTGCAGTGTACACTCCTGCTAACGTCAAACTGTGTTTTCATGTTTTGGTACCAAGATGACTCTTTGGTTCCTGCTCTTACAAGGCAAGGACAGCAAGGACATTTGTGGGAAGTGCAGTACAGCATGTGGGGATGTGTAGTGACTTCCCAATAACACAGTTGACACTGACTCAAGTGCTTCTTTTCGTTATTGCTGCCTGTTTTGGTAGTAATTTAGTTCAGCATCCTGAACAAATCCTTCCAGCTCCTCCCCCCCGCCTACTAAATTTCAGAGGTAGAACGTAGGGAGAATTATTTCCATGTAGTGGCAGGGAAATGGAGAGGAAAGGCTTTCTGAAGCATGTACGCAGACTGAGAAGACAAATTATGTGCCCTGCCAGCCCTTCTGCTCTGTCTTCCATAGAACTAGAAACAAGAATGAGCCTGGAAGGCCAACACACTGAATAAAACAGTTCAGTGCCACATAGAAAGAACATTGCTCTGGGATAAGAGCGATGGTATCTTTCAAAATAATTTTTCTACTGTTTATATTGCTTAGGTTATCTGCTTCAGTGGTAAGGTAATGGATGTAGCTTTACTTGTTGTTTCTGTTATTTTCTTTGCAGACTGTAAAGGAAGGCGTGTCTTAAAAACAAGATACAGCTTTCTATTCTGTTAGATTATGTAGAAGGGGTGGGACTTTTTGGCAACCCAGTCTTTGAGTTTCAGAGCAGGCTTCAAACTCCTCTTCCGTCTTGGTGAATGCCTCAGCTGTGTTAAATTGTTCCCCAATTCCATTCAGATTTTACTAGGAATGAGTGAACAAGTCAGTATTAATAATCTGTAGCAAATGCTAGTAAAAGTTTGGTACCTTTTTAAATACTTGTCTTGGGCAAAAACTAAAATGTGTGTAGTGTTCCTGAATCTGGAATTCACTTCCTTTGTCAGAGAAACTGTTTCCTGTGATCCTGACTCTCCTTGTCCAAGGGAATTTTTTACCATCAACTTGTATTCTTATTTTTCATTTAATGACCTTGCTCTCCTGTTTTACTTAGCCAGCAGCAAGCCAGGTTTCTTTAAGTGAGTCATATGCTTCTCCTACTGAGATGCTCTGGTTGCTGGTGGTATTACTTGATCCAGATTCCTCTTTTCTAGTAATTTATTTCTGAACTCAGCCTTCCATCCTGTTTCTGGGACATGTATTCACAGTGTATGAAAAGTGATGGCAAAAGCACAGGATTGTGGGTTAGCACTCTTGGACCAGTGGCTAAACCAGCCAGTTACAGGGTGAGGCTGGATTGTCTCCCTTCCTTGGCTTTCCTTGATGCAGTCATGGATGTGAAGAAGACAGCCTGTTGACTGTGAGAGTCTTGCAGGTATAAATCTCTACCTCACGTTGGCAGCTTTCCTACCACATTGTGCCAGCAGCAAACCTTGCTGAGTACTCATGCCACAGTTAATTTTGAGGGGTTGCTTCTTCTGGATTGTTTATGAAAAGGGTGGAAATAAACAATGTTTTCGGCCTCAGACCCATTTTGCTACAGGATTTTGAAGAGCAGTTTGAGTCAAATCGATGAAGTGTAAAACCCTTTTCGCTAAGCTACCGGAAATCTGAGACAAACATTTTCACCCAGCTAACTTGAACCGTAGATGTCCTTGAAAAATCAAGAGATTGAGTAGAGCCAGTTTGTCCCATGCTTTGTTTGCACAAAAAACACATTTGTGTGGCAGAAGCTCTACAGGAGAAGCACTATTTCAGGATGTGCTTTTGGAACAAGCAAGGAATTTGAGGATGTTTTCTGTTTCATGGAAAGAACAAGGAGATTTGTATTGTGGCACCCCACTATTCCATCATGAGAACAGACACCCAGACTGCTGGGGCTTTCAGCTCCCTTTGGTACTGAGTTCTGTGAGCACTGCTGTGACGTTGAGCAGAAAAGTCCTAAGCAAGCTGATAACACTGGTGTGATCCATTAGTTGTGGAGCAGAGTTCTCCAGGATGCAAAAAGATAGTAACGGAATTTGCAGCCTTCTGCAATCAGCCCTTCAAAACGCCCCGTTGTGAGCATCCCTGGCATGTAGTCAGTGACTTACAAAAGCAGGCAATGGATCGTGTGTTGGTTGCTGTTGGTGTAGTAGAAAGGACGAGTGTGAACACGAAGATTGTCCAAACACTGGTGTTCCCACGTGCGCTCCATCGGAATTCGCGAGTACCCCAGGGACAACTTGAGAGGGAAGAGCTGCAGTGAGCAGTAGTTACAGTCAAATTCTTACAGATCAGTGCAACCAGAACAGACAAGAAGTACCTGGTGCCATTCCAGGATGAGCTTTCCCTTCCAGAGGAGGAACAGGGGAGAGAAGAGGGAAATGGGTTATCTCCTTATCCTTTCAGAGATTTGTTTGAGGAAAAGGGCACAAGCAACACCAACCAACAACTTCCAAGTTGCACCGACTCTACTCAGCTCCTCATATGACCTTTGAACAGTGGCACTCCTAATTTTCTTTCAGAAGAGCACTGATAACAGCCTGCTGTACCAAGATACTCTTTGGAATGGTGTTAACATGCTTTTCATCTCCAGAAAGACTTGCTGAGTGTTGTAGAGCACATACTGCAGGAAAATCAGATTATTTAAATCCTGGCTGGGAAGCCTTTGCAATACCTGTTTGCAATACTGCTACAGTTGCCTTGGTGATATATTTTGGGGTAGTGGAAGGCTCTGCCACACTTGAGCTTTTGATCCAGCAGGCGCAGGACATTTGTTCCCTGTTTTGTTTTCTGGAGGAGGAGTTTAGCAACCTTTTACTATGTGCATCAAGGTCAGGCAAGATAAGCCTATACTTTTAAAAATAAAATTATCATTAAAGCTCCCCTGAGGCAGTCAGAGTGCTATGACACATGATAAAAACATTCTAAAATAGGAAGAAGCATAAATAACACTGTCCCTTTGAAATTCAGTGAAACTGAAGGGCTGGATGCAGGAAAATGGAAAGAAGGAGAGAAAATAGGGTCAGTTTAACAACTGCACTTTGTGGGCTGCCTAAAATGTTCTTTATTTTTCATCCCAGTGAAATGCAGCAAGCTCGGGCCAGAGCTTCTTGCCCACAGACCTTCCTGTCAGTAAATGCCCCGTGCAGATGGAATATAATCACTGTATTCAGTGCCTGGCTTTTTGTACTGTAAATCAGAAATCTTGTGGGACCACAATGTATAAATAACTCCTAACTAATTATTTGGGGAATAAAGGATAGTTCAGCTGAGTGTCTAGAGGAACATCCCGTGCAGAACATGAATTTATAGGCGTGTTCTCTATTGCATCCTTTTCCATCATATCTCAATTATTCCTGCAGATCCACTGTATTAAATATTGATTTTTATACTTTGTGTTACGCTGGGATTTTTGCGTGATGAATTTTGCAAATGAGAGGAGGCTACCAGCTTGATGGAAGGGACAATGTAATACTGACTACTGATCTAATTCTTTTCACATAGACAGGGAACACAGTCTCAAGAAGGTATGACTGAAATGAAGTTACTTCAAAAGGTTTTACTCAGAACCGACTTAAAAATCAAATTTTAAAGCCCAGACGTATCTCCAACTTCTCAGTTCTCCCCATATAGCAGATGGTGTGGTACAAGTTGTTCTAGCAATATTTCACAAACTTGCTATTGCTTGCAAGTGCAATGTTTTGCAAAAAAAAAAAAATTGTGGAATTTTTTTTGGAATTAAGGACATGGCCAAGTGAACAACTCGTTGGGAAATGAACGTGGACACACAAGCAAATTGTTACAAGTGGCTTAAACCATCTTTTTTTAATCTGGCAGGATCACCAGCTCACATAATTAGAGTGGGGAGACTTGGACTATCTCCTGGAGATGCTCTAGCAGGGTTGGCTTCAGGAATATTTTATGGCTGATACTGATTACAGATTCTGGGACAGTAAGCTTGAAATCATGTTTTCTCTGGTGTTCAGGAGGAGGCGTGAGCTGCTTGGTGACCCACTTCAGCATATATCATGTTTGTTTGTTCCTAAAGCAGGCCAGTCCTTGCTGAAGTCACACTGTACTTTTTAGATCTTTGTTTTATGGCTAAAGCCAGACAATCATTAGCATGATTTATTCTAGCTCATTTCTCTTAGTTGTCACAACTTAGTGTTTCCAGGATACTTACTATCCATAAACGGCCTTCTAAGTACTGCTGACAGCTGACTAATTTACAGTCTTAAGAAACTATCAAAATCCAGCTAATACAAACCAAGAAACAGCAGTTTGTACTTACTCCAGTGCGGATGCGTGCGGAAGTTGTTAGAAGTAATACAGTTGGGTTTTGTCTGGTGACTTGCAGAGCTCGATTTCACCTGGTTGTGTTTCAGAAAGCCAGGGCTGGATGACCACAGACCAAAGCCTCATGTGCATTCTGTTTCCAGCCTGATGTCCCAAATCGCTGTTAGACAGACCGTTAGCAGTGCTTTCAACAGCGTGTAATTACGAGTGACACAAGGCTTGTCGTGCAGGTGGCCCCAGGACTGGCTTTGCAGGTGATTCTGCAATGTAGGTGGAGAGTTTCCTTCTTAACAGCATTCAGAACAGTATTTACTGGTAAAGAAGTATTTCTCATGGTTGTTTGAACTACTAGCAGCCTCTCTGCCTCCACACGGCAGGAAAGAAAAGCTTGTGCTGTGGGGTAACAGCATTGACTTGCTGGGTCTGAGGTCATGGTTTTCTCACCGTTACTGCATCACCCTTCGCATTTCTCTGGCTTTGTGGTTATGAAATACTTTATTTTAAAGGCTGATCTTGGTATTACCCATAGAGATTATTCTTTCTAGAATAAGTGACACTTACAAAACCATTGAGGCTTCCTGTTGGTAACGCTGTAAACCACAACAACAAAGCTTAGTTATATTACCCGTATCTGCTTAGGAAGTTGCCTGTGCTTTGAGGGCTCTCTATAGAGACATGTTCCTCTCCCAGTACGATGGCTTGTCTGCAGCTGGGTATAAATGAACTTGTTAATAAGTGGCTTTCAGTACCAGCTAATTCAGCAGAGGAATTTTAAAAAAACAGCCCTAAAATAACTTTGCCTTTTTTGGGGGTTACAAAGATGTACAGAAATACTTCACTAAAAATTAAATTAGTTTTATTTTAATCTTCCAGTGCTCTTTAGAGGTTAGTTAAGCATACTACTTTTAAGATTGACCTTTTCAAGAAATTCCCTTCCTCTTCTTCTATCCTTCTTACCCAAACATTGTCTTTAGGATCTTAATATTACTAAAATACTTCAATTAAAAATAACTACATGTATTAATAAACTTGGAACTTCACTTACATTAATTTGAAAGTTTTCTATGACAATAGTGATGTAAGAAGTGGGACTACGATTATGTAAGAAAAGTAGCTCTTAAATGAAGGAACACTCATTTTTCTGTAGGACAGCATGCCTCATCCTTTAATTTATAATGCTACTGGGTTGGATTTTGGTCTCTTTCATGGTTTGTTTGGTGTTTTCTTGTTTTTATTATTTGCTGTTGAAGTGAAATGGAAGTAGCTTCTTCTTGTTATAAGCTATATATGGCAAAGGCATAGGAACCATCTCCCGCCGCTGTTGGGTCAAATTAGCAATTAGGATAAGAGGATGAGAACATTCTGGATTTGTGACCCTGTACACCTCCCTGTCCACTTCTCCTTTGTTTCTCTTATGATAATCCCAACAACAAAGCATCAGGTATGTCTTGGCTATTCCTATTCGTTGTCATCTGAGCTAAGATCAGCACCATGGCTAATTTGGAAACAGGTATCAGCATGTTTCTGATTGAAAGAAATCGTGTGAATATTGGCTAAATTGTATGAATATTATACATATTGGAGCATGATTGTGAAGTGTTCCTGTTTTTCAGATTCTGTGTTCAATGAGACTCATATTTTTTCCAGAAGTTAGCTGCAGAGGGTAGTGTGCCTCAGTAAACAGACCAAAACATACAGGAATTGCAAAGTGAAGAGACGTTCCCCCATCACAAACCTGTGTGCACTCCAACATGGCCTAGGGTAGGAGCTTGTTTAAATATTGTCATATCCAAGTAGATTGGTATTATCTCCTACATTAACCCTGAATATCGGGGGTCTAAAAGGTGTTTGCAGAGCACAGATCTGTTTTCTAGACAAATCCCCAAAATATTTGTACGCTCTAACTTCGTAGCCCCTGGACTGTGAAGATAGCCCTTCAAACCCAAGCTGGAGTGTAAATTAATACAATGAGGCCTTCCTTAGCTTGCAGGGTCAGCTCAGTTTGTTGAGATTATTTCCAAGCCTTTGCTGCTCAGGGTTGGTTTTGCTAACCAGCAGTGTCACAGAGTTAACAAGACTGTTCAGTTCTGCTGCTGCTATTCAAAATCCCGTGGGAGGCTGCTCGGCTGATGAGAATATCAATTTTGTGTTGCTGCTTAGGAAAGCCACGAGCAGGAGTAGAAAGAAGGTACAGCTACACTGGTATTTCTGAAAATTTCTTAATAATAGGAGGAAACTGGAAAGATTGTTTAGATTAGCCTTGAAGGGTTTTAAAAAGAAGACATTTTAAAGTGTTATTTCCCACCCAGCAATCTGTCAAAACTGGCCAGTTAATGAAAGTATAGTGACTGTTTAGCAGTAAAAAAGCCTGTTTATGCAAATTTTAGAAGATTTGATACAGATTGGGTCATCTAGGAAGAAGGAAATGGACTCCAAGAAATCTGAATAACCTTGAAGATGTTTTGAATAGTGACATAGCTTCCTTCCTCCATTAGGTCACTGGGTGCAGCAGAACTCAAGGTTATACAGGCCTGAGCTGGTTTGCATAAACATGGACTTAATGCTTGTGTTTAATGCAGTTTCTTCTTAAAAGACAGGTTTGAATTGTAAGGGTTTTTCTATGTTCACCATTCCCTTCAGTACGAGTGAAAAAAACCAGCATCCACTGTCTGAGAGCTGATTTGTGGTTCTTTTTCTACTGTAAATTAAGTATATTATCTATAAACTGACAAAAAATTTCAGTCTAATAGGTGGCAGCTCTCAGGCTCAGTTCCTAGATACTAAAGTTAAAATAGCAAGTTTTTAAAACTTGAACTGTAAATTGCTGAGTGTCCTGTGTGTGCTCTTTGGAATACTGTTGATTTTAATAAGCAGAGTCTTGGTAAAGTTGCTCACAGTGGCAACCTGATCAAGGCATAAAGGCTGGGGCAGAGGTGAGACCTTGAACAGGTGCTCTGAAAGTGGTTTCTTTGATCATTTTGTGATGATATCACTCAATTTTGGTTTGTTTTCAAACCTGCTTTTCACTGACTTGGGTGGGCATCGAGTAAGCCTGATGAGCTTTATCATTTGTGGCAGTAGCATATCTAAGTAGTGAGAGCCACCTCTCTGCAGGCCCCGCAGGATTCCTGTGCTCTCCCCTGCCTCGAAAGATGAGGGGGGTTTTGGGAGGTTTTGTCATCTCTTTCTGAGGCAGGGAGATGTCTAAGCCTGGGGAGGGATGGACAGAGCTTGTGTAATCAAAACCAGTGTGAAACTTGTGCTCTGGCCTAATTACTCAGTGAAGCACAGCAGAATACTTTTTCACTAGTCATCAATTGTATGCTCATTGTTTGGGGTTATGTTTGTTGGGTTTACATAATTTTGATTTATGTTGGGTTTTTTGGTTTGTTTTTATTTTTAATCCCAAGAACAAACAGAGAAGGCAGAGGTACTTTATGAGATTAAAAAGGCTTTATCTACAGAAGATCCTTAGAATAAATAGGAAGATGGTAGTGTTTTGTAGTGCTGGTTTCAAGTTATATTTAGTCTTTTTTTAAAATTCAGGATCTTAAAAAAACCCTGTGGATATAATGTTTGCGACATAGATGTGGGGAAGGAGCTGATTTTTCATGTTAGAAAAAACTGGGATTTTTTTTTCTTTTTTAATAATCTAATAAATTTTATTCTGATATCAAACTACAGAAGAACAACAAGCTCATTTTTCTTTTTTTTTTTTTTTTCTTTCAGAGGTGCATTCCATGCCTTAGGATTGATTTGCAAACTCAGTAGGTGCTCAAATGATGGTTGGAGTTGCCTGGCCTGCCATAGCTATCCTGTGAGATAGTCTAGCAGGTTTAACCCTTGTTACATCAGTTTAGCTAGAAAATGTTTTCACTTTTAGGTCATCACAAATAAATGCACTTGAATTCTTTAGGGATAAAATATAGGCAAAGAAGGCACTGTCCTCTAAATCAGACTCATTGCTTGTGTGGTAATTCTTGCACTCAGTTAAAAATACAGATGTGCTTTGAAAAGCTGAAATAGGCCACAGGGCTTACGACTGTCAAAGCTGAGGTTGTCTGTAGTCTTGTGCAGAAATTCGAATTCTTACTTTGGTGTGAATATGTCTGCATAGCTTCCATCGGCCTTGTTGTCAAAGGGTTAAGCTAAATTTGAACAAGACTCTTGGTACGTGTCTTTCCATCCACAAGCTTGCACCGTGACAGCAGCGGTGCAATGACTTTTCTGTGTGCCATGTAAGCATTTCTGATAAATAAAACACCTTTTTCCCATCGAGTGGTTGGTGGCAAAGCCTAGAACTGCTCCTGGGTGCAGCCTGGCTCTGGAATAATGCTCAGCTGGGCTCCCAGTGCCTGCTCCACCCCAGGTGGGGACTCAGCCCTGCTCTTACACTCACTGTGGGGCTGTGGAACGTGGAATGCTCAAGTCAACATGATAACTGCAGGCTCTGGGGGCTCAGGTGAGCTCTGCTGGTCTGGCCGTGTCCCACCTGAGGGAATGGTGTCCCAGGTGCTGGTTTGGCCGTGTCCCACCTGAGGGAATGGTGTCCCAGGTGCTGGTTGGGCTGTGTCCCACCTGAGGGAATGGTGTCCCAGGTGCTGGTTGGGCTGTGTCCCACCTGAGGGAATGGTGTCCCAGGTGCTGGTTGGGCTGTGTCCCACCTGAGGGAATGGTGTCCCAGGTGCCGGTCACTGCACTCCTTGCTGCTGCACGGCTCCGCTGAGGCTGTGGGTGCCAGGAGGGCTTTGTTCCTGGGCAGGGGCAGCCCCTGGCCCTGAGGAGCCCCTCGGGCTGCCTTTCCACGCCGTGCCGCTCCCCGTCTCCGCACGAAGCTGCCCGTGTTCTGCCGCGGAGGGCAGCGGGCTCCGGGCCCTGCGTGCCCAGCTGGAGCGGCACCAGCGCTGCGCTGCCTCGGCAGCCCGGGCACACACGGCCTTCAGCTCATACTGGTAAATTTTCAGCTAACAAGGTAAAAATTTCGATTGCAGCTGCTCGTGCCGAACACTTGTTTCCAGCCTGCCGCGAGAGGGTGCTCCAATGCCTGCATTTTTCCATTGCTAAAAGGTTTTTCCGCTGGGAAAAGTGCGGTGTGTTATTTAACATTACCGTGTTTTAAGTAAGTGTTGGGTTATGAAAGCAGGCAGGATCCCCACAGCAAAAGGCAGATGTGGCTGTATTAAGATGTAACAATAGATGTTTATTTTGCTTTTGCCATTAAGAGCTGGACTGCTTCCTTTTTACTTGTTTTGTTTCTGTTGGGCTTTATCCTAGTTAACTTCATCTGCCAGCAAGGGAAGTTTCCCAACTTGTTTATGTGCAAGTATGCAGACAACCTTCATGCATGGAAGGACATTAAATGTGATACTTTTGCTAGGTAATCTGAGCACTCAAATTAAGAGTCACTTCTCGTTGCTTCTGTGCACTTCTCATCTGTAAAATTGCAATAATGCTTGCTTGGTTTATGGAGCTATTTAGACTTAATTTTGGCATAAACAAACACAGGAAAGCTGTCTGCAGGCTAAATTAAATGTTCAGTCATACACTCTTGTCTCATCCTGTAGGCTTTGGAGAAATGTGTTTGTTGTGGCTCTAGCCTGTATTTCAAAACACTTGTGGCATGGTAATAGGTCCAAGGGGAGGGTAATGTTTGTGTTAATTATTGGACTTGAAAAGGAAGCTCAAAGCACTTCGCTTTGCTCAATGTTATCTCTCAAAAATCCATAAAGAGACCGAAGCTACGGTGAATTAACAACAGAGAGAGAACTGTAGAGCAATGCAAAGGGAATTGCAGTAAGCATTCGTGCACTTGGGCTGTTGGCTGGGAGACAGGATCTCTGCAGAGAGATCCCAAACCTGGTGTTAAGGGCATGTAATTACCAAAAAGTAAGATCACCTGACACTACAGTGGTGTTAGCCATTGACTGCTGAGCTGTGGGGTAGTTGTTACACTGAATTGGGATGCATTCGTGTTTTTCTAAAAGTCACTTATCATTCCCTTGTATACAAGCCAGTGAAAGGCCACGTTGAAAGAAACACATTAATCAGCCCTAAAACAGACTCCTAGAAAGGAGATATGAAAACCTGTTTAAAATACAAGCAAGGCAGACTTCCTGTCTTGCATACGGTCATGCCAAAGCAAAGGCATGGCTTCTGGTATGCTGTAGGTGTCCTTTTATTCTCCCACAAACTTTCCTAACTTGCTACCAAGTTGAGATCGTGGGTGCATTTCAGGCCTTGGCATCTGGTTTGTTACATCCCCCCATATGTTTTTCCTCTCACAGAAAAACACTGTTCATCACACGGTTACCCCCTGAGCTGCAGGGAGGTGGGCTTGTGATTTTTGAAACCTAGTAAAAGCTATTGCACAAACAAAATCTCTGTTTGTTACTAGAGAAGTAGGCTGTAGTACATAGAGTTAAGTGCTATGGTACACCAAAGTGCAGGTTGCAGCTCCAAGGATTGCTCTGGTGCTTTTAGAAATTAGATAATGGTCCTGTGTGTTGGGAACAAGTGTCATTCCATGGACAATACCATGTGAAATGAGGGTGTCTGAGGCTTAAGGGGAAACAGAATTGAATGTCCAGGACTTCGTGCTGGTGACTAAGCAGGAAGAACAATTTCCTTTCCTCAGCTCATTTAGCATTCTTACTCAGCTGGTGTCTTATTTGGAGCCATATCTGTTCTGAAAATGAGACAGGTGATGCACAATGTCTTTCTTTCTTTTTTTTCTTTTCTTTCCTTCTGACTGTTTGCTCTTAGTTTGTTCCCAAATTCTTTGCCTTTGCTGACAAAGGATATCAGCTCTAGAACCAGGAATACAGACATGCAGGAATTGGGGAAAATAGTTTCTCCTTGTGAAGGTACCATCTCATATATATATATATATGTAAGCATGAGTAAAAATCCCTGCAGTTAGGAAAACTATTTTCCATAGTAGTTAGCTATTTAATCTGATTTTTTTTTTCCTGCACTGGCAGAGAAATAAGTTTATAAAAGGAAGACTGTTCTGTCATTCAGATAAGTGAAGCATGAGCACTCAAGAGGGTTTATGCAACAGGACTCTAGCAGAGCTGTGGATGCAGCACCCTGTCCATAGGCCCATGCTCTCTTTCCCAAGTTGGACTGTAGAGGCTTTCTAGTATGCTTTGCTCTATGACAGGTGTTTTTTGCCTTTTTTGATGCTTGAACTCAAAGCTATTTATTTTAATCCTACTTCATTAGTGTGAGTAAGAGTAGGAGTTTTTTTCAGAGAACATCAGTAGTTGGGGCAGTAGCTGTTTTCAGAGTCTTTTATGACTTTGATTGAAAGTGTTATTTATTAGTTAGATACTGTGAGGGTTTTGTAATGAAAGCTCTGAGTATTGCACTTTAGGAAGGATCACCGATCAACACCAGTTTGAGTCCTGCTCTGCCATAGCTTCCAGATATTTAGGAAATTACTTTTGCTTTGCTCTAGACCTTCATAGCACAAATTTGTCCTACTACTCTGTAGGGCTGTCAAAAGAATAAAATACCGAAACTGCAAGACACTCGATATATCAAGTGCTACAAAAATATCCTGTGTAGTATCAAGTCATAATATTAGCATGCCCTGACTGAGAATGTTGTGTAGGCTGTGAATTTAATGTGTCTGAGAATAGGCATTTACTGCTGGGTAGAGCATGGTTAGCAGCAGTGAGGGGAGTCACCCACAAGGCAGGTATGTCCTCAGCAGAAGTCTGGGATTTGGTATGTCCTCTTGTTCTTCCATCCTTTAATTGCTAATAAAAAATGTGGATCTTACTGTTTACTTACCTGAGCAGGGGAGATGGTTACCTACTAGAGGGCTTAGAAATAAATCTTGCTAGAATTCATATCCTCAAAAAAAAGACATCATTGCCTCTTGTCACAGATCTGGAAAAGAACGATCCAGATTTAGGAAAACCTCACAGTTTGGGATGAAATACTCATGCTGCTGTTTCCCAACTGCCTCTTGACTAAAAGAACAGGCACATCACCAGGTGGCATGTGTGCCCTCTCGGCTTTGTAGGGTAGCTCTCATGCAACTTTAAATCTGAAAAAAATGTGTCTGCACACCTCATTCCGAAGAGGAATGCCGGGTCCTTGGAGCGTGCCTCCAGAGACAGCTGCACAGTCAGCACGCTTGTCTGCCAGGGTCTGTGCTCTCCAGTGATCCCCACCCCAAAGCTCCAGACAAAAACAAGAGATCAATCTCAACAGCTGCAGAGGGTTCAGTGTATGAATCTTAATTAGGGTTAGGAGTTGTTGGAGGTGTTTCTTTTCATAATTCTCTAGTAGTGGTTGTAAGGGCTCTAAATCCCAGTTCAGGTTGTCAGGGTAATACTAATGTCTTTATAGGGGAGGAGTTCTGGTGGTCTGAGTCCGTGTGAGTGCCACATCCCACATCCCTCTGAAAATAAATCATGCTTATATGCACCATAGTGTTTTTCTGTGCCCTACCAGGGTGCTCTTAGTTCTCCTTCCTCTTTTCCCCTGCCCAAGTTACACATGTTTTTGCACACACTGATTTTTCCAGTTGTATTTTTTCTTTGAGAGGAGGGTACCACCCTTACATAATATACTGCTCTTATTACATTGGCAAAGCTCCCACTAAAACTGGTTTGAGACCTCCACACCCAGACCTGATTATTTTTCCTCGCCAGTTTAAAGGAACAACCTGTATTTTTTGTATTTGTCTTAGATTACAGCAGCCACCTTCACACACTAAAAACAAAGCCAAGACTGTCAGTTTCCCTGTTATTCTATTTTACCTGTCATTATGTAGGACGCCCTATCCTTGCTTTAGAAACAGAATCATTAGACTCCATGTATTTTGAGTCATTTAGTTTCAGCCCTGCTTCTGCAGCACGTATCTCTTGTGTCTAAAGTGATTTCCCCTCAATGAGGCAAACAGTAGCAATACCAGTAGTACGAAGTCTGTTAGAAATAATCTGCCTGCAGTATTCACAATGCGTAATTTCCAGAAGATTCACCAGGAATTTTCAAAGTAAGAATAGTAGCTTTTTTTTTTTTTCCCTATGATGGGGGGCAGTTATAAGTTGATCTAGGAAATACCTGATCTTGAAGTAAGCTTTTACAGGATATAGCCTACTTGTCTCCTGGTCATCTGAATGGCAGTGTGATACGGCCAAATGGATGGAAACTTGTCAAAAGAGGCCCAAAGAGTCTAGTTCTGCCAGTGAGTCTGTTAGTCTGGTTTTGTAGTAATAAGGAATGAAGTTCTTACCTTGGTAATCTTTCATTGCATTTTCATTAGACCCAGTTGAGATGTAGAAGTTTTACTGAGCAGTCACGTTTGACGTTGCCAGGAAGGGGACACTCATCCCGGATTAGTCAGTGCTTCTGAGGGCTGATTCCACTTGCTGTATTTGATCACAACAATTTGATGTTTGCCATTACTCAGTCTCTGGCATCAGGACCCAGGAGGTGTGACCCTGCATGTTTAATTTACTGATCTTTTTAGTGGAAAAAAAAAATTTAAAATCTTGTTCTATGCAGGTCCCTGCTGGATGTTCTCCAGGCTCTCATTTTTTGTGTATCAGTCACTGATTTGGGTGCTGTTCAGAGGTTTTCCCTTTTTGGGGCACTATTCATGATGAAGGTATGACCTTAAGGGGTGTTGGTCCCACAGCCTCTGCTGATGCATCATGCTGGAACTTCAGCATCCTTGTGGGAGGAACTTAGCATGCTGGGTGCTTCCAGTTTTCCAGATTTCAGCTCTTGGGTCAGTTTTTCGGGGACTGACCATACAGGCTTTTAAAAAGTTTAACATGGTTATGCATGTGCGGTTTATTTTAGACTTAAAGAGACTTTGGTCTCAAAGCTGTAACATGTCCATATTTCCTTGCCTCGCTGCTTTTGACAGTTTTGGCACTTGCTCAGTTCTATAACCTATCCAGGAGGTTGTTACTTCTAAGCAGCAGCTCTGGTGTATTGACTTTTAAGTGCTTAAAGTAGCTTGAAAGTAGTGAGGAGATGTTTCTGGCAGTGATGCAGATGAGCAGGAAACATGTCATTAATTCTAAAGACCCTTCAAATAACTTTCAAATATTAATTAGCTCCTGATTCTGTTAAGTCTTTTTAAGCTGAAAACCCATTTTAAACCTCAAGCAGAGCAGCTTTCAGTCAGGAGTTAATGGGATCTGCCTCTGGATGCTCCATGGCTTGCCAAGGAGCAGCTCTTGGGCTGAGGCATGATTTGTAATTTGCCTCAAGGGTACTTTTTCCAAAGAAATTTGCAAGTTAACTAACATGTCACAGCAGGGTGGAGTTCCAAAAGAGAAATGCCCTGAAAGGCAGGTTTAGTGGCATCTCCAGAAGCTGGCAGTGACTGACTGTCTTGTAATAGTGCTAAATAAGAGGGGCCCATAAGGATGGCACAGAGAAGCCCTTGGCTGGAAACAGGATCTACATGGGATGGTAAATGTTCTGCTTTCTAACCACTCTACTGAGGAGAGCCATGGTCATTTAAATGTCTTCAAAATACAGGATTGCCATAGGTGACTGCTGTTAATAGTCGAAATGCAATTGAAAGATCTCCCAAGCTGCCAAAAGCTTTGGAGTGCCTTTAATTTCCAGTACCTGGACAAAAGACAGAAGACAGGATCCCTTTGCTGCAAGAGGCTAAGTCAGAGCTGAGTACAAGTTCACCATGAGTTTTGGTTGCTTGGGTAGCTGATTTGGAGTAGGTTTGTACTCTGAGAGGCTCAAGACAGAATGTTTTGAGAGGAGCATATGGAGGACTGCCTGTTGTCTTGGGATTTCCAACTTCAAGACAGCACCTGGTGTGCTGGTACAGCCCAGTAGTGAGCCCTGATCCCAAAGGAAGCACTTTGTGTGGCTGGTTCCTGCAGGGATACAATACAGCCCTGTGTAATCCAAGCAGTCAGCTGTCTGACAGCCAATACAGGCCAGCAACAACTGGGAATGTTTTTCTGTGGAGTGGGAGGAAGAAGGAATGAGGTAGAACTCTGTCAAATTAGAAAATATCTTAATTGAACAAGAGAAAGGGACCTTTCTTGGCCTTTCAAACCAGAAGATGTGGGGATGCTGCAAGCTGGCACAGCCAGACTTTGGTCCCAGTTGCAGTTCAAAATTCACATTTCGTAAAACAGCACTCCTAAATGAAGCAGTCTTACGTAGCTCCCTGGAGCCAGCTGTACAGCACAGCTGGCAAAAGTCTTGCCATGAAACCAAGTGTAGCAATGTCCTTTGGTCAGAGACCTTACTGGCTGTGTGGAAAAGCATCTCACTGTCCCCAGTAAAATCCACACAAACTGATGGTGGGGATGCATGCAATTTAGGAACTAACCAGTGCTTTCCAGAGCGAGAGGAAGCAAGCTGCTGAGTGAGCCACAATGTTACACCTCCCACTGGGAATTTCCAGCCCTTTCCCTCTTCCTTCCTCCCTCAGAATATATATATAGTAAATACACTAAATTAGGCACTGGGGGAGGTGGCACCCGAAGGCAGAAGCTGTAGCAGAGGTTGAGTGGCCCTAGTTAAAAGCAGCTGACAATACCCTGACCAATCCTCTGAGCATCCTAGTCATGCCACCCGTGCTGGCAGCAGGGAGATGTCTCAGACAGCTATGCTGGTATTGAGTGGGAGGAAGGCTCCTTAAATAACTACCAGTGGGTCCTATTCCCTGAGTGTGTCAACACAGAGTTGTTGTTCTATTCTCTGAACAGGAAAAATTAGTCAAGTAGTTGTGTGGCAAGCAAGTGACAAAAATGAAATAATGTTTTTTGCTTTTTCTAGTTGCTGCGTCTGTTTTAGCACACAGCAGATACTTTCCTTGTCATTTTGCATTTCTATTCAGAAACCTCCAAGCAGCGGATGAAAACCAGAACAAAAGAGGAATAGATTTGGCTAAAATCAGGGGAGTAGCATTCTTTTGAACCTCATCACTGACTACTCCAAAAGAACACTTGTCTAGGTTTTGTGTTTGGAGAACCTGCATTTTGAGGGGGCTGAGGCAGCATTGGTCCCTTCCCCATCACTGTTAATCTTTGCATGTGGTTAAATTACAGTTCATAATCCAGTTTTGAAAAGCCTCTCTCTTAACATACCTTACACTGTCTGCCTCTTCTTATTCCAGGTGAATAGCAGGTATTGTGGTGCCAAATCAATAAAACAGGATTTCATTTAGTTAGTATTGTCTCACAGCCCTTTATGATCCTAGATAAATCCAAACAACTGTTTTCCTCTTTCATATTTCCCCAGCACAAGGAGGGGATGTTGGCAGTGGTATAGAAAAACAAACCATTAGTATTCAGGCTAGGATTGTAAATCGTAAAAAAAAAACCAGATCTCATTGTATATTGTAAAAAAAACAGATCTCAGCTCTTTTGGGGATTTGTCTTTTGACAAATTGTTAGATAAATCTGAAATTGCAGCTACCTCCCTTATGATGTTTGTTTGTCTATAGACCAGGTTCTGTCCTTGCTAGGCAGATCTTGCTAGCTAAGGTAAAGGTTAGTCCAAGCATTTTCCATGCAATTTCTGCTTTTTGAAATGGCAGTCATGAACCCAGGCAAAAGATGTGGCCTAATGTTTCTGGGGAATTAAGTCACTCATTTCCACACTGTTGTATTTTGTTTGCTTTTCTTTACTGCTCTGAAAACAAATTAGTAGAAAAAACATCATCTGCAGGATGTTTTTGCTCTGTTGGCATCCAGGCACAGTCAAGTTTTCCTTCTCCTGGGTTATTTCTCCCTAGAGCAAATTATACTTTCTCTGACCAGTCTTTTAGTTCAGCAGTCTTCTAGTTTCCTTTGCAAGGTGATTTTTGTCTTTTTTAAGTGCTCCTCACCTTAGGATAGCAATATCTGCTGACTTAACCAGACCATACACTACTAACCACTGGTTGTAGTATATAACTTGTTAGAAGACCTCAATTATTTTTAGTGAATAGAGTCTAGAAATGAAGCAACTCTCAAACAGGAATAAAGTTGTTTACTCAGCTTTCTAACTTTCCTTCAATTAAACTGTTTTGTTTTTAAATTAAAAGCAGCTATGACAAATGATGTGAAGAAGAAAGCAAATGACAAATGGTAAACTTGCTTGCAGGTTGGAGAAGCAGTGCAGGATTCAGTGTGAACATGTAGAAGGTGGGGCACAGAGGAAAATGGTTCTGCCTTTGCATGTGAGGTGTTAAGTTCTGAGCTGCCCCTTTAACAATAAGAATCAATCTCTGAGCTAAGATATATCATGACAACATTTAGAATTACAGTCCAAAAAGCAGAGCATTAGGAATAGAAAAATCTGTAGTTCTGCTGCTGTACAAAGCTATGGTTTGAATCCTGCATGTAATTCTGATCTGGTTGTGGGGAGGGGTGTGTGGTAGAGCTGGAAAAACCCAAAGGAGGAATGTTTAAAGGTGCCCAAAGGCAACAACACCAGACCTGAGAGAAACTCTTCAGCCTGGAGGAGAGGAGGCTGAGGTAGAACGAGATAAGGGCTTATAAAAATCACAAGTAGCAGAGAAAGCACCTGCAGGTACTGCCCATTTGGGATTTGCCCTGTAGAGACTGAGGACCATCAAATGAAACTAGGAGATGTCCTGTCCAGAACTACCCAGAGCCCACTCTTTGCTCTACAAGGTGCTGTGAGCTCATGGAGCTGTGGCAGCAGGATTTTGTTTATATCTGAGGTTAGCTTGCAATACTTCAGACAGCAACTGGACAAAATAAGGCCTGTCAGGAAGTTTAACTGCAACAACACGAGCTCTGGCTCAGAAACACCTCAAGCTACAACATGCTGGAGGCTTGGACAGTATTCTGGAATAATATGATGACCCTTTCCCCAGGCAGGATGCTGGGCTGTAAGTGACCCAGGACTGTGGTTGTTGTGTGCCTGAAGAATCCCAGTTGTCAGCTGGCTGACTTGCTTTTGACATTCTTAAGTGTTCTGCTATATCCAAGGGGCAGGACTTGTTTTTCCTATCATACTTCCTTTAAACGTGCTATAGTTTTGATGTCCAGAATCAAAAAGTACTGTATTTCTAAAAGATAATCCACAACTTTGCTGTAGATGTAAAGCATCTTAAGCAGCTGACAGATGAAATGCATGTTTGTGTCTTAGCTGCATAAAATTCCTTCAAGTTTAATACACTGGCTAGTCTTACCTCTCTTCAAGCAATTAAAAAAATTTGTTTCTTCTATTATTCTATCTTAAAATATGTGATCTACTGAATAATATCCATTACAAACCTACTAAATTATATAAACATTTTCAATCCAGCTCCACTTAACTTAGTCACAATTTTGTCCATTCACTTGCCATTATCTTTCTTTGTAACAAACCTGATTGACTTGCTGATGTAGAAATAAAAACAGTGACCCTTTTGTAACTTTAAGTACTTTTAGGAGTATTGAACCTGCTCAGTCTTAGAGTAGCTTCTTTTCCTTCAAAGCTGTATTAATTCTGCCATAACCCAGAAAGGATTTTCCAGAGACATTATTTCAGCGAGTACATTCTTGACTTAACACTGAATTCAGACATGCGAGGGCTGAACACTGCAGTTAGATTTGGAAAAGCAAATGTGGTGACACAGCCTGAAAATTCTCCCTCTGGAGAGGCTGGGGCTCGAGTTACCCTGGTCCCTGGGCAGCTGCTGGCCGGCGCTGCTGAATGGAGCCCCTTGTCTGCCCGCTGGAGCCAATGACAAGTGTCTGCCTTTCGCCTGCAGGAAGCGGCTCCGCAGCCGGAGCTAAGTTTAGTGCCATGGATTTGTTCCTGGGACTTGACATTCCCGCTGCCCCCCAGAGGGAACCAGCCCAGAGGGCTGAGAAGGAGTAAGACAACTAAACCTCCCTCAGCCAGGGCTCAGCTGGATGGCAGGGGCTTTCCACTTCAGGAGTTTTCCCTGGTTCTGAAGTTAACAGCACGGCATGCAGTTTTTGGGCAAGTATTCATGCTAAAGCTCCGCTTTTCTTGGAGGAAAGGAAACGCTTGTTTATTTTCTAAGACAAATGTATTTCAAAGGAGGCAAGATCACAAGGGTATTTTAGTCAAATGAACTAAATGTTCTAAAAAGAAGCCCCCTTCTTTGTTCAAGAGAAGAAAATGGCTGTGGACGATGGTTTGAACAGCATATTGGTTGCTGACAAATGAGGTTGACAGTTTTGTGATTTATTTTTAGCTGGAGATTTTTTTTTAAAGCAGAAGTACTGTGTAGCCTTGGCAGTTGCTGCATATTCGGTGTGGGTGGATGGAACTGAGAAATCGCATCTGTGCTAACAAGCGTTTTGGGATTCCATTAAAAAATTAAACTCATGTACTGGAAACTGAAGCTGTATCAGCTCACCTGGGGAGCTCTGCCCTCCGAATGTCCTCCACAAGGTAAGCAGTGCTGCCTGTCCAAGGCACTTGCAAAAATATTTGGGCCTCAAGATGTGACATCAACTCAAATTTGGGCTATTAGATTGATATTTTTGTTCTCTCCTGAGGTTACAAGTCAGTGAGTTAATCTCTACCCTCTCCTTCCAAGTTTTCCCTCTAACTAAAAAGGCTAAAAATAAATTTCAAAAAGGCAGCTGAGAAACAGTTTAATGTAGTCATTGATCCAGGTGCTGAGTCTAAGGAGAATACCTAATACTGTAAGGCTTCTAAGAAGATGTAATTATGTCACTGGGAAGGCAGCTTGGACATTTGTATCGTGTTAGCTCAAAGGTCTGATCATCTAGTGCTTTACATTTGCAAAATAAACCTCTCTCCAGCTAGACTTCGTGAGCGTGGGTATTTCTGGCTTCTTCAGGGATGGGCTGAGCCACAATTTCTCAAGTAGTCTTTTTGCGGAAGAGCTCTTACTTCAAATGTTTGTGTTAACACTGCGAGTAAATACATACCCATTTGATTTGCTTAGAAGTAGATAATATCTGGCTTTGATGTGGCCATTAGTAACGACTCCTCAGGAATTCTGTTGGAGTGAAGTGTAATCCCCATTAAGCAACTTCTTTCCTAAGTACCGATTAAAAAAAGTGCTAAATGGCTTGCTGTAAGCTGTCTATGTTTGGCCATCCCACCTTTCCTGGAGCAGGACTGGGTGACCTAATCCTCCTCACCCTTCACACCGTGGAGAGGTTTACTGGAACTTGCCAGGACAGAGGAAGAATGTCAAACAGACTTTTGATCTACAATTTCCCAGTCACCTTCGAAATCTGTGTCCCTTCATAGCCCTCCTTTCCCTAAGGCTGGCATTGTGGGAGTAGTTGCTGTCCCAAGTAGGCAGCATTCAGAGGGAGAGAGATTGGAGCTTCAGTACTCAATGGAAAGAGGTATGTGATACAGAGCATTTGCAGCTGCTGGTCTCTGCTTGTTTCTACACAATTGCATTTGCAAAGCTGACTGGCTCTATAGGAGCTGAGCAAATCCTTAGGAATTAAGGGAACAGACTCTGATACAGTATTCAGGATTTTGAAAGAGGGTAACATTTGTAATTTTTTGTTCTAAGAACCTTTTTGTATTTAATTGTAATGACATTAAAACCTCTCTTCAGGAAAGTGGTTTTTTCCTTATCTGTTGTGCTGGTGGGTTTTGGTTCCTCACCCAGAGGCACATTTAAAGAAGTCAGACTTGAACTGTGACTGGTCCTGTGCTTCTGACCATTCCCAGTACCTGTGATGAGATACATCTGTTGTACCTTTTAACAGCTGTTAGGTCCAGCTCTCTTGTGCTCACATGGGTTCCTCACCCTAAAGTGTATTTTAAATGCATCTAAAACCCTGCAGCATTTTGCTGGCTACACTTACCAGAATTGCCTTCCTGACAGAGTTCTGTGAAAATCTTAGAGGTAATGAGAGCCAGACTGTTAGGTTAACAGTATTGTACTGAACATGATCAATGCTTCATCTACTTGGAAATTCTCTCTTAAAACAGCAAATGCTTCTGTAGATGGCTCAGTCACAGTCTACGCTTTGATCTATGAAGAGATTTATGGGTCTTGCTTTCAAGGAATGAATGAAGATTTTCAAAGGAAGGCTTGAGAGTTTAAGCTTCATTTATTTCAGACTGGATTTGCCAGAAATTAGTTGAGGAAGAAATAGAGAAGCACTGCATTATGTTGATAATGGGAGAAATGTGTCACTGACATCTGAGCAAAGAAATGGGCTGAGGGACACCTCATCAAAATGTTTGATTGCATTAATAACAAAGGGAGGGGATAACTGGTACCAGGGAAACGGAAGGCAGGCAGTTTGTCTAAAATCTTAGCACAGCTAACCACTTGTAATGTTCAGGTAGACACACAGTATCTTGAATTCTTCATACATTGGTGGAACTAAATAATTTGAGATCGATTTGTCTCTCCTTTTACCAGTTAGAATTCAGTAACACCAAAACCCCAAACCTTGTCTTCCCTTGGATTTTTATATCAAGCTAGCCAAGAAGCACATTTTCTAGGCAAAGACCCACCACTTTAACCCCTGTATCATATCATCACTTCATCTTGTTGCAAAGTGAATCTGTTTGCAAGAGACGAAGTGTGTGGGGACTCTTTCTCCATGTGTTTCTCACTCTGAAACCAAAGATCACTTTTATCTATGTCCGATATATTTTGATAATTGAGGCGTGACAGCGCTGCCAGCTTGGCTTGAAGTATTTCCTTTTATATGATGTGAGCTGTTCATGATGCAATTTTGTCACTGACTCTGAAGTCTCCTCCCTTTCTGTCTCTCCCAGCCTGGTACCATAAATAGAAGCCTACTCCTTGCCCATCCCAAGTTCTTGGTTCAGAGCTGTATTTCTTGGCTTTCCTCAGTGGGTTGTTTACAATAGTTAAACCTTGCCCCACTCTGTGGGAGGCCCAAGGACTAACTATGGGTCTGTGCTTCGCTCTAGCGAACCACATTCTTAACAGTCTGGTTGCTTGCAGGAGAGGAACATCTAGGAATGGCATTTAGTTAGTGCCTGCACTTTACCAAAGCCATATGTGAGCTGTCTGACCCCTTTAAACCAGCATTTTTCATGGCCACATGGATGTCAGCAGAGAGACTAGGTGGTCCATTTAGGTAAAGGCTACAGTCTGTTACAGAGTAAAGGAAGTTCACAGGTCTGCTTCAATACTACCACATTATTAGACAGCAGAAACTTGGCCTGTTCAGCACTGGTTGCTTTTCAGTATGTAGCTTGTCTTGAGTATTTTTGGTTAGCAGGAAGCACTGAGACTTGGCTTCAGAAGCAAAGCTGCTGTAGGACTTGATACTGTTCCAATCGTGTCAGCAAAATAGGAAACCCACTTGCTGCTGTGTTACCAGTTTTGTTTCCTTGTATTCATTAAGGCAGAAATCCTCCCACTAACAAGCCAGTTAAAGATCTAAAGGGCCAGTGGTGTAATATATGTTTTGAAGGTGCAGTGGAAAATACCAATTATACCAGCACTCATTAGGTACTTGATGGTCTACTTTCCATGAGTTGATGACCAATGCCTGCTCTTTGTTAGTCTTAAAAGCAAGGAAATAAAATGAGTCTGTCTGTAAAAAAGCATCATAGTTTAAAGACAGCATATTTAGTTTCAAGACTCAAGAGTGAAAATAAAGTGAGATATGTGGCATATGGGGGATCTTGGTGGCTTTGCATTTGAGCTGTCCCTAGGTGAAAAAATACACACAAGCCTACACCCTGTGGGTTTTGTTGTAAAACACCAGTATATCAGATTGAGACTGTATGCAATAACCAGTATTTCCCTATAAACCTTTCTTTGGCTCTCTCCCTTCCATTGACAAACCAGTCACTTTGGCCAGCAGCACCAAATCCATTTCAGGGCTGTATTTTCATTAATACATTCTTTCCTTTGATTAAGAGACATTGAAATTCAGAGTATAGCAAGTTTTTTCGAAGCTCCCTGAACTATACATTACAAAGAAGCATAGTCAGCAAGATTTCCTTTTATTCAACTTTTCCCCACTGCTAGAAGAACTAGAAAAATGCTTCTAAATGGATGACTTAAGTTGTACAGGAAGGGTAACCACTCTCAGGAAACAGCTTTGAAGGGCACCACAGGGAATAGGGTAAAGAGCTGGGAAGAACTGCTGTGTCTGAAAGGTGGATTCTTCCACTGAGGAAGTTGAGTGTACCAGAATTAAGATTTTATATCATGCACTTACTGTGAAGGGCACAGGAACAGGATGCAGATGCAGTGGACGCAGATGTCAAGGTGATGGCCTGCAGTGTAAAATAACTCTCTAGGAAAATCAGTTTTAAGAGAAATAATGCTCATCTAGAAGCCAGAAGGATGCTTGATTTTATTCTGCCTGGGTGCATTTGACAGGACCTTATGAACTGCTGTGCACTCCATGTCCTTTCCACGGTAGAGCACCTTCAGGAGGGTGTCTGGAAAGGGTGCAGGCACAGAATTATTCTGTTGCAGGAGACTTACAGCCAAAATGTTTCTCACCCATAGTGCCAGTGCTGGCAGCTACATGATTGCCATCAGGAGCTCTTAACACACCAGCCAGCCATTAGGCTTTGGCTACAGACTCTTCTGACAGAGGCTAAAATTGATGGGGTAAGGAGGGATATGTGCATGATACATTATTAATCCAACTTAGCTTTCTGCTAATCCTTCTTTGTTCCAAATACCAATTACTCATCCATTGTACTTTAACTAAGAAGAAAATGTGTTACCGTAGCTAAAGTTAGTAAATATCACAGCTGAGACTAATCTAGCCACAAATCCATACATAGCTTGCCCTTTCCTGGTACCATTTTAGGTAAGGGTGGTTGTCACAAAGCTCATCCGTGTGTTTCTGAAGTTGTGCCGTCTTTCACCACAAATTCTGATTGTTCTTTGTGTATTAACAGATATGCTAAGCTTAGTACAGAGGCCAGTGTAATTCAGAGTACTTGGAGCAAGTGCAAGCTGAGGAAACAGTAAACTGCAAGAAGTAAAAGAAAGAGGAAAAGAGAGAAAGCCCAGGAGCTCTCAAGTAAAGGTATCTCAGCCTCTGACCAGTGGGTAATATACTGCAGGATTCACTGAGCTTGGTTTTGGAAGAGGAAGAAAAGAGGTCATCCCCTTGTCAGAACTTTAAGAACAACAGCATTCAGGTGTCCTAAGTTAATTTTCCACAAATGTTAGGTGTTGGTTGCAGAAGCAGCAACTCTTGTCAGAAGCCATATGGGAAAAGCAACTCCTCAGCATCACAGCATATCCACAGTCCTATAAACTTTTTCTACATCCACAGCCTTACAAAACACAAACATTTGGAATAAGCCAGGTTGCTTACCTTTAGTCTGGTTTGAGTCGTCATCATCACACAGTGCAGCTGCCCCTCTCACAGAATGGTGACCCTAACCCTTCTCCCACCCTACAAAGGCCTAAACCACTGACTTCCCTTTCCCTGCTCTCTTTTATACCCCTCTGAAGTCCCACCACCCTCCCAGGTGTGAGACTGCCATGGTGAGTGCTGGTTTGTTAACCCTTCCATGGCCACCTGTCCTGCTACAAGGCAGCTCTACTAGAAAACTAGAGCTTTTAAAGAATTTATCAAACAAATCTGGGGATTTTGAGAGGTAATTTGATGGGGCCCTTGTGGAAAGCTCTCCTGAGTGTTACTAAATCAGCAAACATGCAGCTCAGACTGAGTGCACTGTGCTGGTCCTGCTTTCTGTGTCTTTCTGAATTCCTGACATGTCCAAGAGCGTTCACGTGCTCAGTGTTTGTACCTCTCTGAGATGTGTGTTTTCACTAACATCCTTTCCTGTTGATTCACGTAAGAAGTGCTCCAGCAGTGGTATGTGGAGTGGAAAAGTGAATCAATCTGGGCGGTCCCCTTAATGGGTGATCTGTTTTGTAATTTGTGCAGAGGAATTTCTCCAAGGAAACTGTTTGCTTTTTTCCCAAACACTTTGTTACCTAACTCTTAGTGGAACAAAACTCTGTCTCTATAGCTCATCTCAAAGTTGTTTCAACTTGCAGTCCAGTCCCCACATCCTCTGTGTGTTCAGCAGTCCCTGGAAAGCTCCACCCTCCCATCCAGTTAATAACCATGTTAACCCAGGGCTTGATTTTCCCAGTCTCTCCTTTGCCTGCCCGGCAGCGCTTCCTTTCCCCTTGGCCCCCGGCCTTGCGAGCAGCGATTGCTGTGTGTGCAGCCTTTGTGCTCAGCCCAGGCCTCGTGGTGCCAAGCAGCCTCTTTGCTCTCTGGAAGCACAGCATGAGTGTGGGGACAGTCCTCTTCCAGTCCAGCAGCTATGGCAAGGAGGGCAGACTGCTCTGCTGCCTCGGCGAGGGCGCCGCCGAGCCCGGCACGCGCTTCACAGGTAGGATGCTCGGGGGTGTAATCCTGTCCTGTCCCTTTCCTAGGTTTCTCCAAGTGCTTCAAGGGGGATGGGGTCCTTCCAACTCTGTCTTTGTCTTGTAGTACGAGACCAGCCACAGGCAGGTGTGAAATTGCCAGCTTTTATTGGGATTTCAGGATTATTGAAATGCTTCTTTTCTACGAGCAGTTACACAGTATTTCATAGAGACCACTTCAGCACTTAATGTGACTCTAAAATTTAAAATTTAGCATCTTCTATCGCCTGCTCTGAGACCAAAGAGATTGGTAATTGGAGTGTTGGCAGCAAGGGTGAGGGGCAAAACACCCCTTACGTGTTGGCTGGATAGGAAAGCATTCATATCCGGAGAGAAGCAAATTGTATTGTGGGAATAAAGAAAAGGAAGGAGATGGATGAAGCGTAACCTCCTTGTGTGACTGTGTATTACTTGTTCACTAAGGGATGATGTAAGTTTTCCATTGCATAGGAAATGAAAGTGATAATGTAAGATTTATGGTTAGCCTTGAAAAGGAGCTGATATAAAACAGAATTTCCCAGCTCATTTCCTGACTTTTGGTGTGGACAGAGCTCGCAAACTATTCAGCTGGAGGGGCATCGTTGGTGACATGCTTTGGTTATCTCTGTGATGCTCATGTTTCACTGATGTGATGGATGGTGTAGATCCCCCACCTTATGGAACAGCGTGGGCTGTTATGGAAATATAACCTGCAAGAAATCCTTTTATATCCTGGTAAAAACCCCTTTAGGTGTTGAGTAACCGTAACAGTTATTTAAGCATTCAAGTCACTCTAACATGAAAGTGAAGGAAGTTAGTGAGACATGAACTCTTAAAAGCATTTGATTTTTAGGTAATGTGAATTTTAGGTAAGCACTGTAGCTAAGTGATTGAAACTTCTCATCAAACATTAACTTCTGCTGGCTTTTTTGTACATCAAGTGGGTGTTAAGAACATGTGCCAGCCTCCCAGGCATTCCCAAGAAAGTGGTAGGAGTCCCACATCTGCTCTGACTCCCCGCTGCCAGTCCAGCACAGCCGCGCACGTGTTTCCCTGTGGGCAGAACTCCTGGTGCTGATCAGGTGGCATTTCTGCTGGCTTTGCCTTGCCTGCAGTGGGCCCAGCTGGGCACAGGGCTTGCTGCAGCAGCTCTGGAGCTGCGCTGGCACTGGGCTGCTTCAGGCTGTCCATGGGGGCATGGATAAACACTTAACCTTGTGCTGTCTGTTGGAGCAGGGCTTGGGTGCTCAGTGCATGAGCTCTTCTGGCTGGAGAAAGAAACTTGAAGGATGTTTTGATTTAGAATAAATGTTATAATTTTGTTTAAAGCCTTTCACTGTTTGGCAGATACATAATTAAAAGTAAGAAGGTAATGAACACCATTAAGGTATTTTGGAGCTGAAAGGTTGGGTATTTTTTGGAAACTGCCTACCTTTGCTCTCTAGCAGAGATGTGAAAGTCAGGGTTCTCGTACAGCACATTTGACTTTGTTTAAGGCATTGAAACACTCATAACACAAGCCACTGTAGGAACATAAAGAATGTGTTATTTAATTAAATACGTGTTTTTACTCCATAAAGAGAGCTGGATTTAGGAACTGGCATTCTTTCCTGGAGCTTAACAACCGGACATACGTATGCACACATCCAGCCCTAAGAAAATACAGTGGGATGTTGGGAGCCATGCTGTAGTGTAGGTGGCTGAGCATTGGGATTTCTTATTTTCCATGATAGCATCCAGTCTGAGGGGTTAATCTTGTAAAACTAATTGCAGTTGAGAGTTAGGAATAACAAGTGTATGTAAATATTGCATCTGCAGGCAGTGCAATCAAGGAACTGACATTTTGGCTTAGTCTGTAGTCTCTTCTTTTTGTGCTAGGAGAACCTTGACAGAAGCCTACTTTTAGGTTCTTAAGTAATAGCAAGATGAACAGGTTATGCAAGCAGTAGAACTCTGAAATGCAGTCAAAAGCCACTTAGCTACATGTTTAAAATGGAAGCAGAACAAACCTCAACCACTTACTTTGTCATATACCTACAATACAGTTAAAAAATTATGTTACAGGCTGGAAACGCCCCTTAGTCCTCATTTTCCAGGCTTGAGCTCTGTCCTGTGACACAGATTTGGCATATTATGCCTGTTACTTGGCACAGGCTTCTTCCTGTTTTGTGTCTCACTGACTTCCCAGTTTTCCTGTCCTGTGTTGCATTTGAGCTTTTGTTCCTTTTTCAAGTGCCTTAGAGACCAGCTCTTGCTAATGAGTAAATCTCAGGGGTCTGTGGGGAAGAGGGGAGGTGTAGCCACGCACACATTCTCTGGCAGTGTCTGCTTAAAAACATCCCAAGCCTGACTTCTCAACCCCTGAGAAATGGGCCAAATCAATGACTGTAAAGCAAAGAAAGCCTCAGTTTTTAGAGAGAACTTTTTATGTTTAGTGCATTTAATGAAATCTCTTTACAGTGTACATTTCCCAAAGTAAGTTCAACAAGAGAATTCAGAAATAGATACTGGGACAGGGATGTAGATCTGTGTCATCAGAGAAAAAGTATATAACTTTACGCCTTCATATGTTTTTGCTCCCTTGAGCAGCCCCCATGTATGGAACCACTACATCACTCTTTTTCTGGTCTTAATATTGAAATTTACTCTACTACGTGTTCCTGGAAAACTTCTCCGTGAGTTAGAAAGCCAGTGATGGTCTTGACATAGCACTAGCATGAAATGTTCAGACAGTTTTGCTTCTTAGTACAGTTCTTCCTAAAACCCTATAGGTTTAGATTAGTTTTAATCATCACAAGAACTGTAGGGACTTTTTTGTTTTGTTTATAAAACACATCTGGTTTCTCCCCCCACTGCCTTGTAGTGACAAGTTTGCATCAGTTGTCCGTTGGAACAGCAAAACAGAAATGCTGCTGCTGAATACCCAGCATCACCTGTACTGCCTTCTGTCCCTGTCACCTCTGTTTACACAGTCTTGAAATGTATTACAAGCCACTGTCATTCCTGTTAATACTAAACAAGTTACTATCCCAACTTACACATCTCATTTGTGTCATAATTCAGTCTTACCTATATTTGTAACATTGGTTTCAGATCCAGGCTGTCTATGTCCACCGCAGAAACAATGAGGACAAAACATAACATTTTGTGATTGAAAGGTTTCCTTCACTACTTCATGTAATTAAAAAAAGTGCTTTTAATTGTGCACCTATTTTTTTATCTATGAATGCTTAAATAATTTCAAATAGAGGTGTAGATAAATAAAAGTATATATAATATAATAAATAATAAATACTAATTTTGTGTACGTAGCTTGCTACTTGGCTTACAGGTAGTTAATCACCTTGTCCAGGAGTTGGACTCGGTGATCCTTGTGGGTCCCTTCCAACTCAGGATATTCCCTGCTTCTATAATTTACAGTTGTACACAAAGTAATTGCCTCTCCTGTCCCTTCCTCAGAGGCCCTGCACCGCCCCTACGGTTGCGAAGTCGAGCCCCAGGCACTGAACGAAGCCATCAGATGGAGCTCCAAGGAGAACCTGCTCGGAGCCACGGAGAGCGATCCCAATCTCTTTGTTGCACTTTACGATTTTGTAGCAAGTGGTGACAACACACTCAGCATCACCAAAGGTAAGGCTGGGAGTGCAGAGCAGCTGTGAGCTTGAAAACTCAGCAGCAGCAATCAGGAGGTGGAATCCTTCCCTGGACAGGAATGGGAGCAGTGTCCCTGGAGAAGGTGATTCCCTGCAGTGATGGTGGGATGCTGGCGGCCCGTCCCTCGTGGTGCTGGAGGGACACCTGCCGGGCAGTTCTGCTGGGACAGGCACAGTCCAGCCCACTCCTGTGCCGGGCTCCCCACAGCACTGGCCCTGTGAGATACCTGCTGTAGGAAGGGCAGAGGGAAATGGGTACATCATAGATGGTAACAGAACTCAGCAATTTCAGCCGAGGGCAGAACCAAGAATTAAGCATTGCACAGACGCTTTCTGATTCTGGTCAGGACATATGTCAGAACTGTTAAATCATGTGCCATTTAAGCCTTCAAGGAAACAAACCTCATCCCTCCAGGAAAATAAAGTCTTCCTAGTCTAACAAACGGGAGTACAAGAAGCTTTTTGAGTTCATCACTCTCACTGCACTAAATCAGTGAGCAGTATCCTAGGTATTCTGTCTGAGCCTTTGCTTCATAAATACTTTTATGTAGCAGTTTAATTATAAGGTGATTTTAATGTTAACCGACAAACTCAGGCTCGGCTGATGCTGAGTTTCTCCCTCAGTGAGATCCAATAGCTTGCACTGTGCTTATTTTGGTTTCTTCTTTCTGTCACAGGTGAGAAGTTGCGAGTCCTGGGTTACAACCAGAATGGTGAATGGAGTGAGGTACGTTCAAAGAACGGGCAGGGCTGGGTACCAAGCAACTACATCACTCCAGTGAACAGCCTGGAGAAGCACTCGTGGTACCACGGGCCGGTGTCCCGCAGTGCAGCCGAGTACCTGCTGAGCAGCCTCATCAACGGCAGCTTCCTGGTGCGGGAGAGCGAGAGCAGCCCGGGGCAGTTGTCCATCTCGCTCAGGTACGAAGGACGCGTTTACCACTACAGGATCAACACCACCTCGGATGGCAAGGTGAGGAGCTCTGGACAGTGCTGTGGGGAGAGGACATGAAGGTACTCATTAAGAGGTGGTGCAGAATCTCAAGTTGCAGACTGTTAAGGGAGCAGGGTGTGTGACAAAACAGGTCCAGTATTAATATAAAAGAACACATGTGCCAAGGGTTTGGTGGTAACTCCTCAAACAGCACTTAGGAAGAAGTGCAGACAGTTCTTATCTGGGCTGAAAGGAGCTGGGTAGCAAGGCAGCTGTGGTCAGAGGTGGTGATAGCCTTCCACTGATCCCCTTAGAAGCAGCAGAGCTTTGGTAAGTCGGCATTTTTAACCAAGACCAAATAGTGGTACATTGCGTTGAGAGATGCAGAAACAGGCCTTGTGCTTCACTAAGAATTCCAGTTTCTAGTCCTACAAAGCACGAGGCAGGAGACAGCACAGCTCTTAACTGATGGCTTATATGTAGTTGCCTTCTGCATGTAAAAATCCCACAGATTAATAGTTATTTGCCCAACAGGAAGAGAACAGATATTCTAAAATCACTGTTTTTTGATTTAAAAAAAAAAAAAAAAAGTTTGTACTGTACCCATTTTCCAATGTTACTGAAAACTTCCAGCTGCCTTCATTTAAGCAGATTCCTGTTTCTTGCTGGACAGGTCTATGTGACAGCAGAAAGCCGTTTCAGCACCCTGGCAGAGCTCGTGCATCATCACTCGACGGTGGCAGATGGCCTGGTGACAACTCTGCACTACCCAGCACCCAAGTGCAATAAGCCCACTGTGTACGGAGTGTCCCCCATCCATGACAAGTGGGAGATGGAGCGCACCGACATCACCATGAAGCACAAGCTCGGGGGAGGGCAGTATGGAGAGGTCTATGTGGGGGTCTGGAAGAAATACAATCTCACAGTCGCTGTGAAAACGCTAAAGGTGAGTTTTCAGATTGCAGGCACTGTTCATTTGGTCACCGTTTATGGCTCGAGTAAGGAAACTGTAATGTTCTCAGCTACACCTAATGATACGAACATCAGAAAATGGAGTGTGCTGATCTGCACAAAACCCGTGCTTGAGAGTAGCCTTGCAGGTCAGAGTGACCCTATCAAACCTACATCAGTGCACATGGCTTAGAAACAAATTGAAATTTTGGCCCAGCAGGGGCTGCATGTCCAAGTCAGACCAGTAGAAATGGTTACAAACCCAACTTCCCTTCCTCCAGAGGAGCTGTGGAGGCTTTAAGAAATCGAAGGTTAGAAAATACCTTCTATAAGCTGTCCTCCACTCCTGGAAAAATTCAGCTTCTCCATTTCTCTTTCTTTTCAAAACCTTGTGTTTGTTTCAGCATTAACAACTGCAATTCTAAGTCTCCCCTGAGTAACTTAATTTTTATAGCTACACAGGGGAACTAAGTCAGTGATCCTGAGAGTCCTCCTCTCACCAGCCACAACAGCTACCAAACGAGCAAGCCTGGCACTGCCAGGGCACTGCAGATTGGTCCCTGCAGGACAGCCAGGCAGCTGCTCAGGGCTGCTACAGTTTGCTTTGGTAAAAACCAAAACAGCAGAATGGAGACAAAGATGCCATCATTTATATTCAACCTCGATATGTGGTGTTAACCAGACCTTGGTCATGAAGATAAATGTTCTCTTTTTTTGCCTCTCTGTCTATGTAGGAAGATACCATGGAGGTGGAAGAGTTCTTGAAAGAAGCAGCTGTGATGAAGGAGATCAAGCACCCCAATCTAGTGCAGTTGTTAGGTCAGTGAAATGCCTTGCTCTTTCTGTTCTTACTTAGTCATCATTTTGGCAGAAACTTGCCTGGTTTAAATGCAGTGGCAGCTTTTCTGTATTTATATAACTTTATGAATCAGGTCAGGTTATGGGGTGGTATTTTTGACAGCTTTATGTAATATTGGAGCTAAGAGACACTAATTTTTAAATAAAACATCAAATACAGTCACTTACATCAGTAGACAACTTTGCAGTTGAGGCACGACTGTTACATAAAAGTTTGCAATATCATCCTCCTGCTGGTTTGTGTCTTTGGCCTTAGGAATGCTCCAGGGTTCAGTTATCAGGTTCAGATTCCCTCTCTGCTGTGTTAAATCAGATTTACAAAATCATTTTCCGTGACTTATTTTTCTGAGAGAACAGAACAAAATTGTAAGAGAATTCAAAGTGAAAGGAAAAAACTCTGTTGGAAGCACAACAAATACCAACCTCCAAACTTCTCAAATCAGAGACATTTACAGAAAAGGCTGCATTGAAGAGAACAAATTAGTCCATAATTAAGCAGCTGCTGTGTGGGGTACTCTGTGTATCACCAAATAAGTACATGAGATCAAACAACTCAGGACTGGAAGAAATCCACAGGCTTTACATCTTGGCTCTGCCCTGTTGTCTCACTGGCAGATGCATGATATGATGATCATTATTAAATAGTTTGCATAGCTGTTAAATCTACATGCACAAGGATTCTTAAGGAGACACCCTAAACCTTTACTAGTGTTGCCTCTGGATTTCTGGTGCTTTCAGGAGCAGAGCTGTCAAGCCAAGCCTAGGATGAAAGAAGAAATGTGAAGAATGTGAAGGCTTTTGCTAATGGCAACTGTTCTGTATCCATTTAAAAAAAAGGGCACAGATGAAGTGTGTGCCAGCCCTGTCTGGTTCCAGGAGCAGAGACTTAGAGATTTGTCATCAGAGAGCTGCATTTTTGCTCTTTCTGATGCACAGTGCAGTTGTGCTTTACCCCTGCATGTGTGTAAGGCTCTCAGCAGAGCTGCAGGGGGGATCCCAGAGCTGTGACAAGAGTATCCTGTTGCCCTCCTCCTCCGCCTTTACATGCTTTGCACGGTGACTGTGGCAAGCAGTCATCCCAGGAATGTGTGAGAATGCTGCTCCAGGAGCAGGTCCCACCGTGCTGATTCCTCACCCAGCACATGGGAGTGCTTCACATTGCTCTGTAGTGACATTTCAGTCTGGAAATCTTGCCAGCTGACAGGTACCTGCTTCCAGTTGGCCACTCTTCAGCTTTATGAAGGCACAGAGGGGAAGAAAAGCAAATTGTGTGTTCAAAGTTCTCTTTTTTCATTCTGTAACCTTCCAAAGAACAGAACTACTGCTTCATGTATATTATATAGGAACAGTAGTGCTTTCATAGACATGTTTCTCTCTATCCATAAAGTGGCATAAAGTGGATGAACAGAAAAATAGACAGAAGCCCTGAATTCTAAGCTGGGCTGCGCTGACCTGGGTCTTGTACATAGAAGTCTTCCAGGCAGAGAAACACTCACCGGTACCAAATGCAGTAAATGGCTGTTAACTCAGGAATGGAGGTGAGAAAGGGAAGCTGTATTCACATGCTGCCTTTTCCCCTTGCAGGTGTGTGCACCCTGGAGCCCCCCTTCTACATCGTGACAGAGTACATGCCCTACGGGAACCTGCTCGACTACCTGCGGGAGTGCAACCGCGAGGAGGTCAGTGCTGTCGTACTGCTCTACATGGCCACCCAGATCTCCTCTGCCATGGAGTACCTGGAGAAGAAGAACTTCATTCACAGGTGGGTGAAGTCATGTGGAGCTGGTACAGTTTCAGATTGCAGTGATAAACAGGCCATCAGCATGGAGGGCCAGGAATTCCAGCTTTTGGGGAGGTTTCTTCCACAGTTAGATTCATACTGGCTTACCCATTGGCTGTGTTGGCTTCAGTACTGTCTTGCAATACCTTCTCCCCAGGACTTTCATCGCAATCTTGTGCCCAAGTGCCTGGCAACATCTGGTGTTGATCTGTACCCCCTGTGTGCAGACAGTGTCCACCCAAAGTCCTGTTTAAATCCAGATAAAGCCATGCCATAAACCTGTTATCAGTGTGTGATGAGTCGCTGATCCCATCCTCAGGAAACATAAACTTGGCACTGTAACAGCCATCATTACTGAAAACTTAATAGAATTTAAAGAGTTAATCCTAATCCTGATTTACCTCATTGCTCCTAAGAATAAGTCCACTCAGTTTCTGACACTGTTCAGGGCAAAGCTCACCTTGCCTTTACCTGTTGTACAGAGAGTGCTTCCCGGTCCAGGAGAGTGGGGCCCCAGCACTGCATTCCAAAGCCCTGCTCCTGCTGCAGTGGTGTCCTTTTTTCCTTTGTGCAGGGACCTGGCAGCACGGAACTGCTTAGTTGGAGAAAACCACGTGGTGAAGGTGGCTGACTTTGGCTTAAGTCGACTGATGACGGGTGATACCTACACAGCCCATGCTGGGGCCAAGTTCCCAATCAAATGGACAGCTCCTGAGAGCCTGGCCTACAACACCTTTTCAATCAAATCAGATGTGTGGGGTAAGAAAACTCACCTTCAGTGTCCTTTTCTTGTTCATTTTGGTTTTTTCTGCCAGCCCAGACAATAACTTGCTTTCTGGCCTGGGCAGAAACCTTTGTGAAGACGGTCACATGCCAGGTCACAGCTTCATGAATCAATAGCATTTTTGGCATGTGATGTCTCCACCTAGACCGGCCTGAAATACCTGTAAGGAAACAATGCTGCCTCAAGCTGCAGTGAAGGCCACAGAGTAGTGAACAACACAAGGGCAGACTTATGATCAGGAATTTTGTTTTCTTCCTTTTGCAGCCTTTGGGGTGCTGTTATGGGAAATTGCTACCTATGGGATGTCACCATACCCAGGCATTGACCTCTCTCAGGTGTATGATCTGCTGGAAAAGGGCTATCGGATGGAGCAGCCTGAGGGGTGCCCTCCCAAGGTGTATGAACTGATGAGGGCATGTGAGTATCTTCTTCCAGTTTTGGGGACAAAGCCTGGGAAGGTGGGAGGAATCTGCAATTAAGAGCCCATCAGTCTCCAGCAATACCTGATCCCCAGCATGCCACAGTCAGGGTGGGCTTCGGTTATGAAACAAAGAAGGTGGGGAATGATGAGGGATGTTACTGCTTAAAAAACCTTCAGGAAGCTGACAAAAGCCCAAAAGCTGGGAATTCGTGTGATCCTAATGCAAAACAAACAGAATGCCAGTCACTTTCCAGACCCTGTGGTGATACCAGCAGACAGTGCTTCCAGAACTCCTCTGGTGCAGATTTCTAACTACAGAAATTACACTTTCCATCATAATACTCTTCTGTAACTTTCCAAGCTCCACCTAGGATCAAGGCACTCTCCTCCTCTTTCCCCCACAGGGTGCACACATCCTTCTTTTGGAAGGGTCTGCCTGAATTTCAGTATTAAGAGCATGTGAGCAGGATGTTGCCTGGAGCTTTACATGCTCAGTTATCTCTGACTGGGCTAGATGTGTTCAGTCCAAGCAGCCAGGGTAGCAAATAGGGCATTGTCCTTTGCCCAAAAAAATCAGAAAGGGGGATAGGGAGATCAGAAAAACCTGTAAAGTTGGCAGTGGGGATTTTTAGAATTGGTTCCTTCTTCTCAAGATTTGTTTGCTAGGATACAGTAGGGTGACTGACTGCTGCCATGAATCAGTAACGATTCTAAAGCCTGTTTAACAGTAGGTCAGAGTCTGACTCCTTTCTGTCTCCTTGGACAGAAGAAATATTAATCTCCCTGTTTCAGGTACTGAGACTTAACTCTGCTTTCTGACATTGCAGGCTGGAAGTGGAACCCACCAGACCGACCTTCCTTTGCTGAGACCCACCAGGCTTTTGAAACCATGTTCCACGACTCGAGCATCTCAGAGGGTGAGAGCTGCTGTTGTTTTGTTCCTGAAACAGCTCTTGAGGTTATCCCCAGAGCACTGTGTCTCATGGATGGGCCCTTAGGGCTCCTCTGCTGGCAGTGGGGTTGAGATGGAGCTCCATCCCTTACTTACTGTTTTAGCCATAATTGGGGTAAATATGTTCTCTTACTTGCTGCACAAATACTGAATAAACTTCAGACACATTCCAGTGCAGGGGACAGTGTCACTTCATTTGAGCACTAAGATGCCACAGAGCTGATTTAAAGAATATTGTCTCCTCTATCAGAGTGATGGAGAGAGAGAAAGATGTATGCTTATCCTGGTCCCTTGCTGACTGCAGCAATTAGGTCATGAAATATTATCCTACGAGCCTCCACTTTTAAAAAAGTGTGCTTTAATCTCTGGATTTTCTGCTTAGCTTCTTCTGGGAGCAAATCTGTGCAGCTCAAGTCTGAAATATAATCTACCAGGAGGTAAACACTGGTGAGGAATGTGATACTATTCAGCAGACAAGCAGAAATGTCAGAGCATTCTGCTCAGTTTTTAAATTAAATATGCAAGTGATCCATCAACTTCCCTACTACAGAAAAGACACACCAGATGGATTTTTACCAGTGAGGATCTATAACAGGCACATCCAGCCAGAAATGCCAAGCTGGGTGTGGACAGGAGCTTGTGGGGTTCTTTCTGTGTTTGTTTTCTTTTTCCTTTTGTTGACCTATCGTTGACATGCAGTCTTCATTTCTAATAGGGGGACGCAGTGCTTTGCATCAAGCAAAGCAGCTTGGATCCAGATCCAGAGAGGACACAACTTTGGGGGTGCATCAATAGGAGGCAACTTGATTAAAAACAGGCAAATGCTTCCAGTGCTGCCTTTAGCTCTTGAGCAGCCCTTAATAGACCCCCCCGCACAGATCCTCCTACCACTGCTTTTTTTTTGGCTGAATTTATAAAGATGTAAATGAGTTTGAAATCATTATGAAAAACATCTGACCCTGAATACCTCTAGACTTGAACAAAGACTAAATCCATAAATTATGTATTTCTCAGTCATGGATCTCTTCCTGCTAGTCTGTGTTTGTAATAAAGACCCAGTTTTTTTTTTCCTCTTCCTTTGCTGGTCTCTGTTCCAACTGTTCCCTCTTTTTCTCCTTACAGAGGTAGCAGAGGAGCTTGGAAGAACAGCCTCGTCCTCATCCATAGTTCCTTACCTGCCCCGCTTACCCATGCTTCCCTCCAAGACAAGAACCCTGAAGAAACAGGCAGAGAACAAGGAGAACATTGAAGGAACACAGGACACTGTGGAGCACTCAGCGTCCAGCTCAGCACCAGGTACGGGCACTGGGACAGTGGCAGTGAGGCCACGTGTTCTGGGTGCAAATTCCCAGAGAAACAAAGAACAACATGACAGCAGCTTTGTGCTGTTGTGTCATGAGTGCTGTTGGCCCAGTTATTTACTAGCAAATAGAAAACACTGTAGCTTTTTCAGTGTTCTTGTAGTAAATCCCATTGTATTTTTTCTTCCGAATTTGGTTTTGCTGCTCTTTTTTAAATGACAGCTTCAAAACTGAAGTTAACGGTGCAGCAAGAGATTTTCTCCTATACTTAGGGTATTTGGAAAAGAGCAATAAATTACAGGAAGGGAGTAATAAACTGAAAGAAAAGAGCAACTCCTTTCTGATCTCTCTCCTAAGTGGTCTCCTCAGTGTAGAAAACAGACAAGTCACATGCAGAAGTGGAAAAAAGTAAAGAAAAAAGAATAAAATACAAGTACTTGCTTCTTCTCTCACTCTGTCTCTGCAGCACCTGGGCAGGTAAATACACCAGGCCCATAAAGCCCAGTGCAGGACAGGGAGGTGGAAATGGAAATAGATTGTGCAGATTGACACCTGTTTCTTCCACCCAGGTTTCATCAGAAGCACACAGCCGACAGGCGGGTCCCCCGCGCTGCCCCGCAAGCAGAGGGACAAGTCCCCCAGCAGCCTCCTGGAGGATGCCAAAGAGACCACGTTCACCAGGGACAGGAAAGGGGGCTTCTTCAGCTCCTTTATGAAGAAGAGGAATGCTCCCACGCCTCCCAAGCGCAGCAGTTCCTTCCGGGAGATGGAGAACCAGCCCCACAAGAAATACGAGCTGACGGGTAACTTCTCCTCTGTTGCCTCCTTGCAGCACGTGGACGGGTTCTCCTTTGCTCCCACGCAGCAGGACACGAGCCTGGCACCCCCCAAGTGCTACGGAGGGGGCTTTGTGCAGAGGACCTTCTACAGCGAGGATGGCACTGGGCCCAGCAGCACTGGGGGTGTGAGCACTGGTGGAGGGTGGTCGGGCATCACTGGCTTCTTTACGCCACGCTTGATTAAAAAGACACTGGGTTTACGAGCAGGAAAACCCACTGGCAATGAAGAAGCCTCAAAGCCTTTTCCAAGGTCAAACTCTACATCTTCCATGTCCTCAGGGCTTCCAGAGCAGGATAGGATGGCAATGACCCTTCCCAGAAATTCCCAGAGGTCAAAAATTCAGCTGGAACGGACTGTGTCCACCTCCTCTCAGCCCGATGAGAGCACGGGGAGGGCCAGTGACCTGATTGCCAAAAGGTTTGAAGAAGGCCCTGCTTTGACCAGAGAGAGACCAAAAGCAAAACTCTTGCCGAGGGGTGCCACAGCACTCCCTTTCCGAACTCCCTCCGCAGCAGAAGAAAAGGAGGGTCCAGGGCTATTGGCAGCTCCTAAGGGCAAAGAAAAAAACAGTGGCCCACGACAAGGGGCCCTTGAGGATGGCGAGAGGACAGGGTGGTCGTCTCCGGTAAAGGCTGCAGCAATACTCCCAACCACTCATAACCACAAAGTGCCAGTCCTAATCTCACCCACTCTAAAACACACTCCAGCAGACGTGCAGCTCATTGGCACAGACTCTCAGGGTAATAAATTTAAGCTCTTATCTGAGCATCAGGTCACTTCTTCCGGCGACAGGGACCGGCCCAGACGGGTAAAACCAAAGTGTGCTCCACCTCCACCACCAGTGATGCGGCTCCTGCAGCAGCCAGCTGCCTGCTCGGATGCAGCAGAAGAGCTGAGCAGCGCGGCGGGAGCGCAGCACGGACTGGAATCGAGCGAAGGGAGTAAGAAGGCAGCAGCAGCAGCAGCACCTGTTGGTGGAAAATCTGGGAGGCCCGTGATGCCTCCGCCTCAAGTGCCTCTGTCATCGTCTTCCACCTCCCCGGTGAAAATGGCCAACGGCACGGCTGGCGCCAAGGTAGCCCTGAGAAAGACCAAGCAGGCGGCTGAGAAAATCTCCGCAGACAAGATCAGCAAGGAGGCGCTGCTGGAGTGCGCGGATCTGCTCTCGAGCGCCATCGCTGAGCCCACGCCCAACAGCCAGCTGGTGGACACGGGGCACCAGCTGCTGGATTACTGCTCAGGCTACGTGGACTGCATCCCGCACACGCGCAACAAGTTTGCCTTCCGGGAAGCCGTGAGCAAACTGGAACTCAGCCTGCAGGAGCTGCAGGTGTCCTCAACAGCTGCTGGCGTCCCTGGGGCAAACCCCGTCCTTAATAACTTATTGTCATGTGTCCAAGAAATCAGTGATGTGGTGCAAAGGTAGCTACTGTCGATCTGGGTAAGAGAAACACACGCGGGGAGGGGGGGACTGTTTTTCTGTACTGATGCTTTCAAAAGGAAAGACTGATACTTGAGTATGTGAAGTACCTCAGATCACTGAGTTCTCCTCACGTTTACAGGTTCATCTCAAAAAATTGGGGATGGAGAGGGTAGATTAAAGCTGTAAGGCGCAGAACATCAAGGATCTGTCCCTACCTAGTCAGGCTGATCTGCTTGGTATGGCAAGGGAAGGAAGCTCCTTCTCCTCCCTTGGAGAGGCGGGAGGACCGATGGCAGGTTCTCCCCCTGGGCAGGACGTGGTGACAGCCGGAGCCCTGGGGTGGCTGCAGCTGCTCGGCTCTACAGACCCTGACCTGGCTGCACTCACGTGTGCTTCGCTGTCCTGACGAGGCCAAGGAAAGGCACTGGGGCTCTGCTGGTACCAGCAGCAGAGCAGTTGGAGCCGGAGGGGCTCCGGAGCAGGGTCGTGTGCAGCTGGGGAAAAGGTCTAATGCACTGACAGTATTCAGAGCTGCTGGAGGTGGATGCACTGGTCTGGATGGCTGAACTTCCATAGCGCTGTTGCTGCTGTAATGAGAACTGCAAGATTAGTTAATATATGAAACTGTCCCTTTTCCCTCCTGCCCACCCCACCCGCCATGTTCTCATTGTCATTGTGTTGGAAGCGTCAGGGATGCTGGGCAGATTGACCACTGGAATACCCCCTCCCTTCCCACCACGCAGCCTTCACTCAGCTGATACCTACTTCTCGTGGTCTAGCACAGGTGCTGCTTGATGGTCATTTTTGAGTAGTTTGGGGCTCTTGCACAACTTGCCAGTGTTGTTGTTGGGGTGGGTGGGTTCTTTCTTTTCTTAAGCTGTAGATTGTTTTTAACTTGTTACCAGGTTGACTCCCCAGTTCAGTTTGATCATCGTGAGGACCCATGGTAGGTGAGGCAGAGCCTCTGCCCCGCTGGCTGTTCTCCACATTCTTTTAGCAGTCACAGCACTGCAGGGCCAGCTGGAGAGCCAGAAAGTACAGCCCAGCCTGCCCACCACATGTCCTTACTGCTGCAGGGTTCCCTGGACCTGTCTCTGACTCTTCACACTGCCAGATTCCTGGGATTTGTTCTGTTGCTTACCTGTCTCACAGGCTTCCAGGTTCCCTGCGTCCCAAGGTGATAAAGTATGGCAGCACACAGGGGAACACCAGAGGCATGTCCATGTACTTATTTCTGTATTTTAAAGACTAGACCAGAATCCTACGCTGTGGTGTAGGGAGCGTGCACATGACCTGTGCACTCCTCTGCCTGAGGCGTGGCAACAAAAGCTGTGGCTCTACCTTGAAGGGCTCTGATGCCTTCTAACAATCCCAGAATGAGAGCACTCGAGTGGTTGACTTTGTCATCGTTGGTCCTGGTGCTGTTTGCAGACTGCTGGGGCCTCAAAAAGCTGGTCTGTGTCTATGCACAACTCCCCAAGGTGTAAATGTACCGGCGAGTAGGAAGAGCTCAGTTGGTGGTTTGTGAGAGGAAAGGAAACAGGCCTGAAACCTGGCTCCAAATACACGTTACCTGCATGCTGCTGCTCACTTCACACTGCTGGTGATAGAGGATCTCACTTGCTTTGCACCTTAAATCCTTTATTTTTGGCTAAAACACTTTTTAAATTTATTTTTCAAGTGTGACCGTGCTGCTTTTAGTCTGAGCATTTAGAGTGGAACTGTGGCACAGGTGTGACTTCAGAAGTGTTGGTGCTTGGAAGCAGGCTGGGGGTGTCAGCAAGTGTCCCTGTTTTTTCCACAGAGCATAGCAAGACAGGCCTGGAAAAATCTTTAGAAATGGGCTGGTGTCTGAGAATCCTCATTTCATTACTGGTCTGAGCTAAGCAGAGTTGTGTCAGGGTGCGTGGAGGCACAGCAGGGGAGGTACAATGGACCAGTGAGCTTCCATGGCCCAGTAAGTGAAATGGTGGGGGGAAAAAAGAACCAAGCAGCTCCTTGTGCTGGCAACTCCTGATCCCCTGCAGCCCTCGGGGCTGTCCCAAGGCCCCTCCCTCTGCAGCCACGTCAGGCAGAGTACCAACCCCTTATCTCCTAGACTTTACTGAGGGCTTTTGTGGTTTACCTTATCTCTTTCAGTCATCTTTATGGAAGGTGTGCATCCAAACTAACTGTCTTTGGAAAGGTGACCTGCAAAGGGAAGGTGGCTTGTGGCATTGCTTCACATGGCCTGCCAAACAATCAGAAGGATTTAGAAGGTGGGGGGCTCTCTTTTCTTTGGGGTAGAAGGACAGGTCTTGCTTGCCCTGGCAGACAATCACATGGTTCCATCATGGGACTGCTGCTCAGCCTGGGACAAACGGGCTGGAAGTGAAGGGATTCCAAGGGGAAGGGAATTTTAGCCATGACATTTTAAAGCTTAACCCAATTCTGGTGAAATTGTGAAAAGCCTTTTTTTTCTCCCCTGAATGCCAGTCTTCCAGAAAAGCTCCAGCAAAAGTGATAGAATAGCAGTATGGAATTTCTAACTCCTAGAACTCCCCCCTTCCAGCCCTTTCTGAGGAAAGCAGCTGCGTCCCAATGAACACTGGCCATCCCCACTTTCCAGATGCCTCCTGGTTTCTCCTGGCCCCTGCAGTGGAGATGGGCAGTGGGACAGGGCAGAGTCACAGAATGGCTGAGGTTGGAGGGACCATTGGAGGCCACCTGGTCCAAACACTGTGCCCAAGCAGGGCCACCTAGAGCCACCTGTGAGGAGCATGTCCAGGCAGCTTTTGGGCATCTCCAAGCACAGAGACTCTACAACCTCTGTGCCCAGCACAGGAGCCCCTTTAGTTCTGAGCCCTCCTGTGGTGGAAAAACAAAGGCCAGTGGAATTTGGGGATTCGCCTCTTGTCACTCCCATGGAAAGTGTTTTCTCTGCTCTTACCTATCTAATATCAGGGAGGCAGATTGTGGCAGAGGTGGTGCTGACTTGATGGGCTTTTTTCCCCCTGAATTGAAGGCTGCAGAATTGCTGGGACTTCTGCTGCCCTAGAGTGTTTTATTCCCAAACAGCAATGTCCCCCTGCCTGGTGGCAGGATAGCAAAAGGATGCTATCCAGGAAAGCTAGTTCTGCTGTAAATCGCCATCCAGTTGTTCTTCCTTCCACAGCTACTCCTAAAACTTTGACCATTCCCTCTCCCTTTAGCTAGGTCTGGCTTCTTCTCCAGCCTTAAAGGTGTGCACTGTGGCCAATTCTCTGCTTTCAGCCTGGCACCGGATGTGCAAGGGAACGTGTGTGTGGTGACATGCCGCTCCTTGTCCCAGCAAAGAGCACTTCATGCTCCATGGTTTGGGGCAGGGGACAAGGCATAAATCCTGTTGTTTCTGCTCCTCAGCACTGTCAGGCAGCCGTGGGGGCACGGCTGGAGCTGGGCTCTCTCACTTGCACTACTATGGGCCAGAATTTAAAGCAGGTGTCTTTGCCACGGGGATGGCACCCACAGGCCTGGTAATGCCAAGCACAAAGCACGTGCTCACAGAGTGAGCTCAGTGGGGCACTTTCTCTTCCTACCACTGTGGGAATTGGCTGACTCACAGGTGCAATTCTCTCTTCTTCCTGCACTGTACACCCTTCTTAACCCCCAAGTGGTGCACTCGATTTAGTCACGTTCTTCATTAGCGTGGACGGGGGTGAAGCTGAGCTAAGAGTCTGGGTCTTGAGACTGCACCAAATTTAGCCACTGGGAAAGGGGAATTGAAGGGAGCAGCGTTGCTGATGCAGAACACAGCAGGGAGAGAGGAAGGGCTGTGCTTGTCCTCCTCAGGACATTTCTCCTGGGTGCCACTGGCCTTGTGTCTGAGACACGGTCAAACACAATGCTGACATCCATCTGTCAGGGTGCGTTTTGCAGGAGTTGTGGGGCACAGGGAACCAAACCCCACAGTGGAGACAGAGCAGCCCCTCCCCAGCAGGCAGAGGTGGGGGGTGGGTTACCCTGTGCAGCCACAGAGCAATCCCAACCCTCGTGTCCTCCTGCTTACCTGAGTCAGGCTTTTCCTCTGGGGCACCCGCGGCGCTGACAGGCACCAGTGACTCCAGAAGGTGGTGGTTACAAAGCCACCAGGCTGCTGCCTCCTCGTGTGACACACTGCTCAGCTCAGCCCTGCTGCTCAGCAGGAGCGGGCAGGGACACTGAAAGGCAGTGACTGCAGCGCGTGTGGAAAGCTCCCAGGGCACTGTCCAGCACGGCTGGGTGCTGGGGCTGTGCTGCAGATCCCTCGAGTGTGGAACAAAGCCCTCAGCCCATCCTCTGGTGGCAGGTACCGAGAGGTTCTGGGACTCTGGCTTGTTTCTCACAACTCCACACTCAGCAATGTCTGTACCAAAGGAGGTCGTTCTTCCCCATGTCTGTTGTGCACGGGAGGTGGAGCCCGCCCGGCTCACGTGGCACTGTTTGTATTGGTAGTGAACTCGTTGAGGGCAGGAATGGATTGAAATGAAACACGTTAATAATCACCAATCACTCTTAGCAGTGTTGTCAACTGTTTTTGTTTTTTAATTGTTATTGTAATATATTTTGGTTGTTTTTCTAATTTAATTCTCTCACTATCGTCTGACTGTGAACTGCAAACAGTGTTAAACTTGATGTAAATAAGGCCCTTGAAAGGGCCTCTTTGCCTGTCGTTCCACAAAGTTTTGCCAATTTGCATTTTGTTTTAAATAAAGGTTGCAATATTTTATTGGCAAAAACCACTTGAGTAGATGCTGCTTTTTTTTTTCCTTAATGAATATTTGAAGCTGCTCAGTCCTGACCAGAAGCTCGTTCATTTGGGTAGAAAAAATTGTTATAAACCTGTTTTAAAAAGAGAAATAATTTAATCCCACCAGGTTGCAAAAAAAGCAGTATCTTTATTTATGTGGTATCTATTTAGAACCACAGTCTTGCCCCAGCGTGGTCAGAGAGCAGCTCTTGCTGTCATGGGGCTGATCAAAGCTCACCCCAGTGTGACACACACCCTTGTGACCCGGCAGAGCGCAGCTCTTGCCTTGCCCTTGTTGGTGCCACTCCGGCCTGTGTCAGCCTAACCCTAACAGCTCAACACTTTTTTACACTTAGAAAAAATCCTGGTTTATCCTGGCTTACACACAGCCTTCAACAAACAGCCTGCCGAACTTTCTGCCCAGGTGACCAAACACAGCCCGAGTTGTGTCCCGTGGGGCAGCAGCCTCTCTTCCCCAGCTGCCATCCCTGGGTCCATTGCCCCCGATGTTTCCCAGGTTTCTGACACCTGAGATTAACCATAAACCAAGTCTCAGAAATGCCTGCTCACACATGCTGGCACGGCCCAAAGGTCCACCCCACGCAGCAGCCGAGTTGGCTGAGCAGCAGGAAAGCAGCTGGCTCACCTCTGCCTTGGACTGAGGCCTCGTTAGATAACGGAGCCAGCGTGCCCGGAGGGACGCAGGGACTCAAGGTCTGCAGGGCCAGGACGTGTCTGGTCAATCTTTCCCAGAGGCTGCTGCTCATCGCTGGCACCACAAAATGGGTCAAAGCTTAAAATAGATCAAAGGTCCCCCGTGGGGGTGGACCTTGGCATGTGCTGTTCACTCCTTGCCAGCACAGCCCTGTTGGAAAGGAGTTTTGACCCAGAGGTCACAAAGTGATTCCCCTAACACTGTTGAAATTTTTTGGAGCTGCTGTAACACACTTATCACCTGGCAAGTACCCAGACAGCAAACAGCCCTTGGAATAATAGTAATAATGCTGATACCAGCCAAAAAACCACAGCATGAAATGTACTGAGGACAAAAACAAAAAAAAGAAGGAAAAAAACCAAGCTTTTACTGCATCCATGAAAACTCACATTCACCTGCAGCCTGATGCTTCAGCCACCATTGTCCTCGCCTGCCCTTTGCCCTTGGCAGAAGAATTCTCTCCCCTTTTTGGTTCTGCAGTGAAGGAAACGGGCTCTTCACCAGCCCACTTAGAAACATAATGGCAGCAGAAGTTCCCCTCACCCCGGCAGCTGCTTCCATACAACGGAAGACTCCAGTGAGAGATGGACACTCTGAAGTGAGAGCTATGGCTTTGGCATCTCCAGAGGAGATTATTCAGTCATTTTCTCCCTGCGCAGACTATGATCCTGGCCCGTCTGTCCCTGAGCAGCAGACACCTTAGAAAGGCATGAGAGCAAGAGGGGAAAAACTCAACTCCAGCAAAACAGTTCTAGGTGATCTTGTAAAGTGACAGAGAAAACGGGGGATGGGGACGTGGCTTCAGCCACAGTGTCAATAGGACCAGCCTGTCCAAGGCCTCCCTTCACCACACAGCAACAAACCAAGGACTTGGACATTCCCAGTCCCCACTCACATGGAACACCATCAGTCAGCAGAACCACATCAGGCTACTGCCAGCTAAAAGAAGGGACTTGAAACACCAGACAGACTCCAAATGCAGCCAGGCACAGGCTGTCCCCACATCCCAAAAGTAAGGGATGCACCTCCTTCCCTGCAACAGCCTGGGAGTTATGGGGGTTCAGTCTCTTGTTAAGTCCTTGTGCAAGTGCCTGGCTGGATCACCTGCTGACCCTGTGCAAAGAGAGCAGCTCCCAGAGCGCAGAATCACCTTCAGCACACGTGTGGTCCCACCTGGTGTTCAAGGAAGGAAGTAATTGATGCGCTGGGGCACGGATTTGCAGCCCTGTGCAGAGAAAAGCTTCTCCTCTTTGGGGACAAACACCATCATCTGGGCCACCTCATCGAGCGTTGCCTCGGTGTAGGGAAGGCCGCGGGCCAGGAAGGCGTCGCGCGCGCAGAGCTTCACGTGGTGGTACTCCAGAGGCAGGAACGGCACCACGGCATCGATGAGCTTCTCTCGGAGGAGGTGGCTGTGGGCGTAACTGGTCTCTGGAGCAAAACACAAGACAAGGCAAACTCAGAAGCTTTCACCTGAGAGCATTGCCCCTCTGCGGGGCCAGGCGTGGCTGCGAGGGGCTCATCCAGCCGTGTGTGGTGGGACCCACTTGTGCAGAGCTGCTCAGCACTGAGCCTGAGCACAGAGCATCTCTAGGAATCACCGCGAGAGATGCCTGGAGCCCCAGAGAAGCCTTGGTACTGCCCTGTGGCGCTGGGCTGCCTCTTGCCCCTGGCCATTGCAGGGCTGAAGTGGGCCACAAGGACTCTTGCCTCCCTCCCCACATGCCTTGGCTCATGGGGACCAAGGATGGGGCTCTCCTTATCAACAAGCCCGGGCTGGGGTGGGGTGAGGGCTCGTTCCCCCATGCACAGTCCTGTGTGGCACGCAGGATGGGATGGTGCAGAGGGGCAGCTTTGCAGGCAGCTGCCCACAGCCCCCCACAAGTGAGCCCAGCTCTTACCTGCAGCCTCCTGCAGCTCCAGCCGCAGCTGCTGCTCCAGGAGCTCCATGGAGATCTCCTCCCGTGCCCGGCCGGCTCGCCAGAAGTCCAGGGCGACCTCATTGATGGTGTTGCCACCAAGATTGCTGCGGACACAGAGGGAAGTCACTCAGGATTTCCCCCAGAGCTGAACTGCTGAGAGCTGCCAGCAGCTTCTCTGCAGACAGGCCCCAGCAGTTCTGTTGGCAGCAGAGGATTTGCAGTCTAGGACCAGCACATGGAGAGCCAGCCTTCTTCCCAAAGAGCCCCTTTCCATAGGCGTGGATACAGCTGTCTGCCATCCTGTCAGCTCAGACCCAGGGGCAGCAGATTCCTCCACCTCCCTCAGTCCCCTATCCTGGCTTGTGACACTTGGTTCCACACAAAATGCTGAATAAGCCACCACAAAGTCCAAGTTAAAGGGCAGAGCACACAGCAAGAGTCCCTCTGGAAGTAAAGGTCCAGGGCAGGGATTCAAGTGGCAGCCCAGCACTTGGCAAAGCATCCTCTGCCCATGGGACAAAGCAGCAGCACAGCTCCCACCTAAGGACTCCTCTGGACACCCATGGGGGCAGCTCTGTGGTGGGGATTGCAAGGTCCTGGCAGCTGTTGAGGGTCCGAGGACAGCCCTTTACCCTGGAAAGCAGGTCCAGGAAAGGTGGCCCCCCCACATGCTGGTGAGGGGTTTGCCCCCAGCCCTGAATGCCCCAGTGAACTGGGAACCAGCTGGATGAGCTTGTGTGGGTGGGAGGCAGAGAGGCAGTGGGAGACACAGACTGTGCACCCCATCCTCATGTCAGAGGCTCTGGACCCCAAATGGAAGGCAGGGAAAATTAAAAGGCCACCACTGATTCCCACCACCACCACACCCACCCCCTGTTAGGGGAAAACAGCTTGTACTGATCCTGCTCCCAACCCAAACTACGGGACAAGCAGCCCCTTCTGACTGGGGACAGGCAGCCAGTCCTGCCCCAGCCCCAGCTCCCACACCTGGGCAGAGCTGCAGGACTGTGCCAGTGTCCCCAGGAGCCCTGGAGCAGAGCCATCCCTCCTGAAGCTGGTCAGTCACACTGCCACCAGCGATGATGAAACCCCTGGGATTACACACTGCTGCAGTTCAAGGCACCCTGCTCCCCTCTGCTTGGTGGCACAAGGTAGGGCGACATTCCTGACCTTCGTGGCTTTCCAGGCAGGACACGAGGTCAGCCCAACGCAGCTGGCAGCACGTCCACCCCGTGCTGAGCAACAGGGCAGGACCTGCCCCTTCCACCACGGCCCCTGCAGGTGGGACCGGACTGTGGTCAGTTCCACAGGCCCTGGGCACACAGACACGTCCTCCACAGGCAGGGAAACCTCTCTGAGGGAACCCTGGAGGGAAGCTTGGAGGGTCCAACACTTGCCTGGATGGTGGGAGGTGAAAGAGCAATGCTCTGCCACCTCTAACCAGTGGGAACAGCTCCTGCCAGAGCCAAGCTGAAGGCTGCAATTCCTACACTGAAAGGATGCTGGGTCTCTCATTCTTTAGGGGCTACTTCAGACAGGTGCCTGCCTCACATCTTGGTTTTGAGACGTCCCATTTCTCCCTCCAGCTGCATCCCACCCAGAGACAGTGCTGGGGTGCACATGTGCCCATCTCCTGGGAGAGGAACCAACTAAACCAGGCTGTGCTGATGCCAGGATCAGCCTCACAGCGCCTCATTCTGCAGCCACAGCCAGGCAGTGGAAACTCCCCAGCTCCTAACAGTGCACAGGAACTTCCCAGCAAGGCCTTCAGCCCCAGCTTTGCTCCCTGGAGTGTGACATCTCCTGCTCAGCTGGGCAGGGTGACACCACGTTAACTGCTTCCTTGCCTCAAAGTCTAGACGCCGGCTCAGGTGTCCCACCTCAGCTCCTCCTGCAAACACCCTGTTCCCAGGGAGGATGCCCAGCACCCGTAGGTAAAACTGAACATGGAGGCAACCACCACGAGGGAAGGGGGTATCTGTGCCCTCCCCTGCAGCCTGAGTCCCTGGTATCACACACCTCAGGGGATAAATACCATCACCTGGTTCCTCCCCATCCCTTCAGGGGCCCAGAAATCACCTGAGGAAGAGGAAGATGGATCTCTGGTGATCCGCCTGGCCCTTGCTGTCGTGGTGAGCCATGAAGGGCCTGATGGCATCCAGGAGGCTGGAATGCAGCTTCTCGGCCTCGTCGAAGATGAACAGGGCCTGCCTGCAGTGCTGCAGGGTCTCGCTGATCTGCCTCTGCAGCTGGGCCTGCAGCAGGGAAGAGCGTCAGGAGCCCTGGGATGCCCTGGGATAACCCAGCCAAGCACCACAGCTCCCACCCAGCAGGACAGGGCAGAGAACAGGGAGAGCAAAGGCAGGAAAACAAGTGAGGCGAGATAAAATAGTTTAATAAGTGAAGGGAAGAGGAAAGAAAGAAATCAAGTGGTGCAAAAGCAGCCACCCACCCTGCCACACACAGGCTGATGCCCAGCCAGTCTCTGAGCAATGGCTTCCTGCCCCTAAACCCCCTCCCCACAGCTTTTATTCCCAAGCATGGCAGTAAATGACATGGAACATCCCTTTGGTCACTAGGGCTCAGCTCTTTGGTGTGTCCCAAACTTCCTGTACACTGCCAGCCTGTGACCTCAGGGGCAGAGTGAGAGAAGGGGGAAGCCTTGAGGCTGTGCAAGCCCTGCTCAGCAGTGACCAGGACAGCGCTGTGTGAGCCACAGTGTCACTCACAAACCCAAGCCACAGCCCCACGTGGGCTACTGGGAAGCACATGAACTCCAGCCCAGCCCAGCACACTGCACCATCCCGTGCTGGTGGCTCTCACCTTGTAGGAGTGCACGTAGTTGTGGTGTGGGAAGTGGAGCAGGGAGACAAACACCCGGACACACTCACTCTTCAGCCCATCCCGGTAGAGGTGGCTGGCCATCAGCCGAGCCACAAAGTTCTTCCCTGTGCCAGACCAGCCGTGGAAGGACAGGACCAGCGCCTTCTGGGGCCGTGGGCTCTGCAGGAACCCCTGCAGTGCCCGGACCACCACTTCCTTGGCCAAGTGCTGCCCATGGAGCTGCCCACTGAGGTCTGCCTCCAGCCCTGCACAGAGAGAGCACGAGCTCAGCCTTAAACTGCCAGCACAGCTACAGCAGGTGGGAATAAGAGGGAGAAAACGTGGAAGGGCTGCCTAGCCGAGAGGACTCTGAAGTGGCATTAAAGCCACAGGCTGCCTGTGCCCTGCCTACATCAGCCTCTGGCCCCAAAAAGACACAAATCTTCCACTGACTCCTTTTTTCCTTTAGGAAGAGGTGGAGGTGTTTGGCAGCTGCAGAGACTGCGGACGCCCAAAGGCCTTCCCAAGCTCCCAGCACAGGGTTTGCATACCAGGAGTCTCGGGGACAGCAAAACACAAAGACACTGACTCATGGCTTACACACAGGTCTCACTGTCCCCTCCCGACCTAGGGCAGGGTCCTGGGCCAGTCTGGATCCCACTGCACGTGCCTGGAAGCTATGGGATGCAGGCAGGGCTCATGGCAAGCTGGAGCAGACATGCTGTGCAGTAAGGAACAAACTCTCCTTGGTCTCAGAACTCCGGATGGGACACAGGCCTCAGCTCAGCCTCTCAACCTCCCACAGCTCAGCACCCTGCTCAGAAAAGCCCTTTACTCACATCACTTTCTAGAATACACTAACAGGAAAAACCCCTCGAAACAAGCCGGACAAGCAGCACAGCCCCTACCTGTGATGTTGTTGATTATCCTGCAGTCTCCTGTCTCGCAGCACTTGCCGAAGCTGCAGTACCAGGCAGAGAGGATCTCCAGGTAATCCTGGCCCACCAGAGGAAAGCCCCAGCCTGGAAAGGACAGCAGCCTGAGCAGAGAGGTTCCAGGAAAATGGCTTTTTTTGCATTTTGAGCAGACTCTCAGCTGAGCCCTGTTACGGGCAGCCCTCGCCCAGGTGCACGGACTCTGCCATGCCCCTGCGGGCAGCCCTGGCTGTGGGGAGGGACAGGGAGCCCGGAACTGGCAGCAGCTGGTTCCAGATGGCTCCGAGTGCCCAAGAATTGCAAGTGCACTGCCCTCATCCCGGGCTATGCCAGGGAGTGAGGTGCCCGGGGCACCGACCCTCGGGAAGGGAAGGCAGCGCCACAGGAGCCGGGGGCACAGCAGCGAGTCCGGCCCTGCTGCTCCTTCCTGGGCACGGCACAGGGAGAGAACAGAGCAAGGTGCTTACTTGGGATGGGACTGGACTCTCGTTCTTCTTGCTCCTTCTCCTCGCAGCCCTGCTGCCACACCTTGCACGCCACGTACTGCCAATACCGCTTGGAGACAGCACCCACAGCTCCCAAATGCTTCTTCACGGCTTCGTACCTCGCCCTGCCCCACGGCTGCCCTTCCGGGACGGCTCCCCGCTCCTCTGCCCAGGGCCCCCGGGGCGGTGGCGGTGACCCGGGGCTGCCCGAGCCCCCCAGGAGCAGCAGCAGCACC
>VXAD01004811.1:108171-278392 GCA_013399195.1 Dicrurus megarhynchus
CCCCAGGAGCAGCAGCAGCACCAGGACGCAGCAGCCGAGGCCCCGGCGGGCCGGGAGCCCGCCCTGGCCCATGGCGGTGGGGGTCCGGCAGTGGAGCGGGCCCCGCTCGGCTCCCCTGGGACCCGCGGGCCGCCCCCGGCCCGAGCCGAGCTCACTTCCTGGCGGCGAGGGGCGGTGCCGGTGCCGGCCCCGGACAGCTCAGGCTTCCCTGTGGCCGTCCCAGCCGCGGGGACACGGCAAAACCCAGCCCCGTGCCCGGGCGGAGGCACCGGCACCCTCCGGCCCCGCCCCGGGCCCGGCCAGCCCCGGCTGGGAGCGGAGGCAGCTGGAGAGAGCCCCGAGGACCGCGTTCCAACAGAGCTGCAGCACCAGCAACGAGTGCCCGGGGAAGGCAAATAATCTGTTTTTTAAGTAGCCCCGCGGCTCGGCTGAGGTTTTGCAGCCACAAACGCAAGAGAAAATGGCAGCTGTTCCTCAGTGTCCGTTCCAAGGGGACACTAAAATACAAGGGCGCGGCGGGTGGCTCAGCCCGGCACACGGGGAGCAGCACGGCTGTGCCATTCCTCAGCGACCCGAGACAGGCATCGCCAGCACATCCAAACACCGGCACAGGCAGGGGGGGGCTCTGCTCAAGCAGCCTGCAACAGAAATATCCGGATTGGCACAGAACTACCCCAAAATCGCCCATGAGAACTGAGGGACAGCTCACTGCCACCACTAAGCTCATCACCAACATCCAGTTTCTCCAGCCAGTTGTAAACCCCTGCCAGGACAGGGAAGCAGCAACTGCAGTCCTTAGGGCTGGCTCAGGATCCTAGAACCCCACGCAATCCCTGGCTTTCGTGTTGGAAAGGGGTACACACACGCTCGGCTGTAGGGGGGGAAGATTTAAAGAGTGGAGAATTCCCATATAACCTGCATTTTACCTTAAGCTGTGCCCACTGGTGGCTTACTGTAAGAGTGTGACACCTCTACAATTACTGAGCAGCAGGACAAGTCCACCCACAGCATATCCTAACTGAGACCAAGGCCAAAATGCTTTGGAAATTGAAAGGATTTCAAGGTTTTCCCACATGCTCAGAAAAATAAAAATAAGAAGGATCGTAAATAGAATTAATCCAGCCCGGCAATTCCCTGGTCCAGGTGGATGGGAGGGGGGGGATGCAGCCCAGGCATGGAGCAGAGTGCATCACCATCTACAGGTGCCTGCAAATATTACACAGCAGCTTTAAAAATACCGGGACTAACAAAACGGCCCCTTCCAGCTACAAAAACAGCGAGGCTGAATCCCAAACACCAATTGCAACATCTTAAACAGAACTAAAAATAGTGCATCAAAGAAATAAATCAAAAATCAAACTTTCTGTAGCCATAGCAAATTAAACTGCTTGTCAGCCTTTCTGAAAACTAGTTGAGGCACCTGAAGCATTTATGCACATTTATAAAAAAATTCATAGCTGGAACATTCGAACTTTGCCCACCCAGGATAACTGCTCCAGCTGAAAAGGGCTTATTAAAAGGGACAGATGCCATAAAAAATAGATGCTTACATGTACCAAAGGAAGAAAGAAAATTCTGAAGGATAAACTGACTGTCCAACACTGCACCAGCTCATGGCTAATTCCTGGGATGCCAGCCCTGCCCAAGTGCAGCACATGGTAAGAGCCAGAAGGAAAAACAGAACGAGTTCTTTAGGAGGCCCTGGCTCAAGTTTCCCAGAGAAGCTGTGGCTGTCCCTTGATCCCTGGAAGTGTCCAAGGCCAGGTTGGACGGGGCTTGGAGCAACCTGGTCTGGTGGAAGGTGTCCCTGCTCATGGCAGGGGGGTGGAAGAAGATGATTTTTAAGGTCCCTTCCAACCCAAACCATTCTGGGATTCAGTGATCCTAACCATTCCCTGTCTGACATGGCCCTGCAGGTACCAAAGGCATTGGACTGTTGCGAGTGCAGGAATTACCCTCCTTGAATAACTCAATTCCCCGTGTGGGCCCTCAGGGAGGAAATTATCTTCATGATTAGAAGGGAACCTGCAGGAGACTGGAAGAGATTCCAGTGCATTATGCTGAGCAGACCTCACTCATACCTGCAGTGGGTTAGGAAGCACATGGGGTTTTTCCTTCCTCTGCTGAAACCCTGACTACAGTTTGCTGATCTTGAGGCAAGTCTGGCAGCAGAGGCAGCTGCAGGGACCTGCACAGCCCCAGAGATGATGGGAGGATGCTCAGCCTGTCACTCATGGCTGGTTACTCCAAGCAGTCAGTCCTGGTGAACAGCAACCACCTGGTTGAAACTCCACTACCTCGGCTCAGCTCAGCTCAGGTGCTGTCTGAAGAGAGAAGAGCACCACAAGAAATGGTTATGCCTAGCTTATTCCACACCCCAATGCAGCTTGGGACAAGCAAACGCTCAGAGGGAACCTCACAACCCAGACTTTCATTTACAGGCTGTCCAGGGAAATGCCATGCACCCATCTTTTAGGGTTTTTCCCCATTTCCATACAGCAATTCCTTCTGCACATCCATCCCCACACTGACAGAAGGCAGGGGGAGAAGAGCCTCTCTCCAGAGCTCAGTATAACACAGCTATGGATTCGATCACTAAATAAAAGAAAGATCTAGAATAAAGGGTATGAGAGGAGTCCTTTCCCCTCCTTCCTTCATTTTTTCCCCCACAAAGTCCTATCTATCCCCCAAAAAAGAACAAATCACCAGTTCCACACTTGGGATATATGAACTAAGGACTTATTTTCATCTCTCATTTTTAGATTCAATAAAAAAATTGTAAAGGAAAGGATTTGAGGACTTCAGGGGAAGTGCTTATTTTCAACCTCCTTTGGTTCTCCATTGGCTCAAAGTTGTGTTCATTCTTTTGTAAAAGTACATTCATTACATAATCACAAACACTAAAATTTCCCAGTTATACAAATTCTCACTCTGTTACTGTGGCCAACCACTCCAAAAATACACAGCAGCAGCACAACAAAGTGCTTGGAACAGCTCTCCAAACTGCCACTTTCTGCCTGTCAGAACTTAAAAGCCTCTGTAGCTGTTGAACTGCTCATACACACGCAGGAATCCTGTCCCGCTACCTGAGCAAATTGGCACCTCAAAAATAGAGACGGAGGAAAGAAAAAGTTATTGTCACCACACAGTGCTAGGAAACAAAAAACCCCAGAACATCCTCCCCCACAAACCCCTCAGAATAAGCCCCAGAAAGCAATTCTTGCAGAATTCAACAATGCTGAAACCCAAAGTTTCAAGCGAGAAACTTCAGCTTAAAGAAAAGGTGGTTTCTACAGCACCAGCTGATGCTGAGGAGCAGGTCAAAGATCCCTGAATTGAGAACTCCGTCACCTCCTGCCTCTGAAACACTCACTGCTGGGGCATCAAAAACTCTGCTACAGCCTGAGTAAAGCTCTGTTCTCAGGGGGAGCAGAGTGACCTGCCCCACCTCAGGAAAAGCTTAGCAAAGGCAGCCACAAACAGCTGGCAGCTCTAGAGACACCTCCTGCAACCCGGTATCCATCCCTCACTCCACGGAACCAGCTCCAGGGACACTGCCAAGGGCTCAGCCCACGTGCTCAGCACATGCAGGGCCCTGGGGGGCACGGGCAGAAGCCCACTTCAGTCTAGGTGTGTTTTATTTCTGTATCCCTTGGGGACACTCTTCTTTCCTTACCAACAAGGCTCTTGCAAACAAGCTGCACGTTTGAGCCCATTTTTGGATATACATGAGCAGAGTAAATGCCACTGACAACCATCAGCACAGGAGTAACTGGGAGACAGCAACAGCAGCAAAACACACATTCAGCCCACCACATGCTGGAAAGAGAGAGAGACAGACAGAGGAGGGAAAGACTTAAGCAATCCATCAATGTTGCTTTATTAAAATCTTTATTCACACAATGTTGCTTTATGTGGGATCTGACCCCGGGGGATAGGAGTAGAAAGTCATGATTGCGTTCTGTTTGCTTATTAGCAACTCCATTTGTGCAGCAGCTCCCAGGGGCCTCCTCTGGCAGATCCAAGAGGGGGGTCTGTTTCCAGCATCTTGCTCCAGCTGCTGCTGTAAATAAATTACCTTCTTAATAAATTAGTACTTTTGAGTTGAAGTTTGTTTGGCAAGACACACTCCAGTTCATCAGCTGCTGGAAGGGGAGCTGACTCGAGTGTCCCCTCCCCACCATGGCTGACTTGGGAAGGAGGAGGTAAATAGCAGATGGCTGATGAGGCTGTCTTTAATTAGTTCTTGATTTCTGTGCTTCCAGTGCTCTGATCTCACTGATAACCTCGACACAACCAGTGTGTAACATCTGGGGCCAGCAGGTGACACGTGCACAGTGAACAAGAATCAGAAGGTGTCATGAAAGCCTCCTCGACAGAGCACCTGCCTTGCAAACAGTGTTATTTTTCAGAGGTTCAAGCAGACCCTGTTGGCACATGGATGCTGCTCCTCATTTCCTTTGCAATGGTTACAGTTTAAAATCTCTCAGGGTTCTGTATTCAAGCAAAACAACCATCACTGCCAAAAGGGCAGGAATTGTCACAAGGCCAAAACCAGATCTTCCTGATTTTGGTTTAAGAAAGGAATTTATTTTGCTTCCCTGCTGCAGAACATCAACCTCCAGTAATGTTTACAGCAACCAGAAGCATCAATATCACAAATAAAAAACCAACTCCAAAAAACAACCATTTCTTGCTTCCTTCAACTGATAACGCTGGACTTCACGCCCTTTGTCCACAAGTAAACCAAAATAAACCAATACCCTGCTTTAAATCTTTGACATTTATACTGGGGAAAATCTTATCCCCAGGTTCCATCTGACAGCAAAAGCTTTAGCTTAGAGCAATATCTAAGTCCTCAACACTAATTTAATTTCAAAGACTGAAAGACCATTTTTTGAACTCATTATTAAATCAAATGTAAATATCAAGAGCGATCATACAGAAATCAAAAATTAAATTCTGGTAGGTCCCTCCCAAAATATTAAGAGCTCATGATTAAGCTCAAAGAGCTTTTAGAAATGCTACAAGCCACCACCACGTGCTTCACCACCTCCCCTTTGGGTAAATCATCTAAAATTTCCTGGGAAACAGCTTAAACCAGCACTTGCTCCTGCCCCACAGGCACCACCCACAGCTTCTAAAGCGTGTTCTGTTATCAGGCAATAGAGGCACGAGCTTCACAGTGTCCTCAGAGCTGGCTGTGTGTCACCATCCTGACTAGGAACTCCACTAAGTAGCTCCAGATCTCATCCCATCATCTCATTGCTCTGGGGCACATCTGTGATGTGGCCAAGTCCAGAAGAGAGCAAGAATAACATAAAATTCAGTCTCAGGTAAACAGTCACATTCTACTTTCAAGATACTCTGCTCATGCAATGAGAAAAAGACTTCACCAAAATAAACCAGTATCTGCATTTTTCAGATAGACTCTCTCCCTGACACCTCCTGGATCAGGTGTGGCCAAGGTGCAAGAACAGGAAACAGCTCTTTACCTGCCTGCCACACTGCAGTTAGAGAAATCCTGACAGGAAAATCAAGGCAAAAGGCTCAAACTGACATTCTGGTGCTCTTGCTCTCAAGTCCAGTAACCTGTAATCACTTTGGGAAGGGAGCTCTTTCCTTACATTAAGGGCCATGCTGGCTGAACGCTGATGCAAAGCTGTTCAATTTGGAAATACTGATGAAGCTGCTTCTCTTCTAGAGACACAAACTGAGACCTGCCCCAAGGTGATCAGTTTTATGACACAAGCTCATTGGCAGCACAGGCTGCAGCGCAGCAGGACAACAGGACTAGCACAAGATTGAGTACTGCAAGCCTGCCCTGAAAAGCCAACTCTGCTCTATCCACGGCAAAAGCATTAGTGAGGAACCCAGGATGACCATCCCAGGAAGAACATTGCAGGAAGCAGCTGGGGAGGGCAGAAAACCTCCTGGAAGTGGGCACAGCTTCTGAGCTCAGCCACAGCCAGACCAGGTGAACGTGGGACCCAAACACTGGCGTTCCAAGAACAGCAGTGCTGAGCTGTGGGCATGGGGAGCAGCAGGAAGCTCAGGTGAGTTGAAGACGACAGACCACAGCTCAGGGTTGTCTGTACACGTCAGGTTACTACTGGGGAAGTCCAGCAAACACCTCCTCCCCCAGTCCCACGTACCCAGAGGCTCCACAGCACTCAGGGCTCACAGTAAGGCAGCCAGCCTGACTTCGCTACACAGAACTGCTTCCAAGGACACATTCTCTCCTCCTCAGCTACAAGAGAATGAAAATTTGGTTATAATGGACACGGGACTGCAAGGATATTTTCTCTACTCAGACCTTGCCAGATTCCTTAAGAAACAAGTGACAAGACACATGGAAACCTACTATAACCCCTTAATTATCAAGTGCTGTATAACCACCCTGTCCTCTCCTAAATCTCCAACCCTGTGGATGAATCTTTGATAGGACTTCAGCAAAAACACTGAAGCATTATCACCCATGAGGCAACCCCCTTTCCCAGCCTTTTATCAAGGAAAAGCCAAGTGAGCAGCAGAGGTCCCCTCTCCCACCCCTCAGACAATCAGAACATCCCAGCCCGGGGGGTGGCACAACTCTTCAGTCTAATCGTTATTTTATTCGCCCCTTGCTCGTTCTCTAGAGAAGCAAAAAAATGCCCAACCAGCTCAGAGCTGATTGTGTACAACCCTGAATCAGACAAACTCGCCGGAGTACAGGGGGAAGAGAAGGGGAGAGGACTGTCCTGTTCATGTGTTTGTCCCCTCCAGACTCAGTCCACAGAGGAGGGTGTGTGCCCCACACACCCGCACCAGCACCGAGGGCCGTTTGTATCCAGCGCGATGCCCACTGCCGGCACTGGACGTGCCACAGCGGCCACGATCCACTGCGGGCTGAGCCCTCCGAGGCCCTTCCCACCTCTCACTGCTGCCAGCCCAAGGAAAAAGCCAGTGTCACCTCCCTTCCTCTGGCTCAGGAGCTTTCCTGTTCATGTCAGTCCATCTTGGCCACAGCCCTTCTGAACTGATTGTGCTGTTTTTCTATCACTTTTTTGTTTGTTTTTAAAAAAAGGAGTTTCATCTCGTGTTCCGCTACAATTACAAGTGAGACAGAGTCATCCTGTCTTCCACCAGCACAACATCTGGCCCAAACTGGTCTGTGCACTGCTTCACTGTAGCCAGGATGCTGAGGAGCCGCTGGTCCAGGGCGTCCAGGTGAGGGTCAGAGAGCACAGGTGAGATGGGGTCATGCGACATGGCAGTTTTTAAGGCAGACTTCAGGACTCCGTTCTTCAGGTAATTCAGCCTGTTCCAGGTAGAAACCCGGATGCTGCAAAAGAAACAAACACACGTCACCATCCCACGGTCCTGCTGCATCCCGTCGGGAATACCGGAGCCAGCCTCCTGAGGGAGCCTGGCACATCAAGAATGGAGACTCATTGCAGAGTTTGGGATGGCAGGGTCCAGGTGAAACTGCATCACAGACAGGATCTAATGAAACTTGAAAACTGAAGGTGATGAAGAATCAATCTGGTGTGATATAACTCCTGTTACACAGGAACACTTCCAGCTGCGAGCACAGAAGGTCTTCAGGTCTGAGGCCTCCCAGACACAGTTTGGAAAGGAAAGAAAAGGAAGGAAAATCAACAAATTCAAACAAAACTCGGGTCACCTCAGGAAGAGCATCACTGACCAATAATGAATCACAAAGGACAAAAGGCAGCTGACCAAACTTCCAAGAAAGAGAACACAGTAGTGACCTTTCCTCTTCACTGGCCACTGAACTTGTTTGTGTCAGCCCATCTCAACTCAGTACGTTCTGTGAAGTCTCTTGGGATTCTCTCCCAAATCTTTCAGGGCCAAATCCTTAGCACCCCTGGTCTAAACTCTTGGGTTTGATGGCCTCTAATAAAACCAGCAAAATAAGCGAGTGTTGTAACAAACCACAGTTAAAACAATTACACATATGAATTCTTACATGGCACTTGCCCGGTGCCAGAAAGAAGGGATATCTGAAAAGCAGGAAGTTGCAAAGTCTCTTACAGAGATAAACTTCTCCTCTGGTTGCATTTGGGAGAATCTAGATGACAAAGACTCCAGAAGAATCTCAGTAAAGCAGGAAATTTAACATACATTTAAAATTAATGTAGGAAAACTAAAGCACGTGGAAATTCTTTAACTGTTCACCATATGACTTTTAAAAGGATCTTGCAGAACATAGGTCAGGTGTACAGCAGCATGCAGGGAGCTGTGCTTAGTGCAAGCAGGATGAGAGCTCAGGCTTTCTGCAAAGTTCCCAGGTTTCAAAGGTCCCACAGAATTTGGAAGACAGAACCTTTCAAGGACAAGCTTCAAGGACAAGCTCCATTTGGAAGGCTTAAAGGAGTTAATACTGAAGTATCAGTCAGGAAATAGATAAATCAGTATTTTTCTTCCTGGAAATTTTCACAGAATCCCAGAATGGCTTCGACTGGAAGGGACCTTAAAGAACATCTCATTCCACCCCCCTGCCATGGGCAGGGACACCTTCCACTATCCCAGGTTGTTCCAAGCCCTGTCCAGCCTGGCCTTGGACAATTCCAGGGATCCAGGGGCAGCCACAGCTTCTCTGGGCACCCTGTGCCAGGGCCTCCCCACAGGGAAGAATTCCTTCCCAACACCCCATCTAACCCTGCCCTCTATCAGCAGGAAGCCATTCCCTGTGTCCTGTCTCTCCATCCCTTGTCCCAAGTCCCTCTCCAGCTCTCTTCGAGCCCCTTTAGGCACAGGAAGGGGCTCTGAGGTCTCCCCAGGGCCTGCTCTTCTCCAGGTTGAACACCCCCACCTCTCTCAGGCTGTTCCCAGAGGAGATGTGCTCCAGCCCTTGGAGCATCTATTTCCTAATGAGAAGTAGCAATGGCCTGGTAAGAGTGGACACAGAACAGAAATCAAAAAGTCACAGCCTCTGAAAATAAAACCACATCTTACAGGCCAAAGCAGAAACAGAACTCTGGAAAGAAACTACAAACTTCACTTGAGAGGAGCCCCTGAGCAGGGCTGCAGTTTTCTTTAGAAACCATCTCTGAAATGATTAAATGCCAGACACATTGGATCCTTCACTTCTGTCAGGGAGAACTCAAGCTGGGATGTGGACTTTGATTTGTCAGGATCTGGACGGGGACAGCTGCAGATGCAAAGTGCCTGTCGCACTGACTATGGACAGATGTGAACCACTGACCTGGAGGTGAGCCCACTTTCTGCAGCTAAGCCTCCGAGGTACTGCCTTCATGAAAATGGATTCCTCAGCTTCCTGGGCAGTGACAACCCATCAAACAGACAGTATCTCAAAAAAGTACAGCACTGTGGACCCAAGCAAACATTTTCAGGTTGCCAGAAGGCTCCCAAGTTAATGATACTGCAAACCTAAGGACAGCAATTACATAGGTAATGTGAACAGCACCCCTGTGTTTCACTTACATGCAGCACTGATAGAGAGGAGCCAAGATACTTCTTTCATCCAGGGCAGGGTTTCCAAAGCTGAAAAGCAAAATTAAAACCAACTGAACCAGCTGAACTCCTAAGGTTGTTCTCAACATAAAGAGCTTTGTAAAAAATTCAAAGAAATCAATACTAGGCAATTTCATGCTCCAAGAGATCAAATCATTTAAATTAAAATATAAACAGGCCATGACCAATCACAGATATAACTCTCCACAGCATCAGCTAAGCAGGTAAACAGAAGCAGCACCAGCATACCCAGTTTTTTATCAGACCAAAGCACCTCAGAAAGGCATTTCAGAGGAGTTTAGGAATGATGCAGGGGTAAGGAATAACTGGTATTCTGGGCATGGAGCATGAGAGCTTTGTCTGACACAGCTGGGCAGGAAAGGAACCAAACAGCAGCAATCATTAGAGCAACAGTTCACTAACAAGGTGATCAACTTAAATATTTAATGCCTACGCTTTCTGAGGAAGCCAGAAGGCTTCCACAGTATTTCAAGCTTTATCTAAACACATGCTGGATTTATTTTTCATAGTTTCACCTTCCTCATAATACTGTTTTCAACAAAGAACTTTCCCCCCAACAAAGACAAGTTGCTGTAGGGGCTTGGCATTATGCTGCCCAAATAATTCTGTTATTAGTAGCTTTAAAACTGGAATAAGCTCCCAGGGAGGTGGCCATGGCACCAAGGAGCACCTGCTCTTACTCATATGGTTTAGTTTTAGGTAGTCCTGTAAGAAACAAGGAGTTGGGGTTGATGATCCTTATGGGTCCCTTCCAGATTGAGATCTACCATGGTTCTATGAAAAACTGTCCCTTACCCATTATTTCAAAGGAGCTGAAAGAAATTTTAAAATTTTATTAAGTGATTAAATAAATCACTTAAATTTTCAAGAAAACAATTTATTGTGAGCCTGCAAAGCCCCACCAGAAATATTTTCATAATGTTACAGGGACGTACCATAACAAAGGACTTGCCCTTCAAACACTGTATTCACTTCCAGTGACTGATCCATTACCTTCCTCCCTCCTAGCACATTGCCAGTGAGGAACAGAACGAGCATTTTTGCTAAATTCACCTAAAGCAGCAGTAATGAAGCAGTCCCAAGGTGGAATGCATCCTGCTGTCATACTGGAGGTATAACTGAACAGGCTGATGACAGCAAGGAAGGACAGAAGGAAGGATGGAATCCACTATACGACAGATAAATGGGATAAGAAAGGTAACCCCAAGCCTTCCAAGGATCTCCAAGGTCTCAAGTGCTGTGTACACTTGGTACAAGTGGTGTGCAAAGGCAGAGCAGAGCTGCCACAGGAACTGCTGGTCCGTCACAGAAGGGGAAACTCACTGCCACTGCACATGGGAGTGCCCACCAGAAAAAGAAATAATCCTGAATTGCTGGACTAAATAATGAGAAAGACAAGTAGATGATCTTTATGTTTTTAAGAAAAATTAATCAAATTGTTAGGATTTAAACAAAGCTGTGTCTTCAATACAATTTTTAACCTAAACTATAGTGGACAACATACAAAGAAACTATAGCAAAGACAGAAGAACTCACATCCTAAACACATTTTAAAAACACTTTTTTTGGGTAAGACTTAATGTCCACATTTAGAACAACATCATATTTTGCTTTTGGTATCACTTCTACCTCCATTTTACACTTCTAACCTTTCAAAGCCAGAGCAGGCATATCCAGAAGGCGGGGAATGCCAAATTATTCAGTAACACATTTTGAAAAGATCTGCTTTTATTACAGCACTCACTAATACTGACTGGTGATTAATAAAAAAGTGTAAGTTTTCAATCTTCCATTAATTAAAAGCCTAAAAGGAAAGGGCTGTTCAGGGGATAGGAGGAGAGACTTGAGCAAGCCACTGGAAGTTGCTTTGGGAAATACTGTATTAATTGGGGAGTTTCTGTAGATTAAGACTTTGCCAAGACAGAAGAGTATCTAGAGCAGAGAGCAGAATCATGGAGTCCTAGAGTGGTTTGGTTTGGAAGACCTGGGTTTAAGCTCATCTTGTTCCACCCCCCTGCCATGGGCAGGGACACCTTCCACTGTCCCAGGCTGCTCCAAGCCCCATCCAACCTGGCCTTGGACACTTCCAGGGATCCAGGGGCAGCCACAGCTTCTCTGGGCACCCTGTGCCAGGGTCTGCCCACCCTCACAGGGAAGAATTTCTTCCTACTATCTAATCTAAACCCACTTTCTTTCAACTTGAATCCATTCCCCCTTGTCCTGACACCACCACAGCCTTTGAAGGACCCTAAGATTTGGTGAGCAATTTCTGCTAAAAAGGAAAGACTATTACAAAAGACATTAAAGAATACATTTGTGAGAGAGAGAAAACAGAGAGAGACAGAGCAGGTCAGCGTGTGCCAGGCCAACAGGGCTCTCCCCAGGCTCACCTTTTGGCGTTGTCCAGCAGGATGAGCATACTGGCTCCCTCGTCGTCCTGGAAGCTCTCGTAGTGGTGCCGGTCGGCGTTGCCGATCAAGTAGTCGAAGATGGCCGTGTCAATGATGTCGAGCAGGCGCGGGCCCGAGTCGTACGGGGACGTTTTCTTCACGGCGTCGCAGTAGCTCTCATCGTACTCCCACCTGCAAGGGAGAGGAACAAGCAGCCCTTCAGGGAACCACCGCTGCACAGCAACAGCAGTCACAGCTGCCCTTCAGTCACCTTTCAGTGCACCGAGAAAAGGGAAGCGGCCCAGGCTAGGTAAAGAAGGAAGGGCTTGCCAACAGTGTTTCATGGAAAGAGTAAACCCTGCATTAACATCCCAGCGTATGGAGCGAGCTGTAGTTTCAGCTCAAAGATACACAAAGATCATCTTCGTATGGAAAACAAAGTCAGAGTTCACTTCCTCACAACTCCACAGTGGCCGGGCTGCCTTACGGGAAGGTTACTGCCATGCCTTGCCTCCCTCAACTTCCCAAGGAACAACTTCACTATGGTGTCTCTTTCCATCTGCCTTTCCAGCCATCCTCTTCTTTTTTCTTTCCAATGCAAATATCCTCATTGTGGTTAGTAGTGAGCCCCTCAGCCCCCAGCAGAAGGGCTTCACTGTATTCATTCTCCTTCACTCACAGCTGTCTCTTTCCTCCCCACTTCCTCTGCAGAGTATCTCATCTTCTTCTCCACTGACAAGATTCCAAGCTTCCCTCTTATCTCCTTCTCCTTCTACATGTAACCTTGTAACATGGATGTCATGTCTCAATTCTCCAAAGCTAGGATTTTAAATTTTCCCATTTTCTTCTTTACAGCTTTCAAAGCTATTCAACACCACCACCAAAACAGTCAAATCTCTGGTGTATATCCTTTCCTTCTGTCAACCTAAATAACAAGGACATCTTCCATGTAAGGACTGAAAGAATCCTTCACAAAACAGCAGTTAAATTGGAAATGCCCTAAATCATCTGTGATTTGGAAACAGAGATGGAGGAATCACACGCTGGAGAGACTTGCTGACATGCTCAAAACTGCAGACAATCATAAAAGTACAAAGATCAGAATTTAATTACTCTAACTGCCACATATCCCCCTTCATCTTCTAGTGGTCTGGAGCCAGAGGTCCCAATATCCCATCTTTCCTCCAGTTATCCAAATTAGAGAGGTTAAAAATTTATCTTCTTGATGTTTTTGATAACAGGTCACACACGTTCCTCAAATGCTGTGCCTAAATCCCCCTCAGAAGAGGCATCTTTGCACCAAGGTCCAGCTCACACTCAACTTGTAGCACAAATCCACACAGCAACAGTCTCAGAACCTCTTCTCCTTGCTCTGCATAAATTTCTTATGCTGCATTCCACTCTCCCGTAAGTGTTTCTTTCCCTCTCATTTTCCTTCAGAGCAGTACTTAATCTCCTTGCCCCAATTTTTCAGATATACTATGCCCTCTCTCCTCACTTTCCATGCAGTCTTTCAAGAGAGACTTTTATCCAACACTCATTTCTGATCATTTATATTGTATTAGCGCAGGCCTTGGAAGGTCAGGGATTTTATCTATTACACCTCCATTAAAAATTATGTACACTAATGTGCCTGTGTGAATTACGTTCCAAAGGTCAACTCAGAACAGCAGCTAGAGCAGGAAAAAATTCTTACAGATATTTTTCCACAATTACCAGGCACAGAAAAAGGAGAGCATGACACCAAGAATGTTTAATTCTGATCTCTCAAAGTGAAATGTGCAGCATGACAAGGTGAAAAACACCAGAACCTTGTAACCTCATCTGAAGAAGGCAAGCATGAGTTTAAATACACCAAATATCAAATCAGCACAGGAACCAAGGTAAAACCCTGTGTAAGCAGGCAGGGTACGATGAAAAGCAGCCTCTCAATAGGAGGAACACCGCCATGAAATTAATCCCATTCATTACTGCAATGTACCATGTACTGAACACAGCTGATTTTGACCTGCTGGGAAAGAGAAAACATCTGCTGCTCAAAATTTAATCTGTGCATTTCATACTCTAAAACAATGCAAGAGCACCTTTGGATGAGATTCTTTCAAGGAACAATCACATCACTGGAAATCAACGGATACTTTAGATCAAGGACTAAAAATCTCTTCTAATCACTTCTAAGTTCAAGACAGATTTGGAAAAATTTACTAAGCTCAAACCCATTTGTTCTGGTCATGGCAAAAGCATTCCCACCTCAGGAACTCAGATGTGTTCCATCTATTGTAGAATGCTGCTTAAAGAAGGATAAGTGTGGGATTTACCATTCTTTACATGCTGAGCATGGTCACCAAATACCAATGGCATTCAAAGCAAAGGACTTTCCAGGCCTAGCTTAAGTTAAACCAGTTCCACAACTCTGAAAACAAACTACAAGGACCATGAAATTAGGTCTGGCACAGTGGTACCACATTTCAGGGGCCACGGAAGGGCACAGCATCAACAGAAGGTCCAGTGGCACAAGAAAAGAGTCTTCGTTTGCCCACAGACAAGATTTTCAGAGCTTGGAGTGACTGCAATATGGAGTTCTGTTCCAGCCAAGAGACAGGAAAAGGACAGTGCTTAATATTGTGGAAAACAACAAAGATTTTTTCTTCCTCATTTTAACTTAAATTTTATTCTGGACTTCTTGGCTTCTACTGTTGTGCTACAAAAGCTGTCGGCACAACTGTAGGTTTTGAAAACACTTAGTGCTCTTTAATTAACCACTGTATTTGCAAGGGTCACTTCAGTGCAAATGATCATCTCTAAAGGATAACCCTGCCACGCTCTCATACCTGGCGAGTTTGCCCTCCCGGTACGTCCTGCCCCAGGGGTGCCGGTGTTTCTGCAGGGGCCAAACGTCCGGCAGCCACAGGGTCACTGAGCCCTCCATGATGTCCCCGTCTGCACAGGCTGGCTCTGTTTCCCGACAATAGTAGCACTTCCCATAGAAGCAAGTGTTATTGCCTTAAAAAGAAAAACAAAGAGGTATCAAACCAGCAGAACTTAATCCAAGGAATCCAACTGAAATTCAGGAGCATGTTGTTGCAGCAGAGTCTTCCCCACGACAGGATTTCACTGCACTTGTCTTTGTGCTTCCTGTCTCTGAGAGGGAGAGGCTCAAAGGAGATTACGCAGACATCCATTCATTCAGAGCAATTAACGACTAATACGGAAAGGAGAGAGCAATTATATTTTCTAATGATTTTATCACTCTGAGAATTAATACAACATTGCACTACCAACAAGTTTTTGTGATCCTTTCCTAGTGCCTAGTACCTTGACTTTGCAATGTTAACACTGCTTGTTTTTCACATTTCATACTTCATGTGTCAGATTTCCCACTTATTTGAAAAGGTTGTCCAAAAAGAGGTAAGTGAAAAGAGACACATCAGAACTCAAAGGTATTTGGTGCCCTGCGACCTGCTACATGTCTCAGCTACTTGAGCTGACTCAGCAGAGGAGACAGAAACAAGTATCACTCTCACATGGTCTAGGAATGCAGATCTGTCAAAGCTTCATCAGTGCCTTCTGACAGGAGAGGAGCAACAAAACCCTGCAACCTTTAGTCCACTAACACCAATGCATCCTGTAGCATCAAGTAATCTGGAGCAGCCTGCATTAATAGTGTTAGTTTACCCTTTTCTGTTTGCCCTTTCTTAACCCGCCTTCGCTTGATCCTCGCCAAGTTAAATCCAGTTCCATGCGCACAGATGTTCTTCCAAAATATTCAACTATGTCTCACTTCATTGTGATTGCTCTCTGTCCTTTCTTCCTTTGGTCTACATCCAGTATCCTCCCCAGACCACGCCCAGCTCTCCAAAAGCCGTGTTCTTCCCTTTCCATCCTTACACATCTCCACCTCTCAACCAGCACTCCTTTGGAGCCCTCCATCCAGACCCAGCTCCTGTGCTGCCAGCATCCCATCAGACAACCTGAGGATGTCAGAGATCGTTACCAACACAGAGCTTGCAGACCAGATCTCTTATTTGTATGGAAAGCCTGCAAATCTCTCTTCCTATCCAGGGCCCGCAGCAGGTCTAGCAAGAGACAGAATTCTTTGAGATTTTAGCTGCAACTCCAGCAAACCTGCACTGAGTATGCATGAATTCTCTCTTCTTCAAAACCTCAGGAACTTGGTCAAATCTGGCCTGACAAAAGATCGTAACCTCCTCCACAGATCCACCCATTTCTTTAGTTCCTGCTTTGCAGAACAGCAGTTCCAAGGAATCTAAGGAGGAGCAATGAAAATTTCTGGAGCCATACTTCTCAAGTCAGCACTGCAGCTAGAGAACAGCTTAGTTATCTTGGCTGAAATTGGAAAATGTAAAGCCTGCCTGAGGCAAGCACCCCTTGTGAATGCCAGGAGAGCCTGGTGAGGCTGAGCTGAAACTTTAATTTGCAAGTTTCACCTTGTAAGTGGCAGTGTCAGGCAGCAGGTGAGACTGCCAGCAGTGCTGCTAACAGGAACGGTACCAGCTGTAAGGAACAATCATCTCTGGAGCCTTCTGATTAGAAAATGAAACAAACAGAAGAGTAGTAATTGGACGGTTTATGAAAGCCTGAAGGAGTTAAGTCTGCAGCATAAGTAATTTCTTGGTGCTTAATGACCAGCTGGTAGGAGTTCACATTAATAGCTTCTATTATGTGCCCTTCGCAGCATTATTACTGTAAACAACACAGGGAAGTTCTACCGTGTTTGGCTGTAAATGCTCTGCAGGCTCTGATGCAGCACAAACAACATGTAACACCAGTGTGTCAGCTCTATAAATTATCCCAAATCACCACTCTCTTCATATTAAATGCAATTTTATTTTTTTTCCTTTCAGGTCTAATCACAGACTTTTCTAACCATCCCTGACAGCAGAAAGAAAATTCTTACTCAAAAAATAAAAATCCCATCTGTAACAGCAGCATGAGGGAACACAGAGCAGTTACAGAGGGAAAACTACTTGAAGAAAACCAAGTCCTCCTCCCCCACCAAACGGGATTATCCAAGATCTCTCCTGGAACAGAAAGAGCTTCCTGCATCATGGTTAACTGTTCTGTAGCTGTGTCAGGTTCCCACGGCTCTTTTTTCCCATTAAGCATTTTTCCTTTCCTGGGCAGCACAGTCCATGGAATCCACTTACCCACAGTCATGAAGGTGCCCAGGAGCTGTTCTGTGGCCACTGGTTTGATCTCTGTGCGCAGATTCACAAACCTGCCAACCACCAGCGGGGCTCGGCGGAAACCCAGGATTCTGATGTGGGGTGAAAAAACACGACCTGAGAATTTGCAACATAGGCAGCAGTTCAAAATGAAAACAAAAAAAAAACCCCCAGTCTCTGTCAGAGATGACAGAGACCAAAGAGTAAAGTTGAAGCCCTGCAGCAACCTCCTCTCTTCTCCAAGGCAAAGTAAGGAAACTCATTTTTTGCATGTGCCTGGATGTTAAACTTGCTTTATAGGCCATCAGTGACACTCCTTTATTAAAGCATTTGCAGCAGAGCAACAGAGGATGCACCATGCTCCAACTCTCAGAACTCAGACCTCACACCAGAAATATCCATCATGTGTCTGAAGCAGGCTGAAGCAGTAAAACCAGATGGCCCGTGGCCTGGTCACCTGGAAAGATCATTTATGATTTGTGGGAACCACTATCTATTAAAATGTTATGCTTAAGCCCAGTTCAATTACATTTGAAAACAACCAATCCAAGAGTTGTTTTGTTTGGCATGAGGAAGGAGAAGGGAATAGAGAAGGTAGAACAAAAGTGAATGCCTGAGAAGTGCCTGGAAAAACAGAGGTGGGAAGAACAACCATAAAACTTGCAGTTACAAGATCCAGGATCCACTCCCATGCCTGCCACAGCTTTTGCTCTGTGACCACAAATGACTCGGGTATCCGTAATGGGATTTTAAAAGTGCTTAAAGAAGTACAAAGATCAAAAGAGCGTCAGCCCCAACTCTGTTAATGCACTTTTGACACCCTTTTGATAGTCTTTGCATCTCAGAAAAAAAGCCCGAGAAGGCTCTTCTGGAAAAGGGACAGTTGACATTCTGCAGAGGTATTGGGAGAGTCACTCCGAAAACTGAAAAGGGTTTGTTTTAGGTATTCAACGAGTAAATCCCCTTCCATAAGCATAAAATAACTCTAAGAAAGGGCAACACAAAACGTCTGTCTGAACAAGTCGTGTGCATAAGGATGAAATTCACAGCCAATCCCGAGCTACACACAGCCTGAGCAAAAGCAGGTGTTCCAAGAAAACAAGCACAGAGCTTAGATGTGGAAAACCTGCCCCTGTATTTTCAGAGCCACAGCTGAGAGGCCATGATCCTGGAAGACACAGCCTCACCATCAGTGGTAAACACACCAAATGATCCAGGATCCTTCTTGAAACAATGGCATCCTGGGACAAAATGCAGAACTGTTGCCATTCAACACAAAGGTACAGATCAAAATTCTGTGGCAGGTAGGTTCTGCAAGGTATTCCTGAAGAATAAAGAGGTGCAGAGCCACAGAGAAAGGCCAGGGAAAAAAGCACAAAATCATGACCAAATGGACAGCAAAGAAGAGTTAAGTGGGATTTGGACACTGGAAAGAGGCTTTGATTGAATGTTCAATCACTGCTTTTTCAGGGAAACTGAAGCCTGTATGCTTCTTGAAAGCACAAATGGACTGATATCTGGCTACATTATCTTCTTTTGGTCTTACTATACCCTGATTTTGGCCGACCAGCACAAGCTGGCTGTAGCAGCAATGGGTGTTACTCAACTAGTTATCATCAGCCCTTCCCAGAATTACTGATTTCCACTGCCTGTGCAATGAGTTCCACAGGTGAATCAGGACTAACAAACATCTCCAGCACCACCTATGAGTTTAGTCACAGTGATAAGGCTCTTATTTATATACTGAGAAACCTCAGTTTAAGTTCAACCATTCTGTCCTTTGTTTTATTGTCCTTCTTTATTCCGCTTCTCAAGATTTTCTCTTCACCTCCAAATCTTCCTATAATGAGGCAAGAGAGACTGTGCTTATTTATTCTATGTGAAATTGCAGTCCTAACAGCATTTCGTAACTATTGACATTCAGTGTCTGGTGTTTTCTGTCCCATTCTTTGTACATGCTCTAATTTTCGGTTTTTCCTGTAATTGCACCTCCAGCACAGGTCCACAAAAAAAACCCACCTGGGTACCCCGAGCACAGGTAGTATATGAATAGCTGGTTTTCCTATAGGATGCACTGATGCATATTTAATCTAGACTAAACTGTTAGTCTAGACATTAGTCTTGACTTTTCAATGAACTGGACATGAACTCAGCACATGCATTTAGTATTTCAGACTCTTCCACAGCATTTGGCTAAGCTCTTTCTCCCCTATAATATTAGCTAGAGTGATTTTAGGGCTCATTCTCCTTTCCAAACTTTTCACAAATATCTAAAATGCTACACTCTTGAACAGATCTTAGAAATTAAGTTTCACAGAATAAACTAATTCTTATTTTGGCTTCAATGTCGTATAATGGCAGATTAGAGGTAGCTCACATCTGAGGCGTATTCTTCAAAGAACTCCTTTTTTTCTGCTATTTTCCAACGACAATAAAACCAGCTAAAGCAATAATTCCATACCTATCCAAGTGAAAGGCTGCCACCTCTGCGTTGTGTCTGTCGTAGCCAGCGTAGGGTTCTCCTTCCACTATATAATCCCTGGCATATCTGTAATTGAAACAAGCCAAATGAAGTGATTCTATGTAGGATTCCCGTCAATTTTGCTGTTCAGAGTAACAATTTAATAACAGTGCTACGTTAAAAAGTCTCTGGGTCACTTTCCAAGTGATTGCCTGCAGGAGAGGGGAACAACATCAATGAGATTAAAGTGTCCAGACTGTTGAAGTGGTAAATAAGGAGGAAAGGTCAGTGGTGTACAGTGCTCTCCAGAGCTTGGGAAGCAGTTCACATTCCAACTAATAAATTTTAATCCAACCATATGCCAAGTCACATCTTAGAACAAAGAGCACAGACCCTGCTATGGAGCAGGGGGCTATTTATACTGGAAAGCAGCAATTCCACAGACGATTTTGGGGTCAGAAAGGATTGTACATTAACAAGAAAATACAATCTTATATTGTGGAAGAGATGGCAAATGCAATCTTTAGTAGACAGAAAATCAGCAAGCATGAACCTGAGGACAATACTGGGTATAAACAGAGCCTTTATTCTGGCAGAGAAAAGACATAATGAACAGCAAAAAATAGAAATTAGGCACTCATTGCAACAACAAGAGTGTATTTTGGTGAAGCAGAAGGCTTTTTGCCCCCTTTTTTATCTTTTAATAGATGTTACTTAGTCAAGGCAAACACCAATTTCTTAGTTTCCTGACATTTGGATCAGTGTAGATACTGGTTTAGCACCATGCTGCAGCCAAGTGTGAAATACCACAATCAATATCGAGCAAATGGGTGAAATGCAACATGTTTTCAAATAAAATAAGGCCAAATTAGGTTACCTATTTTCTCATTTCCCTCTATGTATCAAATTGTGTAAACTGGATTATTTCCAGCAGAATTTGTGTTCAAGCAGTAGCAACAACAGCGTAAGAGAAGGCACAGAGCTCGACTTTGACGTTTAGCCTTGCTCAGGGAGGATGTGGGGTGAGATGACAGTCCATTTCCCCAGCCTGAGCACATGCTTCAGCTTCTCTGCAAGGCAGCTCAAAAGAGAATTCACCAGTGCAGGATTCCTGCCAAATGGGAGCTTTCACCAAACCACCATCTTATATCACATACACCACCAGATGTGATGATAGCAGCCACTGTTTGTTAGTAAATCAGGCTGAATTTCAAGCAATTTTGCAGTGAGACAGCTAATCCTCAGAACACGGCCTCGAAGGCAGGTCTTTGGTATGTACTTACAGCGGGCTTCTGGAAGCACGGTCACATTTTGAAAGCTGCAGAGCTGGAATTTATTAGTAAATCCCAACCAAACTCTTTGCTTCCATGCACAGTAGGCATCTAGTCCTCTGCAGAGCAAAATGAGGGAATTCCTTCTTCTCCAGCCAGCCAGTTTGCTCAGAGCTGTTTCTAGCAGTAACTTTGACAGAGCTTTCAGGTCCAAAGCTGGTTAAATAGACTCTCTTGCAGTGCCAGAACAGGACTCTGCCCACAAGCCTGGCTATTCAGCAGTCACAAACAGAACATGGGTCTACCAGGATGGCCAAAGCCATCCTCTCTAGGTCTCCTACAAACATTCCTGGCTGCACGTGTCCTTGCTGGAGCACAGTGCCTGTGCTTGCCTGCACAGACAGGGCACTCCAGGCCGCAATTTAACGCTTGGTGGAACGCCTGATTGCACTCACTGACACGGACAGCACTGTGGGAATGCTGCGTCTCCTCGGTGCCCTCATTGCAGGAGATGCCTGTCGTACCACCAGGAATTCCATGTGCAAGGCTCACACTGCCCGGGCCCACAGGGCAGGAACTGGCTGGACAGAAACAGGACTGTGAGCTCAAGTGCAGGGCAGATTTTTTCTCACTCTCTTATCATAGAAACACAGACTGGTTTGGGTTGGAAGAACATTTCATTCCAATTCTGCTGCCATGGGCAGGGACACCTTCCACTATCCCAGGTTGCTCCAAGCTCTGTCCAGCCTGGCCTTCGAACACTTCCAGGGATCCAGGGGCAGCCACAGCTTCTCTGGGCACCCTGTGCCAGGGCCTCCCCACCCTCACAGGGAAGAATTTCTTCCCACTATCCCATCTATCCCTGTCCTCTGTCAGTGTGATGCCATTCCCCTTGGTCCTGTCACTGCAGGCCCTTGTCCCAAGCCACTCTCCATCTCTCTTGAGTCCCTTTAGGCACAGGAAGGGGCTCTAAAGTCTCTCTGTCTAAAGTTCTCTTTTCCAGGTGAACACCCCCAGCTCTCTCAGCCTGTTTCCGAGCAGAGGTGCTCCAACCTTCAGAGCATCTTTGTGGCCTCTGCACTCGCTCGTTAACAGGACAGGAAACCTTAATGCCTGCTTAACCCAAAATCTTTTTCTGTGATGACACTTCTCATTTGCAGTGAAATCACCTAAAACACACCTGCCTTACTTTTTAACATCTCCCTTCTCCTTTTCCCCAAAGACAAACAGTTCAAAAAGCTTTACGGCCAAGACTCTTCAGAAACATTCAATCATGTTAAATTTTTCTGAAGATCACTGTAAAGCAAGGCCATACCAAGGAAGTATCACTACCCTCCCATTCTTACATTGCTCCTCCAGTACTCACCGTTGGAAGACAGGAGGCTCAGGGGCTCTCACTCTGACCTACCCAAACCATTTTTACAGCCTACATTCAACTACACCAGACACACAGATTTACTTTTAAGACCACTGCCAACTTTCCTTCCTTCCCTGTTCTTGAACTGCACCCTCTCCTGACAGTCTGACACAACAAGGAAGCAAAGCTTGTCTCCAAACTGCCAGAAGCAGCACTTCCACAGTCAGGAAACATCAGGTGTAAGCAGCATTCCCTCAGGACTGAACACAATGATTATTCTTTTAATCTAAAGACCAGCTGTATTGAGCATCGAGGCTGTACAGCCTGAGACAGCTGGCACAGCAACCTAATGTTACTAGAGCACCAGCAAGCCTCTATCCTTTCTGTCTCAAAAATAACAGGATGGCCTTTCCATTCACAGAAAAATTTGTAACTTAAACGTTAATGTTACAACACAGAGAAAAAAGTATACATAGATAAAGCAGTTATTAATGCAGTCACTGAAAGCAGTATTTACCTCTTGGGTTTGAAGACAACCTTCTGTCCTCCTTCAAGTATCAGCAAAGCTTTCAGTTGTGTCCCTTTGTACCCCACATCAGCTTTGATGATCTTCTTGGTAGTCATGGCGTGCATGACAGCCCCCAGCTCGGGGGTGTCCTCGGGGTACACCTCGCGGGGCACCACCCACTGCGCCGCGATCTCCCAGGGCGACTGCAGCGTGTGCTCCAGGCGCGGGTCCAGCGCCACGCGCAGCCCCGCCAGCATCCGCTGGAAGGCGCGCTGGTCCTCCCGGTTGGCAGCCGACGTGTCCAGGTTGTCGATGAGGAAAACCTTGGTGAAAATGAAGATGACGAGGAGGATGGCCAACAGCACAACTCGCTGCTTCAGCTTCATGGTGCCCTTCAGCCCTTCTCCCCTGACCCTTTCTTCCAAGCGCTACAGGAAGTCTGTTGGAGATCAGGGTGAGGAAGGGGATGTTAGTTGATGAATTTCATGCCTAACTTGCATTGTAAAAGATGTCTCACCACTGAAGCATCTCCTGGTACCCCTAAAAATAAACAAAACACAAACTTACAATCCTGCAGATCCCACCAAACTCAAAATCAAGTTTATGCTTGGAACATAAGCCTGCATTCGTGGAAACTTGTATCCTAAAGCCTGAACGCTTCTGTAAAACACACTGGGTTTGCAGCCTTTCTGTGATCTGCACGGAAGGGGAAATTACCAGATAGCATCTCTGCGCAGCTGAAATCATAGCAGCTGCAACCACCACAGGCAAGACTTTTGCAGGGAGCTGTAGCTTAACGTGATTGCTCCAATTTCACACACACTCTTCCACTAGTACGAGATCCCATGATTGATGGTGTCCTAAAGACCTGTCCCTCCAGAAAAGCTCCCAGGTAGATTTTAAGACAGCTCACAACAGTGAGAACAGCTGCACAGCCTACTTTCCTGAAAGGTACAAAGCATAAGGACAGAATAGACTTAATTGTTTATTGCCTTTCATTTGCTGCCACTATAATTTACTCAGCTTTTTTCCATTCTTAAAAACAAATGAGCTGGGGTGGGGGATGACAGCTCTACTTCCCTGCGGTTAACTAAGTACCTTCCGCACTCAACTGTAAAACCCATAACCACAGAAAATATACAAAGTGACTGCAATCTCAACCAAATTAACTAGAAAAAACATCCCAGACCACTAACCCTTGCCTGTTCTCAATAACCTCACCTACAACAGGTAAAGCCACATCCGTTTCTGTATTTACAGTGGGCTGCAAGACACATCTGGCCCCTCGATAAGCCTTGGGCAGGGCAGCATTTGCATGTAAGGACCAGAGAATGCACCATCAACTGTATTCAGTTATGAGAACAGAAATTACCTTCCTAGTATGAGCTGAGTGTATTCAAAAGCCAAATGGAAAGGGGACATGAGGCACACTTCTGAGGAGAGCTGGGAGCCAGCAGAATTTCTCTTTGCACCCGCCACGCTGATCAGGCAAACCCCAAACAGCACCCTGAGCTGGGGGAGGACTGACACAGAAAAGCCTTCTCATGCGATTTAACAATAAGTGTATAAACCAGCCATTATTAATCATGTCACTGGAAAAAAAGAGCTACGCAGGCTCATTTGCCAGCAGCAACCACAGGACAGCCAGGCCATGCCTGGTGAGGCACACACAGGTCACAGCCATCTTCAGAGCAAGCCATCAGCACACAGTCAGGCTGGCACAGTGTAGGAGCGTTAGTATAAAAGGACATGCAAACCCACAGAGGACTCCACAGCACCTTCAACAAATTTACATAAGGTCTAGAGCAGACCCATCCAGGTATGCAGCTCTCCCACGTCCCTGTTAGCACTCACAGCAGGACAGAGACCCCAGGAAGGGCACAGAGTAGAAGCCTCAGCGATGCTTCAAACTAGAACTGTGGTTCCCTGTTAACTGTGTAATACTGATTTTAATCTATTGGAAAATAAGTGCTTGTGCTCATACTGAAAGAGAACAAATCAGATGTTTATATGGAAATTAAAGCGTATTATTACTCTTCATCTAGTTCTGTTTTGGCAGCCTGTTCTTCTCCAGACAGCACTGCCACCTGCACATCACCCACTGCAAGCATGAGACTGAGAAGCACAGACAAGGAAGATGCACCTGATCCAAAAGCTCCCATTCCTGCAGATACAGACTCACCCAGGAAGAGACCCTTAAATAATAATCATATTATTCTTAAACTTAAGCAGACAAGCAAAGCAGACTGGCTGCACCTGTACCCTCTCATTGTAACTGCATAATTGACCTCTTTAAAACTAATAATTCTGAATAATTTTGAGCACTGCTGTCATCAAGATCTGCTTCCATTCATTTTTAAAACCCACTAAGTTTGTAAGGAGTTAGGCAGAAGAATACAGGTCATTTCAGAACAGTTACTCCTCGCTGTGAGATATGTGTATGTGTACACATACAATCAAAGAAAGCCTCGCGGCCCAGCCACGGCTGACTAAAGCACAGGGCAGGATGTTCCACACCTCTGGAGCTCAACATGAGCACTCACTTTTCTAGACTGATCTCCAGGAATGCCGAGTTTCTCTAGGGATATTCTTCTTGGGAATGGAGGGGAGAATACAACTACAGTCACTTAAATTAAAGGTCATTTACTTAGTTTATCTTTTATGACAGCTTTGAAACTAATTTTGGCTGAAACCCTCCAATGAGGCAAACATAATTTACAGAAATAAATAGAATTAAATATTTAACTATTTGCTGGTGAGTCGGCTCTCACTTCTTAGTGACATATGAGGACATGAGTCATCGGCTGCTTTCCTCCAGCAAACACCAAAGCACCCCAAGGTTGCCATGCAATCAATTTCCCAGTGCTCCATGCACAGCCTGCACTTTGCTCCTTGGTGCCAACATTACAGTCTCTGCTCTACAAGCCAAGGGAATTGAATCCTTTTATGAACAAGTTTACTATGGACAGCCAAAACTTGAGTTTACTGTTTTAAATTGAAGATGGCAAGGGTGACAGCACTGAGGCGATGTAAGAAAATATTTATGCAGTTTTGGAAGAAAGTAATTTGAAAAAGCCAAGTCTTTGGCAGTGTCTTGGATTGGAAAGGAAGATTATGAGAACTCCAGAAGTGTCAAGCTGGTCCTGGAATGAAGTCAGGGATGAGAAAAGTGAAATAACAATACACCACCAAAATTTTAAAAAGGAAAAAATAAGGTGAGCTGTGAGCAGAACTCAGTGGAACAAAGGGCAAAAGGGTCTTGGACAATGACAAAAGTAAACCCAGCTAAAAAGAGAAAACAGCCAGAATTAAACAGCCCCACCAGCTTTTCAATGCTGTAGTCAACTGCAAGGTTTGCATAAGAAATGCTTCTAGTTTTTCACTACATCTTTGGGGTATTTCCTAATCAATTCTTTCTCTTACTACAACCAGGCCTGTATTCTCAGCAAGTATGAGCCTTCCAACCCAATATACAAATAACAGCATCTCCTCAGTATCGTGGTAGGGTCACTGTGCACACAAGAACTAAAGCACGTCTTCTGGCATTAAATACCAACATTAGACCACTTCACTCCCAGTCCAAAAAACAGCATGCAATTTGCCTGTCACAAAAATCACAGCTACTATAAGCAGCCTACAAACTTAGCAGAAAAATCCCACAAGACATTTTTTACTGGAGTCACAAAATCAATGCCGTGCCTCATATCACAGTCTTATTTTTATATCATAAAGCCTTTTAGCTGCTATCTCAAAAATACTTGTGTGTACAATTTGCCAGGATTTCATTATGCTCCAAGTCACAAATCAGGTCCGGGGGCAGGCAAAGGTTTAGTTTGGCAGCACAAGTACACAAAAATCATAGCTCAAACAGACACTGATCTGAAATGGATATGGTGGAAGCAGACTCTAATTCCTGTTTAATGCATGGGGTTTTTCTCATATACACTATACCTTTTGGGATCACCTATCAAAAGGCCTTTAGAAGTTCTCCAGTAAATCCTGGAAAACGCCTTGAAGAAACAACGTATACAGTAGTGACATTTTCCTCTTCCCAAAACGTACTTCAGTCTCACCAGATCAATCTTCCTTCCCATCCTCCCCTCTCTGGCCAGCTCCTTGGTGGCTCATGCCTCCCCTCTCTGTGTGAGCCTTGTTATTCCAGTTTCCACAGGCAGGCTCCCACAGACCTTTCCTTGCATTTCTCAGACTCATTCTGTCACTTCCACTCTCTGCGTGCTGCCTGCCTTGTGTACAAGTTTAGTCATCTAGTGCTCAAGGCTTCCCACATATTTACTTGTCTGCTGTTTCTCCATCTCCTTTCCTGTTAAAACCCTCATTATCTACAGGCAAAATCTGTGACAGTCTACACTCAAACTTTCCACAAACACAACTGCAGCCCCGGTTGAGAGCTACAATACAGATAAATATGAAAGACCACAAGCACTTTAACCACTGCAATATCACTGCCTGCAGCTGCAACAATCAGTAACTGCCTGAAATATTCTCACACAGCCTTGGAAAGAAACAAAATCATTTTGACCATCTGTCTGCCCACCTTGGCCTGTTATATCCCTTAGTAACTTTAGAATCTGTTACCTGCCTTTCTGCCAAATTTGTCAGAGAAATACTTGTATGAGCTTTACAAAAACCGCAGGCCAGATAGAGAACAGAAGCCTTGAGAAGCCAAGGCCAACTGAGTAAATATCCTGAATCTTTCCCAGCTGCTGGCACAGCAAACAGGAACACCTGACTCAGATGGCTGCACAAATAAGGATAGGGCAGATTGGGATACAGGCAGCACCTGGATGCAGCCCTGGGGAAGGAGAAGCTACCAGGCACTGAGGCCGGTAGGAACCAGGCAGGAGCTGCTGGGGTAGGATGTGGCAAACAACTCCTCAGGAAACCAGGCTGCATTAATCCTCCTCGCAGAATGACTTTCCACCAAGCACCGTTTCCTATGGAAACAAAGTTTATATAATCACACTTTTCACTTGGATCCACCAGCTAATTCCAAACACATCTGAGAGAACAGTAGATGTTTTGAAGACAGAGTTTACGTGTTTATTGGAAGCTGGCAGCCGGGGGTGCTGCAGGAAGGGCTGCAGTGTTGGCTCAACAGTTGTCTGCTTGCCTTGGCCATGTGGGCAACCCATGGGCGCACAGCTGGGACTGGCATGGAGTTGGAATGCCATGTGGGCAGGGAGGGATTGGGAGCACTGAAACGGGGAATGGTACAGGACAGGGGCAGGAGGAGCCAAGGGCACTGACACAGAGGGGGCTGGGACCAGGTCAGAAGACAGCCAGAACAACTCTCCCTTGTCCCCATCCCAGTTACTGACATTCCACCTGACCACTGCAGGTCAATAGAGCCAGCTGGAAATGCTTTAGGGAGCCTTGTTCCACTTGGAAATGAAGCCAAGGCAGTGAGAAAATTCTGCAGTTTCCCTTCTCCACTTGACATTCTTATGTTTATTCAGCTCCTACATAAGACTGGCACTAAAAATTTAATGAGGGTCCATGTACCCATCTGGCTTTTAGCAGCAATGAGCCTGTCTCTGCTGTAGGATGGTGCCAAATCAGCCTCCCCCGCTCCCGAGGAGAGGCAGTGGCGTTTTGGTGTCAGAACCAAGCTGACAACTTTGTACGAGGAAACAAAATAAACTTTGTACTACAAATGGAGGCAACTCTTGTGCTGACTATGTAGGTCAGACTTAAGGACACAAAGGATGCACAGAGTCATTTTCAAATTAAAACAAGACACAAGAATATATGTTCTGTAGTGAGTACCAGGTGCAATCCACTCACAGTGAATCCACTGCAAGCCTAGGATCTACATTTTACAGTTTACCCTGTTTGGTCAGCCCCTAGAGCACTAGGTATGTTGTAGGGCCTCGGAAGGTACAACAGAACAGCCGCAGTGCTTATGCACATCTGTATCCAGAAAGGATCCAAAGAGAGATGCCCTTTAAAAAGGGTTAAACTCATGGCTTTGACAACCACGGTCAGCGCTTCTATGAGCACACATCGTATTTTTCCACCAGTGGACAGTGACCTTCGCCAAGCTGCGACCGGCACTCGGTGAGAGCCCGCGGCGCAGACGGCTGTTCCCAAGGGTTAAGAGATGGCCAGAGAGGCTTCACAGCTGTACGGGGCTCCATCCCCAGCTCAAAGCGAGCATCCCGAAGACGAATGAACCGCAGGAGTGCAGATAAAAATTCCCATCTGCCAGAGCTGCGTCCGTGCAGCCCCCGCCGACCACCGGCGAAGCCGGGGGGTGTCCGGGGGCCGGACCCGCGGCTCAGGCCGGACCTGTCGGGAACGACGTGGAGGTGCTGGAGCGAGTCCAAAGAAGGGAACAGCGCTGGGGGAGGGTCTGGAGCACAAGTCTGGTGAGGAGAGGCTGAGCGAGCTGAGGGGGCTCAGCCCGGAGGAGACTCGGGGGGACCTTCTCGCTCTCCTCAACTCCCTGACAGGAGGCTGTGGCCAGGTGAGGTTGGGCTCTTCTCTCAGGTAAAAAGCGACAGGACAAGAGTACGGAGCCTCAAGCTGCGCCAGTGGAGGTTCGGGTTGGACACAGGGAGGAATTTTTTCACGATAAAGGGTGATTATGTATTAGAATGGGCTGCCCAGGGAGGCGACGGGGTCACCGTCCTTGGAGGTGTTCAAGGAAAGCCTGGACGTGGCACTCGGTGCCGTGGTCTGGTTGACAAGGTGCTGGTGGGTCACCGCTTGGACTGGACGATCTCGGAGGTCTTTTCCAACCTCACTGATCCCCTGNCGGGGGGGCGCCCGCCAACGGGGCGCCGCGGGGTTAACCCCGGCCCGCCGGTGCCGCTCCACGGCTGCGGGGAAGAGCCCTGGCTATAGGGGGAAATTAAGGGAATACACGTTTGTCATGCCCGTTTTTCAAATGCATATGGAAAATACTTAGCTGTGGCTGCGCTCCGCGGAAGCAGGATGCTGTGGCAACGGGTCCTGTAACAACACGCACCGCCGTCAGAGGCACTTGGCTCCTCTGACTTTGGAATGATATAATTTAGAATTACAACCCTCTTAAACAGTATTATTATACAATATAGCCCTATTATACTACATATTGTGACTATATGCACTCCTGAGCAATCCACCTCCTTTTATAATCTAGCACCAATAAATTGGATGCTATTCAACCATAACATCAATAGAATTTTATCTCTCCCCGTGCTGCTACAAATAACGTCTTAATTTTTTCCCCCCCTACGTTCACACACTCCCAGTTTAAGCTAACGCTCCAGTGTCAATTCAATCTCGCAGGCAGCGCTGGAAGTTTGGCAGGGAATGCGCAGCTGGTGCAGTGCCAGCCTGGCTCAGCAGGAGCCACCACCCCGCAGCACCGAAACGTGCCCGCAAAAACACCACGGCAAGAAAAGCAGCGGCTGACAGATATCCCATCCCAGAGCTACCGCCTGTGCATCCCCTTCCGCCACGGCTCCTCACTACCCAGAACATTTTCTCCATTGTTTCTGCTCCACCTGCTGCTCCTCATCTTTTTTAGTCCCTTTTCACAGAACCATTTAGGTTGGAAAAGACCTCTGAGATCACTGAGTCCAGCAGGGGTTGGAACTAATCTTGGGCTACTTTAAGACTGCAACAAATACTGCACTTGCAGACTGGCCTGAAGTGGAAAATAAATGTATTTCTTTCCGGGAATTTTCCCTTTCCCTCCTCCATTTTTAGGACTCGGAACGAAAACTTAATGGGACTTTTTAAAACAAAAAGTCATACCTAGTGCTTTATGACCTCCTGCTGCAAGGTTCCAAGTGCCTCAAGCAAACATCTTTGCAGACATCCACACACAGCACAAGCAACATCTCTTATTGCCAGAGGGAAAGATACTTAAATATATATAAATATATTAATAGCACAGTTTCATTGTTATGGACTGCTCCTCTGCTAGCTCCTCACCCAATAAAGTTTTAAACCTAACTACAATCTCGTCTTTCATTATTAATTAGCACGTTAATATTTAAGTGCCAAGCAATCATCTACAGCTATAGAAACATTAAGAGCTAAGAAGTGGCCAAGTGCACCAGGTTACAGACAAGCCATGGAGCTGGGGATGCTGGATGGCCGGGGGACCAGCAGGACACAGGCTGGTCATGAAGGGCCATCCTCTTCCAAAGCTGACAGCTTTGTTATCCCTCGCCAAGGGTGCAGCAGACCCCAGGAAGATCAAGAGAAAGAGCTGATGGAGGTGGGGCTGCCTATAAAAATCTGCAGGTCGTGGGAAGAAGGACTGTCTCAGGCTGGAGAATGAGGTCTGACCAGGGAAGAACAGCAGCAAAGAGCCATCTCAAAAGCTAGGGCTGGTGTGGCAAGGAAGCCATAGTGGCTGTTAAATAATTCTATCTGCTCCAGGAAAACCTCTGCATGCTCAAAAGGAGAAAGCTTTGAATCAACATACACGCTGTCACCAGATGCTGCACAGATCTTCCTATTCAAAGAGCTGTGTGATCCTGGCAACAGGCTGAAATCAGATTTATACAATATAAAAGAAATTCCTAAGTCAAGGATGCCACTTAGACCTAGAAAAGCATGTTAAGCATTGCTTTGCAGAAGATACATATATAAAAATATATATATTTATATTTATATACAGATATATAAAATAAACCCACGTGTAGGTTGAAGCTGAAGGTACAGAAATAATTTGAGGCAGGATGCCTCTGAGGTCAGGTGCCAAGCACTGACTCTTGGATGGAAACTCTTCAGCTAAAGAGGTGCCACCCCCAACTCTCTGCCTCCCTGCCAGGCAGTGGAGAGACAAACAGGGATTGCTGCCTTGACTTAGCCACGAAGAGGAGTTCCTGGATACCATGAAATGGGAACTGTGAAAAAACATAAGAGACATGAGACAGACTAGGGAAGGACAGGGCAGGTGAGCTGAGGAGCATTTAATGTGCACAAAGACTTCTCACACCAGTGTGGTGGTGAACTCAGCTTAGAACTCAACTTGTTGCCCACCTCCCCACGCCTACCCTGCAGTGTGACCTGTAGGGAAAAGGAAGTGCCACGAGGTTCAGTGGAAAGGTGCCACAAGAAGGCTTTCACTGGGACTACAGAGTGGCAAAGGGGTCCCTCAGAATATGGTCACAAAGGCCAGATCCTTAGTACTGGGGTTATGTCGGTGCTCGGCCTCAGTCGGCCTTGGCACACGAGCGAGGGAGGCCTCAGCGCTNAGATGGACAGAACCCAGGTCTGGACAATGTGTAAAGCCTCAGGAGTCTCCCAAGCACAAAACCCGGAGCGTGGCGTGTGACAGCTCAGTCCGGGTGACCTCGTAAGCAGCTGGCAGCAGGGCTGCTGGCACCTGAGGAGCAGCCAGGCCAGGCAGGGCTGGCTCCTCTCTCCTGGGCCTGTCCAGAGGGAAGGACAGCAACAGACTTCCCTTTGCAGATCCAGCCCGAGACACTGCACCCTCCAGCTGCTGGGCAGCAGCAGCACATGAAGTCACTAGCACCAAATGTCTGCTGCTGAGAAGTTCTGCCTCATGACTCCTTAATCTGTTGCAGGGAAAAATCAGCAGGGTTAGTTTGTGTAGGTGCTTTGAGCTCCCTGGGTGATTTTGCCTGGAGCAGATTAGGAAATGCATACCCCAGCTGCTCCCAGACAATGCTGGATACAGGCATTACAACAAGAAACTACATGGGTCAATATTTTAATGGAGCACCACACCCTGAACATGAAGTTAAAGCAGTTATGCAAGGGATTAAAAATCTTTTTATAGCACTGTCAGGCTTATTTATACAGTTCTAAGTGTGTCATTAAATATTTGGGATATTTTTTTCCTCCAAAACTGTGTTTAACTTGAAAGACAAAAACACACATTTAACATTTAAACTTCCTTAATTGCTTTTAAATGTCACCACAAATTAAACAGTGTTTGTTCTCAGTCTAATTGACAGCAGCACGAAGATGTCACCTCTCCACCTGAGCACAAAGGCTGCAAGGGAACAGCAACACACATTTGCATTGCACAAGCTGATTTTATTCTCCTTGCCTCCTCATCAGCACCTCTGTGTACCTTTGATGGCCCGGTGCCTGCTCCTGCCTGTTTTCCTGCATGAGCTCCTGGTGGAGCAGCCACCAGCTCACTACAGACCAAATCTCCTCGTGGAGAGGGGGAAGAGTCCTGGTTCCTTGGGAGAAGAAAACCAAGAGCAGTTAAACAAAGCCCAGATGTCTGTTGGGGTCCCATGGAGGACAACTACTACCCTCTGCATCCTTTCACCAGAGGCTGCAGCAGAAGAAGACAGAGAACGTGGGGATCATTAACATCTCATCAGAGCTGCACGCACTGGAAACCTGACAAGGGCACTGGAGTGGGCATTTCAAACTGACTGAAATTGGATAAAATAATAAATAATTTGAAAATCTCATTTTTAAATTCAGAGTAATTTTCAGTTAAACTGCAAGTCTGGTTTGGCAATTTCATGAAGCATCAGTGCCCAAAATCAACTTCTGGAAGGTAGAATTCCTGCCCATGGCAAGGGGTTGGAACTAGAGGATCCTTTAGGTCCTTTTCCAACTGAAACTGTTCTGTGATTCTATGAATAAAAGCAGTGGGCATTGTCCTGAGCCTTCTCTAAAATATGAGGGTTCAGCACAGCCTGGGGAAAAGAAACTTGGCACAGCTTGGAAAACAAACTCCGCAGGGACAGACGGTGCCAAGGAAAAGGGGCAGTACCTACAGTACCAAGATTGTACCTTTCTCTCTAGAAATAATAGAAGTGTTGGAGATACTGGATTAAAGCAATTCTCAACCTTCTCACAACAAATCAAGCTCTGCTCAGCTGAGGGGTTGAAACAAGTCACTGTGCTGTGACAACACGCCAGCCAGGCTGTTGTGCACCTTCTCTTGTACGTGTGTATTAGCCCAAAATAACTCAAGATCCTTAAATCACAACTAGCTGACTTTAGAGCAAACCAAGCAAGTTGTGCAGAGACTCTTATGGTTCTTCCTGTCGCTTTCTCAGGCTGTCACCAGATCATGGGAATTTTTTTTTTAATGTGTGACCTTTATCAGATTCCTGGTATGAAAGTCCTTCCTTCTTCACGTGAGCCTCGTGAAGGAGAGAGGTCACAGCAAGGATCCTAAACACAGCCTTGAGAACTGACCTGGAGAACTTTTAAGTCGTTTAACCTTGACCCCAACTTGGCTGCTTCTGTGGATATTGCATCTGGAGCACAGCCAGGAGAGCTTTCAGGGGGGTAAGGACAAGGAGAGAGCAAGCCCAGTCTTTGTGGGGCTAAACTATTCACATGTCAAGTCTAATTCTATTTCCATTAACATCTGTCTTGGAAGCTGAATCTGTCGGTAAGAATTTTTTAAGTGTCTGTAAATACTTTTAATCTCAAAGGTTTTTATGAATGGACACACTGGCTCTGTGCAGAAATCCCTTCCTTGTTCACTGGGCTGGGCTCACGCCTGGAAACGAGGGGACGGCTTGGCCAGCTCACTGCTCCCGGGGCAGCAGCTCTGCTCACTGATCTCAGCAGGATGAGAGCACAGAGCTTGAGGCATGGCATGGCTGGTTAGTGAAGGAAAACCTTACCACGGTCTGGCCACAGCCCTGGAATAGCTGTGATTTTGAGATGGGAGATGGTATCTCTATAGTCACTGATACACTGGAACTCGAACTTCCTCGGGGATGGAGTGAGGGTCTAGCACTGAGGCTGATCAACCAGCACCATTCCTGCAGCGGGCAAATGATTCCTGAACTGTAAGACTAATGATATCCAACCTTGCTCACCCACAAAGATCAACAACTCCAGCTCTCTCAAACTGAGTTTATACAACAACTCACTTCTGCTGCATATTCTGGCTCTGCTCAGCCCAGTTCATCTGTTTCCCCTTCTGCAGACAGTGTAAACATCTGAGAATTGAACATCCTATCACCCTTGGAGGAAATCAATTAGACCAGGCAACTCTCAAGGTGAATAGCGCACTGCCAGCACTCAGGTGTTCCGGGCAGCTCGTGAGGAACGGGACAGCTCCCAGTCTGCCGTGCCCTCCCCGGCAGTGCCTGGCTGCACGCAGAGCACCCGGAGCCTCCTCAGTAACCACCCTCTTCCTTCTGATCTTTAATCCTGCACATGAAGGGGATCCTGTGCTCTAACTGAAGTGCAAAGGGAAATTGATCCCTTTTTAACCGGGCTGCTCTCTGCACAGAGTCCACCCAGAACACAAGCACAGTAAAGCACGCAGGACACGCTCCAAAGGGCCAGACCATCCCCTGAATGACTTGCAGCAAGAACAAACACAAAGCTGCTGCTCTGCATATTCACAATGCACATTTGCCATTAAACCTTTCAGCTCTTACATTTTTAAACGAGAGTCCAGACTGGAAAGGAAATGATTAGTATCCTGACTTCACCTTGGCATGGAGCAGCTCCCTCCAATGCTTCCAGCTGTGCAGAGGAAAGTCCTTCAGGAAACTCAACCCACTGCAGGCACATTCTTCAGATCTTGTAGGATATTCCTCATCATCCTCTTTTTGGTAAATGAGCTTTTGTGGTTTAGCTACAGGATTAAAAAATATTTCTAATAGAAAAGATACAAAGGATTTTTATTTTTTAATCTGACTTTGAGGACAACAAAACCTTCATTGGAAAAAATAAAAGTTTCACTGAAAGATGACACGAATGAATCTAATCACTGGCCTGTAGGATCAGAAACAAGGATTAGCAGGACCCGGAGAAGGTCCCTCCAAACATCTCCACAGGGTGTCAGTGTTATTTCAAATTTGGGTCACTTTACACTGGAATCAGCATAAATTTTCTCACCGCATTTTTTTTATGAGTCTGTTCCTCAGAGAGCAGCTGCCACCACAGAGTTGTGCCCGTATTTTTCATTCAAATGAAAATAAATTCATTTAATTAAAAGAAAATGTCTTAAAATGAGGAGACGGGAACACACAGTCACGGTGGTCTGGGGACAATGGGAGATTTCAGAGGGATCTGCAACGGGCTTGACATTCACCATTCCAAATCTGCTCCCAGTTTGCTGGTGGGATTCTCAGTTGCTGCTGGGCAATGATCTTCCAGCAGGTGATCCAGAGCCCTTCCACAGGCACCTACCCAGGGCTCCATGTCCTTTCCCTGACAGGTACGTGGCCACCACGAGCATGTCTGGCACTTCAAGAGTCTGCCACGACCCATTCAGTGTTTGAGAGCCGTTTGAGAGCTGACTCTGAGGCAGAACAAAGCTGTTTAAGTCGACCCTTGCCAAAAATTATTTTCCAGACATGTTACTGCCATGGCTGTGCTGAAACAAGGTCCCACTGTACTCCAGCAGCCGTGGCAGATGTGTGCTGTGACACACAATATCCCCACCGGCGTGGGTGCCCCGAGTGACTGCACGAGCCAGCTCCAGTTCCTCTTCAGGGCTCTGCTGGGATGCCCTCTGATCCAACAGTCCCCTTCCCAGCAGCTTCCTTCAGCTTCCAGTGCCCCAGCCTTCTGCAATACTCCTGTAACAGCCCCCCTTCTAACCTGTAATTGTGAGAGTTATTGGATGGTTGGATGTCCAGCTGGGATGAATCCCGAGTCAGGAAGTTCCTACTGCTATGAACTACTCAGCATTTCAGTTCTTTATCATATTATTCTAAAATGTGCCATTTCTTATCAGTGTGAAGGACATCATCCCGAGGAACTTCTCCTGAAAGCAACGCTCAGGAATGTGCCTGTAAGAGGCAGCAAACAGGCAGCACATTGTGTTAGCCCTGCACAGAACACGTTCTGCCTCAGGTGCCAGGCAGCAGTTTGACAAAGAGGGGTGTTTTTCAGCAGGACCATCAATTTAAGTTGCCCCTGCCATACTCCTCGCCATTTATCCTCCCTCCCCTCTGCCAGCCTTTCAGATGTGCCAACACCGTGGCTTGCGAGGCTGGACAATATGTTGAATTGCAGAACTGACCTAAATTTAAAATAATCTGGCATCAAAGTAAGTCCGTATCTATTTAGCCCAGATTAATGATCCCATCTAATTCACTGACTGCCCAGTAGTTGTGCCACCAGGACCAAGTGTGGGAGGAGCCCTGGGTGGGAAGGAGGCATTGGATGTTTAAATCAGTGCTGTTCAGTTTATACCCCTGGAGTTTGACTTAGCTTAAAGTAACAAAGAGATGGAACCCCAGATCTCCAAAAATTCCTAAGAATTCAACTTCCCACAGATCACAAGATGGTTTGGGTTGGAAGGGACCTCAAAGATCCTCTCATTCCACCCCCTGCCATGGGCAGAGACACCTTCCACAAGACCAGGTCACTCCAAGCCCCATCCAGCCTGGCCTTGGACACTTCCAGGGATCCAGGGGCAGCCACAGCTTCTCTGGGCACCCTGTGCCAGGGCCTCCCCACCCTCACAGGGGAGACTTTCTTCCCAGACTTCAGGATGTTCATGTTCTAATATTTTCATGTTTATGTCCTTTATAAGCAAAGAAGGGCAATGAACAGCATCATGTCCAGAGAAGGGCAACAGAGCTGGGAAAGGGGCTGGAGCACGAGGGAGCTGGGGCTGGTGAGCCTGGAGAAAAGGAGGCTCAGGGGAGACCCTATTACTTTCTAGCAGCACCTGACAGGCAGTTGCAGCCGTGTGGGGCTCAGGCTCTTCTCCCAGGTAGTAAGTGATGGGACAAGAGGAATGGCCTCAAGTTGCCTAAGGGGAGGTTTCCATCAGCTATTAGGAAAAATTTCTTCATGGAAGGGTTCTCAAGCCACGGACCAGGCTGCCCAGGGAAGTGGTGGAACCACCATCCCTGAAACTGCTCAAAAACCATGTGTATGTGGCACTTGAGGACACAGCTCAGAGGTGAGCACTGCAGTGGTGCCGGGGGAACGGCTGGACTCGATGATCTTAGAGCTCTTTTCCAACCTTAGCAATTCCACGATTCTAAGACAGCTGGTTCTTTCTGCTTTCCCCCACCACAGAGGGCAGGGCACCAGGCAGGGGACCAGCCTCACAGCAAGCCCAGCTCCTGCTCAAAGCTACCTGGTGGTCTGCAGAACATAAAAATATTTTGGAACAGCTGCACTGGATGATGGCAGAGAAGGAATATTGATTGGGACCACTGCGGCTATTTCTTAAGTCTTTAAAAACAAAACATCATGGCAGCTATTTAGTATGGTTTTTGAAAATTCAAATATTGACAGAAGGAAGTTTTCCAAAGGATGCCAGCAGCTTTTGCAGCAACCCCAGTAGTCGAAACACTGCGGTGTCAGATGTGGGCAGCAGCACAGACCAAGCCCACAAGCTCCACACAGCACTTTGCCCTCTGCCAGGGCTGGAGCTGGGGGTGGCGAGGGCTGCAGGGTGGAAGGGAAATGCTAAAATGCCCCGAGGAACTACAATCACACATGCCAAATCCTGCATTTTACTGGGAAAGGGAGAGAGTGACTTCACTCTTTACGTCCCCTTCCCCACTTCCCCTGCCCCAAAATGGACAGATGTGGCTTTGCAAGAAATTAATTACAGATGGAGGCAAAAAAAAAAAAAAAGGGACCCCCCTCCCCCCCAACCACAACGCTTTTTCCTCTGCAGACTTGAGGATGGATGGGGCGACCTGGGAAAACTGGCAGATGGAAAACCCATTACAGATGTGAGGTTTGGAGAATAAGGCTGAAGGACAATTTGAGAGTTGTAAATTTTAACTTTGGGGGTTTAAATGCATTGCTTAGCAACACAAAACAAACAGGAAACAAGAAGCCTCATGAGAGAGACGCTTAAATATTTTAAAATCCCTATTTGAGCTGAAGACTACATTACCAGAGATCTGAGGGGCTGCTATTCTCAACAGCTAAGAGTCAAGTCAAAAAGAAAATGAGGTCTGTAATCTCATTTCCACACCAAAATATACATAATTTATTTTGGTCAAGGAAAATAGTTATTTGTTTGTTCCCGTTCCTGTTTTGCACACTGCAAACCTGAATAAGATCAGAATGCACAATGAATTTTTAAGCATTTTGCTCCCCAGGAAAGATTGCCATGAGGTGTTCAAGTACAGGCAGGGAAGCTGCTTTACTGGGCATGTATATATTGCATATGATCATTGCTACCATATGTCTGACCCTCGCTACATGCTCCAATGCCATTTTATGCTGCTGCATAAATCATCTCCTAAAATTCCTGACATCTCCAGGGATGGCAGGGGCCTCCATCTCCAGGGAGAGAAGGAGAAGGATGAAAAAGAACAGATCACCTGGAAACAAATGTTGAATGTTTTATACTATTTCTTCACCATGAAAAGGGTAAGAGGGAAGGAAAAACAACAAAAAAAAGACATTACCAGATTTGAAAAGTCAAATATTAGTTTTGGCCTTTTTTTTTTTTTTCCAAACTACTGAAACAGTAGAAATATCAAGTAAAGCAAAGTATGAAGCTTCTGAACAAGCCTGTGGCCAAAGCCTCACCTTCTGCAGCAAAACACGAAGGGAACTTGTTAAAGATTAAAAAAGAAATTCCCAGGGAACCAAAACTCCTTTCAAAAATCCTCTTCTTCTCAGAGCCTGTAAAAGCAATTCTTCAAATGCACACATGCATTTTTATATACCAAAAAAGCAAACATCAGGTAGTTCTTTGCCTTATTCTGGGGCATCAGCCCACGGTGTTACCTCTGGGGTGTGCTGAGCTGGATGGAGCATGCACTGATCCTCTCCTGAACTGCTGAACATGACATCACCCTGCTGCTTTCATGAAGGAGGGCCACATTAGAGGAGTTCAGAAATAACCCAGACGTCCCCACTTGGTTTTGCTGCTTGAGCAAAAAGGGATATGGCAGGCTCACAGTTCTGGAGGTTTTTTCTTTTTCTTTTTGTTTCTATTTTTTTCTTATCTGAAAAAAACCAAGCACAGAAGCCCAACCATAAATAACCTGAAATAACTAATGCTTGCAAGAGTTAAAACCAGTAGGAAAGCTCCTCAGCAGCTTAGAACTCCAGGCCAATAAAACCAGCTGTTCATATAAATACTTAACCTTCAAAATCAATGAAAAAAATAGAAGCATAATGGACACATCTTGCTTAATCTAATGGCCAGAAATACAAAGAGCAAAGAGAAAAGGCATTCTGACATAGAATCCTGGAATGGTTTGGGTTGGAAGGGACCTTAAAGATCTAATCTAATCTAAGCCATCCCAATCCTAGTGGACACCTTCCACTATCCCAGGTTGCTCCAAGCCCTGTCCAACCTGGCCTTGGACGCTTCCAGGGATGGGGCAGCCACAGCTTCTCTGGGCACCCTGTGCCAGGGCCTCCCCACCCTCACAGGGAAGAATTTATTCCTAATATCCCCTTTACTCTCTGTTAGTTTGAATCCATTCTCCCTTGTCCTGTCACTCCACACCCTTGGAAACAGTCTCTTCTCATCTTTCCTGTAAGCTCCCTTCAGGTACTGAAAATCCACAATGAGGTCACCCCAAAGCTTCTCCTCTCCAGGCTGAACGATCCCAGCTCTCCCAGCCTTTCCTCCCAGCAGAGCTGCTCCATCCCTCTGCTCATCCTGGTGCCTCCTCTGGCCTCGCTCCAACAGGTCCATGTCCTTTCTGTGCTGGAGGCAGCTCTGCAGGTGGGGAAGTGTTTCTGTGCAGACCCTCAGCAGCTCATAAGCAGCAGTGCTCAGCTGAAATGACCAGATGTAAACACCACGGAGAACACTTAAAGATCCACCTCCAGCTGTGGTTCATCTGCTGGCAGCAAGAGATGTTCAACATGCAACTAAGTACTGTTCTGTGGCCATTTACACCACAATGATGGTGTAAATCAGCAGTGTCTGCTGCCTGTGCACCTGCCTGAAAGCCAACACTGGGCCATGCCCGGAACAGAGGCTTTTGGGAAACAGCTTGGTCTTGGGCCAAAAGAGGCATGGATGAAAATCTCCTCAGGGAGGATTTCAGATGGATACTTTCAGCTTGGCCAGGGACAGGAGCAGAGACCACAAGCAGGCTGATGGTAGAAACACAGTGTGTGGTGGGTAAGTGTTCCCTTTTCTCATGTTCCCTTTTCCCATCTCCCTATCCAAACCCAGGACTATCAAGACTTCTTTCCTCCACTGTCCTTGCAAGGCTCTTTTTTTTTTTTCTTTCCTTTGCAGATCGAAAAAGTGAAGGGGCACCTTTCCAGTCCCTAAATTATATACTAGTTTATTAAATCACCCACAGACCTCATTTACCAGACTCAATTTGAGAATTGCAAAAATCACTTGGTAGACTGCACCCGCAGATGACCTTAAACAAGGCCCCAGCAGCTCCCAGGAGGTTTTTCTACAATCAGTTAAAACTGTTTGTCAGGATGGTAAATACATGCCAGAAACTGATGGTCTCACCTAAGCACAGACTCCCCGCTGCTGCTGCTGGTACCACCCCTCACCTGGGGTAACACTGGCTGGAAAGTTTTCCAAGATTCCCCTGGATCACTAAGGGCCTAGTTTTCCAGGATTAAAAAGGCAAGGAAGCCTGGCATCTTACACCGTAAAAAAAGCCCTTAAAATTTCCTTTATTCTACTCTCTGCAAAATACTCATGGGTCTTCAATGCACAATACAGGAAGCAAAATGAAACACAAATTCATTATTTCCCCTTTGCCAGCTGCTTTTCCTTGCAATTAAACTTCTTTTCCCATCATGTTTCCATCACAGATGTGTTGTGAGACTGGCCTGCTGCAGCACTGCTGCCCAGCCTGGCTTGCATTTTTCTGGAAGAGAGTGGCATAGAGAAGGCATAGCGAAAAGTGAGCCTCGCTTTGCTGGATTCTTTCCTGGATAAAGGCAGGAGTTCCTACCAAACCCCACATGTTTGTGGCCAGCAGGTTCCCCCGGCCAAGGATGTGACACCAGGTCACTTGACACAGGGAGCTGAACAAAGGGAAAAAGCCCTCAGAGCTTACTCGTGCTCTTGGCTGAAAACAGGCTGCTAAAAACTGCACTCGAGTTAAAGGGCATTGTAGTGTGGAAACTGAAATCTCATCAGATATTCCACTGGAAAACAGAAGGAGCGGCTTCTCCAAGCGCTGCTGCTCTTGGAGCGCGGGAGGCAGCGAGCAGCCAAGGGGCTGGGCAGCCCTGCCCGGCTGAACAAGACTCACTTTGCTGGATGCTGCTGAAACTTGCCACTGTTGGTGAAACCCTGGCTTTGACATGAGCTCCAGGCAGAGGAGATAGATGTGGGGCAGGAGAGATGACGGGGAAAAAGAGCACGGAGAGAGATAGGAGGGGAAAGGGGCTGCTCTGTTCCCAAACCGCTGCCTGCCCCATCCCTTGTGAAAAGGCCCCTTCAGCCAGACCTATCTGTCAGCCTCTGACCTGCCTTTCAACATCACGATGCTCTTTGATTTTATTCATTCCTGCTGGAGGTTTTGCTTAAATATAAACAGCAGAGCATTTCAGCCGGAATTAAAAAAATACAAATAAAAGAAATGAGAAATTCCCCAAGCCTCCAGGCACATTTTAAAACACATTAAAAAGGATAGGACAGTACCAGCTTCATGCATACCACAGCTGCAGTGATTCGCAGCAAAGTCAGGAAGGTTGAATGTGCTAGTGTTTTGTTTTAAAATACGGGCTTCACATTCAGAGAGATCTCTTCAACACCGAAGCCTGAAGGAGAGAGTGAGAAACTCAGTGATTCCCACCTTTCCCACCTTGATATTTCTGCTTCTCCATGGGCAGGGCAGGCTGGACTCCGGGAGAGCAGAAGCTTTTGTGAGGTCCCCAGGACTCCGGGAAACACAGGCAGCTTTACACTAGGATTTACAACCAGTAGGTAAAGAACAACTCCAAAGGTGTTTTATTACTTGTGATGAGGGACTATCAAAGAAGCCACAGGCTACTTTGCCAACTGTTTGGTGTAACTTCTTTAGCTCTTATTGGCAACCCTCTGGGCTATTGCTCTATTTTTCTTTCCCCCTCCCACTCGCTTACCTTTCATCTTCCAGTCTCCAATATTAACTCAATTTCATGTTGGAAATTAATCTGCACAAATGCTTAAGAAATTCAGCTGCTAAAAAAGAAAAATAGAAAAGAAAAAAGGCAGCAGGTCAAGTTCCTAACACACACAGAAGCCAGGATGCTACTCCAGCACTTTTATCACAACACTGGTTGTACAAACAGAAGATGAGTTCTGGAGTTCTTTTAAACTTTGGAGTTCTTTTACACCAGTAAAGGCAGAAAGCATTTTTGCACAGATTTTGACATTCCTGTTTTCTGGTTTGAAACACGGCCAAAGGATGAACATGGATGATTCTCCTTTGGTAAGCACAGGCCTTTAATGCCACATCCCACCTTGTGATTAACACTAATATCTTGGTTTCTTGATTCTTCTGACACGAAGACCAAACAGAGTTGGAAATGGTGTATATTTACCATATCCTTCTGCTTTTAGCATTTTTCAAATACTGCCTGAAATAGAAGTTCAGACTTGCACTGTGATTGGCACGTGTACAATCACCGTGGGAGACAAAAGATTAAGAAATGCAAGTGCATATTGACTGACACTTGTTTGCCCTGTGTGAAAATAAAGAGGCCCAGGCCAGGGCAGTTATGTGTTACAGCATCAGTAGAGATGGACTGGCTGCCTGTGTAACTTAAACAAAACGGGGAGAGAGAGGTGGTCTGTGCAGTTCATCTATGCTGGAGGATTTAGAGGCAAATAAAGCTCTATTAATCTTTTCTGGCTTGTATGCACAGATGTTTTACTTTTTGTAACACTATTTCAAGTTAAACCCAGATGGTGTAAATCAAGCTGTAATGCTCATTAAATACATTTTCAAAAAAAAAGCGTTTATTCCATCCCTTCAGCATTCCAAGCAGTTCAGCAGGGCAGAGCACCCACCCTGAGCAGGGATTGCACATGGCATGCTTGACCCTGGCAAGGAAACAGTCCCAGCAGTGGCTCCCTGCAAAGGGCCCATCCAGCCAAGACTGAGGCTTCCAGACCAGTGTCTCTGCCACGGGAGGCACTGGTGTGTGTAAAATGCACTCAGTTTCTAAGATGACAACAGCTACAAGTACTGGACCATAAAGATACATCTTTTTAGAACCAAATACATTTTTTTCCTCTCAACAGAGAGTTACAAGGCATTTTGGGAACCAAAACGGAATTTTTAAAGTACTAACTGTTTTTCTTCTTTTTTTCTTCTTTTTGTAGATTGTACCTTCACCAAGAATTCTTCATGTTTATAAAACTGCCTCTACATCTTTTCCATGGATTACACTGTCTATAGTGACTAATAAATTCTACACAGACCCCTATGTTATGTAAATGACCAGTTAACCCCAAGCAAACATCCACCTTGTTTTTCCAGTCCCACCATGATTTTGCATTTACTCCTGTTTATCTGCTGTCTTGCAATGCCTTTTCTTGGCCTTACAACCACATCAACTTGCTCCTGCAACCCTTTCTATAAGCAAATTGTTTAAAAGAAATACCTATGTTTTTATGTAATAAAATGTGAAAAAGCAAAACCCCACAGATGCAGTCCAGTGTAAATCATGATGGAACACTGATAATAAACTAACCTTATTCGTGCCAGATAAAGCAACAAATCCTAATTTAACACACCAAATAATTTATCCTTAGCCAGAAAGACACTCAGACATTCAAACAGCCGTCTTTGTACATACAGAGAAGCTGCCAAGTCTCCATACTTGAATGATCTCATAGACTCTGGGAAAAAAAAAAAAGAAAAACAAAACATTTTGCCATACTAGCTGAATACACAGGGGCAGAAAAGGACCAAAATGAAAGCATTTTAGTGGTCTGGGTTCTAGTACAGATCTGTAGACAAGTGTGAGGAAAAATTACGACCACAAAGTCACAGATCAAAAACAGACCTAAGCAAAACCTTCTTTAGGTTTTCTGACCTGTAATGGTGCTATTGATGAAGCAATGAGGAATAACCACCCCTAAATATCTACTGCTGTTGTTCTCCCCCCAGCTCAAATCAAGCTTAACTCATACTCCTTTCTGAAACAAGGAAAGAGGGACTATTTACAAGAGCATGGAGTGACAGGACGAAGGGAAAATGGCTTCACACGGCGAGAGGGCAGGTTTAGATTAGATACTGGGAAGAAATTCTTCCCTGTGAGGGTGGGGAGGCCCTGGCACAGGGTGCCCAGAGAAGCTGTGGCTGCCCCATCCCTGGAAATGCTGGATGGGGCTTGGAGCAACCTGGTCTAGTGGAAGGTGTCCCTGCCCACGGCAGGGGGTGGAAGGAGATGAGTTCTAAGGTCCCTTCCAGCACGAACCATTCTGGAATTCTGTGCAAATCCCAAAATGGTCTGCAGCAAATGATGACCACTGTTGGAGAAGTTAACGTGTAAAGGCAGTAAAGTTTTCCTCTGAATCATCAGGAAAAGGTGATCAGTTTTTACCTTCAATGCCTTTTCCTTTTGGTGTGAGCATTGCTGAGTTAGAAGGGTCAGGAGAACAGGGGACAACATGGATACAAGTAAACAAGAGGACATTGATCCATGTGCTGCTACCTGGGAGAAATATCTGTGTGCAGCCCAGCTGGCTTGGGCTGAGGACTGAGCACAGATAGTTACTGAGCTCAGCTTGGTGCCCAGCTGTGTAAACTGGACATGATCCTCCACTTGGGTAAATTTCCAGCTCAATTAGGCTGTGGATGATGACAATTTTACCAGCTGGAGACTGGCTGCATTCGAGCTTTCCAGAAACACTGTGGTGCCTTTTATCGGGCAGCTGCACATGTGAAACCAGCTCTGAGAGATCACACGAGGTACACCTTACCCTGCTCAGATGAGACACAGGCAAGCAGAAACCTCAGGTTTGAACAGCAACTGATCGGTTTGGATTTCCACTTCGTCAGTTGTTAGGTCAGAATGGGCTGGAATTCCAAATGTGCCACGTACTCAAACTCCCCGTTGACAAGAGAGAGACTCAAGCAGTCCATTACAGAACTGAAAATGTGAATTTTCTTGAAGCCTTACATGCTGTTATCTACCTATAACTCAGTATTTCCCTACACTGCTGTTCACAGACGAGGAGAGCGACCTCAGATGGGAGAACCAACCCTGCCTCAGCCCCTCTCACCCCACCTCAGCCCCTCCGGGCTGCTCCCACCAGCACGGCCTCCAGCATCCCCCAGCACTCACCCACAGGATGGCACGGGCCCTGCTGTGTTTGTGTGCCTGAGGTGCAGGGCACAAGCCCAGCTCTGTGTCCGTGTGGGAACGGCCATCGCAGCCCGTGCACACCTGCAGGGACTCCACGCTCAGCCCCCAGCTCTGCAGTCTCTCTCCCCAGCCCTCTCTGCATAAATCAAGCAGCAGGGAGGCTCAGAAACATGACGAATACGTTGGCTAGAATATCTCCCGCTGTAAAGACACAGGAGGAAGGGGGATACTAAACTAACCTTGCCTTGGATGGAAAAGCAGCTGGAATTTAATGTTCTTGGAAGCCAGCCCTGGCTGTTCAGACATGGATCTGCCAGGGAAGTCCCCAGCGGAGTCATCGCTCATTCTCCAAAACTAAAACGTCAAGAGAAGGCCCTGGAAATCATTAAGCACTCTGTTCAACATTTCTTGAACAACCTCAGGCAGGAGAGGGGAAAAAAAAAAGGGTCTCTCAACCACTAACAAAACAGACATATTCTCAGTGTTAATATAAAACAGAGAGGGGATCACCAGCAATCTGAAGTGGAATTCTGCTTAATTGTGTCAATCTGAAACGATACAACATCAAACCAGCCTAAAAAAAAATTACAAGAAGGAAAAGAGAAGGAAGAAAACTAGGAAAAGATAACGAAACACAAGTGTGTTTGGCCTGGGCTTTCAGGGTCTTCATCATCACAGCCCACCCTGTGCAACTGCCCTGCCCCAGCTACACCCCCTACACGTGGCAAACTGTGCTTGGCCACCAGGAACTCCCAGTGGGCGAGAAATGGTGTTCAAACAGAAGGCAGAAAGAAAACCTTCCCTGGAGAAGAGCTAGCAGATCCTACAGAAGCTGTGCCTCACTGGCACGAGCCCCACTTGGATCTACGTCACTGCTTTTTCCTAGGGTTCAAATTAAAAAGAAAGGAGGTAATTTTGCCATCTGCCACAGAAGCACAGCTCTAGAAAAAGTGTGTGTGAGTTTTAATCCTACACCAATTTAGACACACACCCCAAGTGGCTTTTATGAAAATACATTTCTGGAGTTCATTTTCCAGCCCTTCCAGGGTGAGGGAAGACTTTCTCACAGATGTCCTGCTTCTCCAAACACCGTGCTAGTGAGGTGCGTTCTAAATCACTGACACAGAGTCAGGGTGGAAATACGCACCACGGGCACCATCACCTTCCACTAGAAGCACAAATTATTAGGTCATGCCCATTGAAATAACTGAAAACCCACTGGCCATTTTTGGAAGAAGAGAAGCAAACTTGGTAAGCAGCAGGTTAAACTGGATAGGGTTTTTTGTTTGATGTTGTCCTAAGAAAATAAGGTTCTGTATTTTATGAGTTGGGCAAACCAGTTGCTTATTGTTGGCTGATCCAGTAGGTGCCAGAAACAATTTCTCTTCTTCTGTGTGATCCAGAAAGCATTTGGCAATCTCTTTTGGATGAAAGGTGTATCAAGGAAAAAAAAAATCATTATGTAGTCAGGTGTCAGAGCCTCAGGAGTCAGAGAGTGCTAACTGAGATCAACTAAGCGCTCCACATCAGCTAAACTCGATGGCTTCTTCCAGTTAGGATCAGTAACATGTCTTACAATGCTGGAAAACACAGGCAGCAATGGTGCTACTGAGGACTGCTGCAGGCTGATGAAGCAGTTAACTCTCGTGGCAACAGAAAAATAGACTTTATTCTGTTCCCTGGATGCCGGGACAGGTTCTGCCTAAAATGCTGCTATGGAGCAGACGGAAGGGGCAGGTTTTGAAGCAGGCTGGAAGACAATGACCAGAAGGATCCCCAAAAGCAGCCCTGAAGGAAGCCTGGCACAGCCAGGCAGCTTCCTTGAGGGCTGGGGAAGAAAAGAGAGAAGCACAAGTCTGAGGTACTAGTGAGGATTTCCCAAATTTGTTTATGCACATGTATTATTGGACACATTTCAGCAGGAAAGATGGATATTGCTTTTAAAAAACCACAACAAAATGAGAAACAGCCTTTGTGCAGTGGGATGAGACACCTCTTCCTAGCCCAGGCTTCCAGGCAGAAACAAGCCACATTTATCCCAGTATCTAGCAGCATACACTGGATTTAAGTTGACAGAAATAGAGAAGTTTTATCCTCCCACAAGTTGACTGGTATAGCAATTTTCATCTAAAGCAGCAGCAGATCAGCAGGACAAACATATTCACAGGGATTTCCTGTCAAAAGTCACTCTAATACAAACGTATTTTAGTGGCAGAAGGAAGAAAAGCTCACTAGACACACCACCAAAATACAGTTTCCATTTAAAATGAAGAGCGTGGCAGCTCTAGTTTAATGGAAATTAAAGTGTGTTGGCACTGTCAACTAACTGTAAACCACTTGAAAGCTTTGTTTAATTTTTAATTTAAAAAATAATACAGGAACAGGACATACTGTCAATACTTTCACAGATCCAATCCCACTTTCCATGTGTGCTAATGGAACCCTTACAGTTCTCGATTCACATGACTTCAATTTGGGTTACCACAAGAAATGTGTTATGACTTCAAATCTTCAGCCTCATCTTTTAGGGAAAATTAAAAGAACATTTTTCTGTAGCTTGTAACTAATTATACGAAGTTAACAGGACAAAATATCTGTTTTCCATTGCTCTGAATAATCTTTAATACCAACAAAGGAACCAGAGTCCAGCTTTGGAGAAACTGTATCACTTAAACTTGTATCTCCTGAGTAGCTGAGACCCCCATGATTTAAATCAGGATAAACAAAGGCTCAGAGGTTATTTGAAACCTCAGAGTCTTTGATGTTCAGACATAGTAACGCGAATTCTCACCTTGCAAACTCAGATTCTGACAGAAGGTGTAACCAAAGGAAACCCTGGGCTACTCTCAGTAAGTGGCAGGTTTCAGAGTTGCACCATTTTGGCCCTGCAGTACAACTGGACTCAGTATTTTGTACTGCTGAAAAACTCACACTAATACACTACTTTAAAAAGTACCTTTAGAAGATCGATTTGGCTTCAATATTTAACAGTCTGAGACGGTGCAGAAGAGCCCACAGCCCAGCTGAGCCTTCTCACACTGCCCAGTTGTGCCTCGTGGCACTGCAGGCACTTAATTAGCAGGGGCACTTCTTTCATGGCCTGATTGAGCCCCACAAAACCCCACACTTACGGGCTTGCTCCCCACTGTTCCTTTGAGGAGCTGTAAGAGAAACTCGCCCTCCTTGATGGTGTGAAACCTTTCAGCTACAGCCAGATTATACACATTTACTCATGTGACAATATTCTCTTATTTTAGATGTTTCTTTTCCATTTCTTGCCTTCCAGGATATGTGTAAAGAGCAGCTTCAAGTTTCACAATGTGGGAATAATACATTTTTGAAATACTAAAGTGAATTAGGAAGTAGATTTAAACAGTAACATAACCTTAAAATATGAAGTGTTGTGTGTCTAAATTGCTCTTTTAAAAGAACCATGAGAAATTAAAATTCATCTAGTTACCAACATTCAAAACAGCATTGACTTAATCCAATTTGTAATTTCCTTGCCAGCAGCATATTTTTACTTGACTCTAACTGCCTATTATATTTTCATTGCATATCCTTGACACTGAAGGAACAAATGCTGGGTTGATATTATCAGAGCATTCAATGTCATTATCTAACTGGAAGTGACAGGCAGAACAATGTATTAAAGAACTCTTGCTTAACTGAAGGACTGGATGAGCTCAAGGTGAACCAGTCTGATGCATCCCAAAAGCTTCCTTTGGAAGTTCTTCCTACATGCACAGCAGGAGAGGAAAAAACCCCACTGTATTTGCTCGTTTACCTCGAGCGCTGAAAAAGCAGCACTTCAGGGATCAAATGGCAACACAAAGCACCAAGTTAGAGAAAATAATAAATGTGTAAGCCTTGCAGGGTTTGTGAGCTCCTTTTACTCTTGGAAAGGACCACAATATGGGGCTGAATTAAGAGGTTTGCATACTTTCCCTTTTATACTTGGACCTAATAAATAATTTTTCCCTACTGTTCTATTTGAATAAACTATTTTACTCATCTTTTCCCTGGCCACTTTTATGCAGACAGGACAGCAAGAGGAGCACAGGTCCAGTCCCCTTCTGAGACTGGCAGAAGACTGAGCAGGAGCAGTGGGCTCAGTCACCCAAATGCATCATTTACCTTCACAAGCCACTTCTTGGGAGCGTTACTGATGAGCACTGGAAACCCTTCAGCTCAGTGAGCTTCATCTAGAGACTTGTTTTTATTTTTGATACTATAAGCTTCCTTGAGGGCAAGAGATGGTTCTGTCTGCAAGGAGCCCCATGAAATCCCTGAGGTTCCACATCCACAGACACCCACCTATAGCCCTGGCACTACCAGGATTTAAATGATTTACCTTGACCTGAATTTTTCTTGGGCTGACTGTCTGAGGCATGCAGCAAGGTCACTGATGGGCTCTACCTCCACACATCATCAGTGTCAAAAAGGGATTTAAATCAGGAAAACTGATGGGTTTTGGCCAGAAACACCAGAACAGGTGTGCTCTGACAAGTTCTTCCTTGATTATTTTATGCATTATTTTATGCACCCACTGGAAAGTGCACTGGGTATAATTCTCCAGCCTGGCACTCTTAGTGTTGGACACTGAGCACAATGTTTGCTGCTTCTCTGCTGTGCCTCAGTTTCTCCATCTGCAGCACGAGGACAGGATGATAGCAGCTCCCTCTCAGGAAGGCACTCAGAGTGATGGATGAATCCCACGGGAAGAGCAAACACATGAACTGCTGGCTGGTATTCTGAACTGGGCAGTAAGGCATCACCCCATTCCCGAGGAACAGCTTCCCCTGGAATCTTACAGCCAACAAGGTACTGAATTTCACAGCTCTCACTCGGCAAATGTGACTGGAAGAAGAGCAGCACAACAGAGAGGATTTAAGGAAGATGTTGTTTAGTAAATATTCATTAGATAGCAGAGGAGCAAGCATGGCAGATCTGTGTATAATGGCTGGGAGGCAGATAACCCAAATGGCCATCTATCCTGAAACAGCTTCCTCATCGCAGTGCAGGTCTCTGAAGGAACCTCACAAACGTCCTTCCAGTACCTGCAGGGAGCCCACAAGAGAGATGGAGAGAGACTATTTACAGGGGTGTGGAGTGACAGGACAAGGGAGAATGGCTTCAAACTGATAAGAGGGCAGGGTGAGATGCGATATTGGGAAGAAATTCTTCCCTGTGAGGGTGGGAGGCCCTGGCACAGGGTGCCCAGAGAAGCTGTGGCTGCCCCTGGATCCCTGGAATTGCCCAAGGCCAGGCTGGACGGGGCTTGGAGCAGCCTGGGATAGTGGAAGGTGTCCCTGCCCATGGCAGGGGTGGAATGAGATGTTCTTTAAGGTCCCTTCCAATCCAAATCATTCTGTGATTCTATGAAATTAAATGCAAAGTTGTGTGCAAAGAACCCTATGTGTTGACATTACATGAACTATTTTAACTCCTAGAAGTAGTAATATACAGATGTCTGACAAGATGTGAACCAAGATCTAACATGAAGTCTGGGGTATATTTCACACTGGCTCTCTGTTGGTGTGTTCATACCACATTCATTCTGCTCTTTATCATCTTACAGCTTCTTTTCAAAGAAACTAAAAGATTAACAAAAACATTTTCACTATTAAGTCATTATCATATTGAATGAAATTGAGAAAATGAAACTGTAAAGCTTTCAATAGATAGAAGTCATCAGGAGTCAGAAATTACTTACCTGGCTAGAAGTTCACTCGGTGTATGTCTATTCTTTCCCCTGAAGCCTCTGATACAAGTGTCAGAGACAGGGAATTACAACAAAAGCAGCACGGGTGCAACATCATAGAATTTAATACTGATGGGGACCTGATTACTGGGGTGAGAGTGACTGAGGTTTAGTGACTCCTATCCACAGTATTTTGGGTATGTAATTCTAATCGGAATTTCATAAAATGCTTGCCAACACCAAATATCCCCAAATCAAGAAATTGTAACAGATCACAGTTTTGACTGTCTTGCTTTGAGTAAGTCTTAGATTCACATTTATACTCATTAAAGAGAATCCTGCTGTTCCAGCACCAAGAACTCAGGGTTTGCATTTGCTTTTGCCAGTTCTATCATGACACATTACTGAGCTACTCACACCACCATCAATCTGTCTCCGAGCCACTGCTTTGGGACTGCTCCTGTACGAGGGAATGGCTCCCTCTTCTCACCAGCTGTTTCAGCATTCCAGTCACTCTGGAGCACTGCAGCACATCTGCAGGGTCAGGCAGTGAGAAACACATGCCACAGTTTACCCCTGGCTGTCTCGTGCATCTCCAACAAGCAATGCTTGGGTTAAATGTTTAGCTGCTGTATTATTTGACCTCAGAACATTTCAGCTCCTTATCCCTTTTCCACAATGAAAGCGAAACGTTTTCCTACCTGAAAAGAAGATGAAAGATAGATTAGCACTTTGCTGCTGGCTGTGTTCTTGTACGAGGTCTCCCTTTAGCTTAATAAATGCCTTGGGCCCACTTTGTCTTCTGCTACACATAAACCCCACACTTTTTTAACCTAAAAAAAAGATGCTTTTATTTTGCCCTTTGCAGATCTCCTTTGACCAGGCCCTTTTCAATGTTTCAGAATTAAAACAGTATCATCTTATGCACCGGAATTATTCATCAGGTGCTCGACATGCTCTATCACACTATACACATTGTAGAAAAACCACTTATTTTACAGAGCACGATAAAGACATTCAGTAAAGGCAAGTTTTGTACAGCAGCAACTAAAAGTCTCTTGTACCAGCTCAGGGAGACAAGCAGGTGGTTTTCTTTTGGATCTGCATTTTGTCCTTAAGTACCAAATTGAACTAAAAATGGGGAGGTATGAAATGAATGAGGCAAAGGTATGTATTACCCATGTAAGGATGTATGTTTCAGTATTAATGGTCAATTAAAGCAAAAAACGAATAAAACTAATTAAAATATTACACGTTAGAAGCATGGATTCAGTCTTCTGTATTCAATTTATTCATTGTTATAAAAACCATAACCCTGCTCTGTTCTGTCACAGAATGTAGGTTATGCCAAAACAGCATCATCTGTTTACATCTGGCTGTCGTCAGCTCACATGTTTGTTACCTAACAGTCTCACTTACAAAAACTAACATAAAAAAGGGAAAAAGATCATCTCCTTTCAGCTGGGTTATTTCATACATCCGTGGTGTGGTTTCTCTGTTTTTCCCACAGATGTGAATCCCTCCCCCTGCACTGTGGTTTCTTCCCATGCCAAAGGAAAAAAAAAAACCAAACTAAAGGTGAAGTTATGGAACCAGGGCAATTTCAATTCTTTCAAATCTTACAATTTCCAAAGGAACACTGAGTTGATGGATTCAGCATGTACACCTGGGGAAAGATAGCAGAAGTAAATCTGGAATGAAAATCATTGCAGTTGGGAAGCAAGGAAGGGATCAGGTACCTTTCCCCCAGCTCTCTTCTCACTCTGGATTTGGAGGCCATCTCCTGTGAACAGCAGCCTGAGAGACAAGAACATGAGGAAAGGGGCAAAAGGAGTCCTTGACGTGTTCCTTGACTCGGAGAAAATAAAATTTCAAAAATATGCCAAATAACTCTCACTCCAGCCACTTCTATCAGGCCCTGCAGAGATGCCACAGCCTTTCAGAATAGAAAGGCAAGGAAGAACCTGACTGACAGAAGTCAAAGACAAACAACGGAGCTAACAGAGCCAGACTTGGAATCTGTGCTGTGGACAGAGATGAGTTCAAACAGGGGAGAGAAAGGCTTTTCCAAGAAGGATCCAAACCAAGAATCCCTTTGCTCTGTCTGTGCCTCCCACCTTGCAGAGTGTGGAGTCAGCTTTTGAGCTAATAAAGCAGCTGATCTGAAAATGTTTGCCACAAAAAGAGCTTTCAAAAGGAACAACAACAACAACAAAAATCACCAGCTCATTAATTCTGTGTTTCTTTTCGCACTGTGAGCACAAAGCATTTCTCAAACTCAGTAATCTGGAAATAAGAAAAAGGAGGGGGTTACAAAAATCTACTTTATTCCTTCTGTCTTTGTAAATACATTTGAAATGAATGGTTCCATTAAGGAGAAAAGGCGAAGGAGCCCAAGGCTCACACTCTGACAAGCATTTCACAACCTGACCCCACAGCATTTCCCCCAGGGCTGTATGATCAGTAAGGCTTCACAGCATTACAAAGGCACAGAGAGTAGGGAAGCAACACCAAAGAGCTAAGGAAATACAAGGTTTTGCATGCTGTTCATTCCTTCTTCATTTTCAGTTTATCTTCCATGGAGTTGCCCCTTAAGAGCCAATCTGCCTGATGACTGCTTTCAGTGAGTTTAAATTTACCACAGCTTTAAGTATAGAGACAACAGAAAAAAAAATCTGATAAACTACCAAGGAGAGAAAAACCACATCATTTAACAGAACCATCTCTGAGACCAGACATAAATCTCTTCAATGAACTGTATTTCCCTGCTAGTCTTTGGAGTTCTTTTGCACCAGCAGACAATGGTATCTTTACATGCTTCATTTCAGAGGTTCATTGAAAAATGCCACTAAAATTCCAGCTGATCTCAGCTCCATTCCAAAAGACAGTCAAATTCCACATTGCAAAACCTAGCTGTGGAGTTTCAACGCAGGTTTTTAACTGTGAAATTAAAACTTCAGACACAGGCCATCTTTTAAATCATTTATTTCAGTAGGAAAGATTTTTGAAACCTGTTCTTAAATTCATTTCAACTAGCTTATGCAAACACACAATTTTCACACGCACACACAGAATAAAGTATTAAAAAAGGTGAAGGAAGAGGCTTGAGGACAGCCAAACTGCACATCACTCAGCGAGATCATAGTGCAGTCCCTCCATGCCTGGAATGCCTCACGCCAGCAGGGAACATTAAAAATGGCTTGTGTTTACTGCACGACACCGTGATCCCCTCCCAGTGATGGCTGCTCCCTACAGGATTATTATAAAACACACATATGTTTCCTGGTGCTTTTCCCAGTGCAGAGCAGGAGTGTTTGAATGGATACACTCCTGCACTCAAGGAGCTACAGGTGCCAGTAAAGCAGGCACCCCAGAACCCCTTTATTTCAACGTTTAATCGATTTATACTGCTTGTCTGCTTTGCAGTTTCAGCTGTGAACAGCTCTGGAATGGTAAGAAATTCCTTCAGCAAACACACCCGAAGGCCAGAACCCACCCGAATAAAGAGAAATAAAAATAATAATAATAATCAAGCACACAAAGGAAACGGAGTATTTATGGTGTTTTTAGTCACTCAAGAGCAAGACCAGGCCACCAGCCAAGGACCGTGCCATGATCTGCAGGAACCTGCATTTCATTACATTTCATATACCTTCTCTTCCTTAGCAGTGTAGCTTGGAGAAAACTTGTCAGCTCAGCTCTGCAACAGCCAGAGCTACACTAAGTAATTTGTATTTTCTCCTTTGATGTTTCTGCTCTCTTCGAATATTCTTAGAAAGCATAAGATTAATTTTCAAATTATCCTTCCAACATCTGAATTTATAAAAAGACTATAGTAAAACTGCTGTGTTTTTATAAGGATGTATTCCAGGAAAACAAATATTTACTTGCTTAAGAACAACACATTCTTTCTCTCATTTCCCCTTCCAAAGCTTCTGAAGCCTTTGCTGCTAAAAGTCTCTAGCAGTTGTTTCAGTGAAGGACAGTGCTCCCTACACAGTGTTGGCACTAGAAATACAACATACAAAACCTTTTGGGATATTAAGACTAAGATTTATCCAAGTCTCCTCTTTCCCCAAACAGTTTTTTCCTGTGGTATTTATTTTACATTAACAAAAATCTTGCAAGATAAATCATTGCCTAAGAACGCTCCTCAGTGTTTACATCAAAGTGGGACAGACAAAAGCAAGCTCCTTTCTAATAATGTGAGCTCTTGAGCTCATGTGGTCTAGACCATGACTTGGACTATGCTCTTCATTCCCCCCTGCCCCATACTAAATCTACTCAAGAGACATACCAAAATAAAAATAAGTTAATTTTTAAGAGGTCTGAGCTACTTCTGATAAAAGCTGAACAAGCCCAAGCTACCAAAAACCTCTGCATTTTTCCTAAAAAGAGGCTATTCAAATACAGAAAAAAATACAATACTAAAGCAACTCAAGCCACAGCTATTTCACATTGACCAAAACAACTGACTGCTGCAGAAATGCAAAGGCTGCCAGGAATGTCACCCCCTGGTACATTGAGGACACAGCCTGCAAGTCTGCCACGGTGGGACTCGCCACTGAAATAAAGGAATTGGTCTTCAAGTTAATAATAAGGCACTGACAAAAGTCCTCCTCAAATCCAAGCACTCACCCTCCCCATGCACTACAAATTAGAATGATGTTTTTTAAAAGAAGGGATAAGCCCTAGGAAAGAATTCCATGTCCACTTGTTAATGTAATTCCATGTCCAGTTGTTAATGACAACTTTCCCAAGCCAAACCACCTTATGCACAAGCTGCTTTTAGAGACAAATGAAAGAAAAAGGCTAATATTAAAGAATAATAACAAAACTTTCACAGCTGTCTCCTTGGAGGAAGAACAGACAATTCACTGATGTGATTTAGTACCGGTCCTGGGGTCTTGATGCTGCAACAGGCAGCACAAAGAGCTGGCCACAAATAAGACTGGAACTACTAGTGCTGGTGAGTTAGAATACCAAAAAATTACAAAGGACATGCAATGAAGAAAAAGGCCATTGACAGAGCCAGAAGAAAAAGAAAACCATGTTTTATCTTGATTTGGACAAGATTTGTTACAGCTAATCAAAACCATAAGATCAACTTGCCTTTTGTCAAAAGGGACCTCTGCTTCTCGTGTACCTCAGCAGCACAGAAACCTGCAACTGCTTCTGCAGGAAGGGAGAGCATTTGCTGTCACCATGTGTCAGGCCTGGCACTAACAGAGGAGGACTAGTGTTGAAAATATATAAATGCAAATACAGGAGGCCAATATTGCAAGAAACATTAAATTAGATGAATTTACTTCTAGTGAGGGGTAGATAACTAATGAAACCCTGCTGTGTTTATTTATGCTTCCTTTTGCTCCCAGTATGTTTTCCAATGTGCATACTTCTCTAAACACAATTTTAAAGCTGGGTGCTAAAGCTCATTCATTAAGTATTTATGTGACTCCATTTGGTATTTGTAGTTTTAATGCCTATAACTTGCACCTAAATACTTAATGAATCATAACAGCTCGAGTAATACTCCTCTGGCACAAAACAGACATTATGAGCTATGTTTATTCAAACTACCAGAATTTTTTAAAAACAGAAGTTTTAAACATGATTTGCTTTCTAAGGACACTGGAATAGAAGTCAGGTTTGAAAATCCTAGCCAAAAGTAGCACAGATTAAATGAGATAAAAGTTAGCAGTAAGCGGTGCAATGTTATATATTTTTAATGCAATGCACCAATTTCATAAATCAGACAGCCCATTGCTTAATCTTTCCCAAAACTTTTAGTTTAGCTAAAAAGATGGTTATCTTTTTTTATATTAATATTCATGTTTGAAGTCTTGCTAGAAGTAAGCTAGAAGAGCTACTCGAAATAATTTTTGCTCAAATGCAGCCAAAACAAGGAACTGCAAGGGGCGTCTTTAGTTTCAAAATCAAAACATTAAGGGATAAAGTGACAAATATCAGCTGAAGTGTTTCAGCAGTTATTAACAAGATAAACAATTAGAGCAACACATTAAAAATGAAAATCAAAAGAGAAACTGCCAACTGTCTGGTGCAGTCTGGATGACAGTCTTACCTGAATACCATGAGCTCGCTGCTCTCCTTGTTTTCTCAGCAATAGTTTCAGTTAGTTAACTTATTTTAACTCCTTTTTTTACAAGAAGAGCATTAGTACATTCTTTACAATGTATTTGACTTGTCTGAGTCTTTCCAAGGCTCAGCTGAGGCAGCTCTCCCCGGGGGAACACACCCAGCACCTCTTTCTGAGCAGCATTTTTTATCTGCAGCTGTGGCAGTGTCGGTGTTCCTGTGCTGCCCCGTGGGACTGCCTGGCCAAAGAGGCCATAAACAACGGGCAGGTACTGACCCACTCACGGTAACAAGTGCCAAAAATACTTCCTGTGCTGTCATTACTCACTCCAGTTATTCTGGCTACACATTCTAAGAAACCCCTCCCACAATATTCAATCTCTCCCACAAAAACCCAGCATACCTGAGGGCAGAAAACAAGGAAGAGTAGGAGGCCTAAGGACAATGAAAGCTGGTAACAGCAACAATTCATTAAAGGATGATTTGTGAATTGTTTTCCCCACCATCCTCCAAACCATAAAAACCTAACTCAAAACAGCTGGAAAAATGCAAAAATCCAGTAATAAATGACACGTCCTGACCTGGCTCTGTCCTTAGCAAAGCTGTGGGCTGTCAGGCTGTGGCTCCAGTTGCATGTTTCCTTTCACTAACAAAAGAACAGATACAGTTACGCTGCAATGAACCTAGAATAGCTTATTTAAAAATTCAAAATCCACAGGCTATTATCCACAATGCTTAAAAAAAGGACACACGTTAAAAAAACAACCAAACAAACATGTAAGTCATTGAGAAGAAACATACATTTAAGTACTTTTAAAACAGAAAAAAACCAAACTCAAGTTGTGCAAAGTCTACTGTAAAGTAACACTGCTGGCTGTGAGGATGTTGTCTTTACTCTACACTCAACGGGGGTAAACGTGGGAGATGTGTCAGCTGCAGAGGGATTCAGCACAAACAACCCCTTCCCAAAATTCATGACTTCAGAACAGACTATTCATTCCCCATGTAAAAAACAGCAACAAAAGAATTGCAAGGGGAGCCAAATTCTCGTAGTCCTTGTGGTGTAATTCCGACAGAAGCATCCTTCCACTGTTTTCTTTCTACCAAGAGCCAATTCAGAACAATTCTTGGAAACATAAACCAGACTATTACCCAGACTATTACATCACAAAGTGGCTGGAGTTTTTGTGTTTTGTTTTGGTTTTTCTACTGTGAGACTGGATTATCCTTCTTTCTGCCCGCCAGAAATCAAAAATTAATAATGTCCATTATGCGATTAATTTGACTCTGGGAGAAAAAAAAAACCTCAAAAGTGAATTTATAGGCTTCTACTCAGATGCAATAAACAAACTATACGTTTTCAAAATAGCAACTACTAGTAGAAACCTTTATTAGATAGTCAGAGAACTCTGAAACAGACTGGTAGGTAGCTTGTTTCTGTTTAAAAAGGAGAATTCATGATGGAATCTGCAAGCGTATTTACGGCCACTAAACCACAATGTCAATGGAACAGTTACTACTTTTTCACAGACTTCAAAGTTCCAATATCAGAGTCATATTTTGGACAATGTTTCCTTGCTTTACAAAGCTCATATTTTTGAAGATTAAAGAAAGACTAATCATCCAGGAAACTAGGTGATGTCAAGGAAACCCCAATAAAGCAAGAATCCAAGTCTTAAGCATCAAACACACACATAAAGCACAGCTCCCTTTTTACAACCATTATGTTTTGATCTGTGAGTAATTTCAGTGACCAAGAATGATCCCTGTCAAGGATGGAATTTTGATGGCCCCACACCTTTTCTCTCCTTAGGTTATCCTACCTTCTAATAAATTAGTTAATTGCCTGAAGATCAAAAGAGCTTCTGTATGTAAGGTCTGCTTTAGGCCATGTTATCAACACCGCACAATGTCAACTACTTTGACCAAGACAGATACTAAAATCAATTATTGCCAAATGAGAACATGGAAGCTTGAAGTTGTGCCTCTATCTTTTTAAAATGTCCATCTCAAGTGCTACTATGAAACACCACACACTAGCAGTGGTCCCTAACTGATAATTAGCAGATACCCAAAGTCAAACGTCTCAGTGAGCTGTACCCAGGTGTTGGTGCTTTGTCATTCAGCTTTTCTGTGTAGGAGAGTCACAGGCGTGGAAACAAACGGGATGAAAACACTCAGTTCCGACCCAACAGTGCTTTCAGTTTTGTCTCATACACACACACCCCCCCAGCTGCCCAAAACACGTGTTTTTAACCAGGAATTAGGTCAAAACGTACCCAACCGATTTGTGGCTCAGCCTCTGTGCCACTGTCGGAGTCTGGCTCCCTTAACAGGTCCGAGGTTTGCAAGGTCAGTGCTGCTCTAAACTCGCAGTTGTGTTCCATTTCTTACACTTGCAGGTCTGAGAGAAATAACACTGCTCCAGGCTGAGTGTGCCTGGGACAAGCTCCCCTCCAGGACTCCTGGTCTAGTCTAAACAACACCTCCAGAACACGGAGTACCGTTCACCTGGTTCATACACAGCTTTTGATACAACTCTTAAACCAGTTTACCTGTTTGCTTAAGAATACCTAAAAAGGTGAGTTATTTTCAAAATTAGTATAAAGTTAAAAGAAACTCAAAACTAGCTACAATCTATTTAACTCAAGCACAGCACCGCCAGAAGTTTCACACACACTATTTGGTGTTTCATGTTGGTTTTCCTTTCACTCTTTAAGGCAGTGGTTTCCACAGGTCAGTTCTGAGAACATAACGAAGCATGGTCCATGGCAATTCATGTTGCAAATCCATTTTTAATTTGGGGGACTCCACTCCCCAACCATTAGTGGTTTTGTTCAGGGCTCCAGAGTTCAGAGATCGAGTTGACAGGTTCTGTTCTGGCACAGAATACAGCTGGCACGTTTCTCATCAGGACCTTGTTCTCAATTATGAGATGGTTCAAATTGTCCTTTTCTAATTGTTTTGAATTTGCCTGTTATTCAAAGGTCATCAAGTTGGCAGGAACCTGAAAACAAAAATATAAATGACAGAAGAATTTACTTCAGGTAGTAGCTACTTGCATTCAACTATTTCACAGACTAGACACCTGTTGAAATGCACATCATTCTGTCTTCAAAAAAGGGGAGAAGGAATGCAACTACCACCTAGCAGTAAAAATACACGTAGAGCTGTAGAAAACCCAGGCATAATCAAAATATTAAACTGCTGTAAGGTTTATGATTTTATTATATGGCCGTAGAACTTCCACAAATTGAGGACATTTAAGTTGTCAGCAAAACAACCTTAACATGATAAATCTCAGCTCTGCTAGACAAGGAGAACCCTCTCACCTGAGCCACAGCTAGAAAATTCTTGGCACACAGATCAGTTATTGATGTAGGCCCCTTAGTCTTTTTTTAAGAGTAATTAAAAAAATGAGGCATAAACACTTGTTTGGGCTTTTCCCCTAGGAAACCTGAATGCCTGCTGCAGATATCACTCCCTTTCATGAAGATTAAAGCTCGTTTGCAATACATTAGTTTATATTCCAATTTTCTCTGCATCAGGAATTTGTCTGACAGCAACATCTCTTGTTTAGTCAGGTTATTAAAGAGGCACTACATTCCTGGTGACTGTCAATAAATAGTCAGTTTGGTCAGATATGAATCAAGCATTTCTTGCCTTGCATTTACCATTTACCTGCAGAAGCAAGAATGCTCAGCTGGGCTGAAGTTGCACCATTAAAATCAAAAATAATATCTATTAAAATAGTTCTTAGTATTGTTCAGCTGACTAGGTGTTTATACTCTATTGAAAACACATTTAAACATCCAATTTGTAAGGCAGTTGGCACTGTTAACAGTAATAAACAGCATTGTTAACCCTTACTGAACCAAAGCTGTTTTCAGAGGAGTTTTTCACCACTTACTTGCAAACTCTTTGCCACTAATTGCTACTATCCCCACTTTCTCCAGCCAGGAACACAATTTCTCTCCTTTGCACTGTCTCAAATACCTTCACAGGAGCTTCTGCAACCCTCCTTACTTCTTAAGATCTTTCTCAGAGGCAGAATTGAACAAGAAAGCACAGAAGGATCTGGAAAAGCCTTTTTGTTTCCCCTTGAAATTCAGTAGGATTTCTGCCCTGGGAACTCCATTAACAAACGTGCAAAGAGAAGGAAGAGTTCAGGGACACAAAGTAACTTAAAAAGGATTTTGCTGATGAAAAAGGTCAGTAAGAATTTACACCAGAACAGCATTTAATAGGGTTGGAGCAGTCTTGTCTTCCTTTTTGATTCATGGAAAATGCTACTTTTGCTTTCAAAGACTGGAAAATGTACCAATTGTATATATTTTAGGAATACAAAATACATAAACAGCAGAAAATACGCAGGCCCATGACCTGAAAAAGGCACTTCAGGAGAGTTATCTGGAATTGATATTGAATGCTGCAGTTTACAGCTTTTTATATAACTGTACAATAGCCTTTTTCAAATGGGCAATACAGAAATACTGCCACTCGGACAGGTATTTTAGAGCATTCCTTGCATTTCCCCAGCTGCTTTAAATTAGCCTCAAGGTAGCCCCAAATCTTTCTTCATTACCCCAGAAGCTCTGAGGACTTGTTTGCAAAGGGAGAAACACAAAAGCCAAGGCAAATCACTCAGCATGTGAGATGGGTGTGGAGGCTGCTCAGGGGACACACAAAGCCCCCAGTGACAGCCTGGGCAGCTGGAAGGTCCCTCAGTTCTGAGCTCCCAAAAGCTCATTCCTTTCCATTGTCTTGCTCTCACCTGTTGTCTGTTGCTTTGGCAGGCAGCACTCAGGTGTTTAAACCAGAGCATTGCATTCATTCTGTTTCCAGCTTGAAATTTATATGAATTTCCTAAGAAAGAGAAAAGAAAACGGATGAAGAAACACAAACAATGCTGTACACTTAAATCCTACCCATATTCAAGTACTTCTAATTTTATAACAGAAGGTCCATATAACTTTACACTTTGTCTGGAATAGGTGCAATTGCCTGACCTACTGAAGAGAAGTTTCAGCTTGCCTGTCTTCCTTTCCAGCATTCTAGATTTCAACTAATGCCTGCATCAACTAGGAAAGAACAAAACATCCCTCAAAATAAAAATGTTTTTCTTCAATGCCATTACTGCAATTTGTTTATAATATCACGATTTTTTGATGAAGTGCAAGATACCACTGAAATGCACCCTGGAAAGCTACATTTGAAAATATATGAAAATCACGCTACATTTGAAAATATATGAAAATCACTCCTAAATGTATTGATACATTTCAGAGCAGTATTTTCAGTGGCTGGAGTTACACAGTGCTTGTTTGGGTTCAGGAAAGTCAAGTGTTACAAAAACATTTCAGATTGCTGTTGCAGAGTTTAAGCTGACAAGCACTCACAATTTGTACCTCCTATCAGTGGTGCTAGAAGAGATGTTTGGAAATAAAATGTACTAAGACTTGAAGCAGACAAAGCATTAAATAATTTTAAGCTCCTTTATCAGAACTTGTAATAATGTTCTTTCTACACAATTTGAAGTGCCACGGAAAAGTAACATTTTCTTCAGAGTTTTAGCTGAAAGCAGGCACTGTGTTGGAGTAATGGAAATCCACAGGCTTCTCCACATAACAGTCAGGATCTCTGAGGGGTTCTCCCTGGTAATAGCACTACATTTGAACAGATGGTTTGGGTTTTGGTTTTCATTTGGAGAGAAGGGACTGCTCAAGCACGTAGTGTTAGCTGAATGGGTTTTTTATTGTTACGTTTTCACACATGTGAAAATGCCTCAAAGTGTTCCAAATACAGTTGAAATGAATGCAGATGAATACTTCCAATTAAAATCACATCTGGGGTTGTTAAGAGTTTGGAGAGTTCTTAGAACTCAGTGAAGACTAAGGATTCTCCATGGGTTACTGTTCCCATGGCATTCTAAAGGCGAAGACAACACGGAGAGCAGCTGAAACTGCGAGGATGTCATCCTGCACTCACTCGTTTACTTGCTGACAAATGACCTCAGCAAAGTAAATGCTTATTATGGGAATCAGTGCACTGCTTACCCTTCTCAGAATCAGTCAATAAGAAGAGATCTGGATGCTCAGGGTCATCTGCCATCATCACCATCCAGCCCACCACTGAGACGCTCTTACTCGGCGTGGATTTGAACTGGAAATACCAACGGAGATGGAAACGGGGTTAGAACAAGAGGCCAGATCTGCACAGATCTGTACCCACAAGGGCAGTTCCTCTCAGGGACACTGTTAAAGACTGGGTAACTTCAAACGAAGCAGAGCACTTCACAAGATTAAGAAAATTAACGAAGTTTGTATGAAATTAGTGAAAACAGAACTTAATACAATGAATGATGTTTGAAACAAATTAAAAGGAGTATCACCATCTGCAAAAGCTTGTTAGATGTGTAATCTGCACTGCATCATTACAACAGCATTCCTCACCACATCAGTGCACATTTGAACATACAGCATAGCTCAAAAGTGTATTAATAAATGCAAACCTATTCCCTCCACTGTTCACAAACAGAAGAATTGAGCTTGCCTGTGCTGTTACTATTCACAGTTAGCATGCACTAATTATTATAGTAGTCTGTAATTACACACAACACGAGTCCTGGGGACAAGATAACACAAATGTGTAATTAAATATTATGATCTGATGAAATAAATGGATCAAGTGAGGACGTAAATTCAATAAACAAGTGCCCAGAAATGGGCAGTCGTGCTCATTTATTGACAAGATGTTCAAAATGATGGGGTTTTCCTGTTCCAGGTGTTATTCACGCATTGACAGGTAACTTAGGCCTAAGCACAACACTTGTCCCTCTCCTGACAGCTCCTTGATCCCACTGTTTTTCATTCACTTGGTCACAGTATTATTTTCTCTTTCTCATGCTTCTCTCAGCTCCAGGCTCTACTCACCCATTAAACCCAACTTATTTCCAAACCACAAGCTTCCTTCTCCCTGGCCTCCTTTTGTACCTATCAGTAGACCCTCCCAATTCACTTCTCCTTACTTGCTCAGGCAGTGCCATCCACACCCCAACCCCTAACTCATTCAGTTTCTCTCATGTCTTCAGCTGCCAGGTCTCCTCTTCCCATGTTCTTGGGTGCAACAGAGACTTTTCCATCAATCCCTGCCCTCTCACCTTCTGCAGTGCTTCACCTCACTTCTCTGCCCAGAAGGTCTAACTCTGGTTACTCTAATGCTCGTCCTCACCAGATGCATCTTCTGAATCCCCATTCCAACCTCTTTCTTAGCACAGTAATTTTGATCTCTCCTTAATTACATTATTAGAAACAATAAAACATCCTTGAGATTGTTTTGGCTTTAAGTCATTAAAATTAATCTGTAAGTTCTAAAATACTTTTATTCTTCATGCTAATGCCACAAGGCAGATGCACAATATTAAGCATCTTTTGTTTCATTTTAGAACTATTGCTTGAGTATTACAAACCTGGAACTCTGGTTCAAGCAAGGAAAGAGTTACTGGTAATAAGCTGTTCTCTGCATGGGAATACAGTTACTTTATAAATAAAATTCCATGACAAGTCTAATGTCAGTTATTCTAATCTATGCCACAGATTAACTGAAGACCTGGAAAGTCACAGAATCATCACGGAATCACAGAATGGTTTGGGTTGGAAGGGACATTAAAGATCATCTCATTCAATCCCTCTGCCACAGGCAGGGACCCCTTCCACTGTCCCAGGTTGCTCCAAGCCTTGTCCAGCCTGGCCTTGGACACTTCCAGGGATGGGGCAGCCACAGCTGCTCTGGGCACCCTGTGCCAGGGCTTTACCATTCTCACAGGGAGGAATTTCTCCCTAACATCCAGTCTAACCCTGCCTTTTGTCAGTTTGAAGCCATTGTCCAGGTAAGTTTATCTGTCTGGGACTTGCAGAACCAGCTCCATTTTAAACCCTAGTTTAAAATCCATTAGAACTTGGAATGAAACAGTAGTCGAAAGAAAAAGCATTTTAACCAAGTTCAAAATAGTTTAAGAGTCCAGGTTCTTTGTATATACACAGTAAAGTTAAGTAACTCACAGCCTTTGGGAGGTGGACAGATGTGGTAATGCCTCAAAAGAGGAGATAAATGATAAAACTCTATCAGACAAGATTTCATTACAGTGAGGGCTGTAACTCCTTTTCAAACAGAAAGTTCTTTGAGGAGGTAGTAAGTAATGTCAGTCTGTAGTGAACATTAAGGCATTTTATCTGAAAGAAGGAATAAAGACAAGGAAAGGGAATAAAGGCAAGGATATAGCTCATGAGCTCTTTATAAAAAGGGAAGTGTATATAAAGGATTTGTTATGGACTCACTGATGACACTGCCTCAAAAAGTAAGATGGCACAACTTAACACTTAAAAGGGACCTGCAAAATGCAAACTTCCAAGTAGTCCTAAAGCATTAACAGGTCCTTTTCACAGAGATGGAAATCTGAGTCACAAAGCAGTTTTAATGGATCACACATCAAAATGTACCTCTTGAACAACACTTATTTCTAGAGTTTCATGGAAACAACACGTGGGGCTTTCCTGTCTCAGTTATATATCCCACCAGGTATCCTCTGTGTGACACTGCCATGCACTCCAAACTGCTACACTTCCTCGCTTTTCACTTCACTCAAAACAATCAGTTAATCATGGTGCTTCTCCATAAAATGAAAAGCTCCACACAAGGAAAGTGTTTCCTGCCAGCATCAATCCCTCATCACTTGAAACACATGTCAGCTTTCCATCCCTGTGCTCGGCTGGATTTGTATTCCATGTTTACACAGTCCCCCAGGGCAGTTCATTCTCTGCTGATGCACAGAGCCTTGCTAACAGCAAGTCTGCTTTGTTAACATGAAGGGAATGAAAGCTTCATTGTAATTTAATGCTCCTGGTTCCTATTTGCTTTTTGTAATACAGGCCACCAGAACGACTCTTATTATACACATGAAAAACTGCACAGCTCTGGCACTAGGCTTCACTTAATTGATTTTTGCTGTTGTTGCTGTTCTGAGCTTAAAGGCTTTTGTAAGTAAATTTTTGAATCAAAAACTCTGAATTAATTTGTGAACAGACTTTTCACTCCAACATTTCGACACCTACAAATCTCCTCCTCCACATCTCCTGTTGAGATTCTACAGCTTTCTAATATTCAAATCATTTTCTTGGTGGCTGAACATCCTTCCCAGAATGACATCATTCTTCATCAGGGTATTTCAGTGAAAGTGCCTGAGCCACAACTACCAAGTTTTCTAGACTGCAAACAAATGGACCTAATTTTGATTATAGCATGCAACAGATGGCTTGGAACAAACAAGGGCCTGTGCTCAAGCATGAAGCCTTAAAAAGTCTCTGTTGCTTTCTAAGTACCTACAAACATGGAAATATCCCTCATGCATGCTATGTTGTCACAGAAATTGGCAAGACTCTCAGTCCAATCACTATAAACAGTTATTTTACAGGTGTATTCACATTTTTCAGGGTGCTTATTTAAAGTCTAAGTTCCAGTGGCTATTCCTACTACTGCCCTTTTCTAAAGGTGCACAAGTGCTAGAGGTTTTCACAGAGGCTTTTCTGGGAGTACCACTTCAGCATACGAGAGAAAACCACTGTCCACACATTCCTCTCAGATTGTGCTGTACTACATCTCTGGGCCCTGAAGTTCACATGCTCATTTACAGACGATTCTCCATTACTGTAGTAATGACTGAAACATGTTCACTATTTAAAATCAATGCTAATTTTATGCTGTTACTCTTAGGAGATGCAGCACACAATACTGTATGCACTCCTTGGCCTTTGACCGCAGGCAGGAGAAGAGCTGGCTTGTCCGTGTCTAAAAGGGAGGGGATTTCTTGCCCTTTTTGCTGAAATTACACTGGGATTTTTATGAGGTAATTTTCCAAAGAGGTTGGCCATTATAAGCCTGGAAGAGCTCTGAGTGTCGGTGCATTCCAAGCTGCCTGGAGCAATTGCAGCAGCAGAGTGGTCAGAAGCATGCCTGTAATCAAGACACGTTTACCACGAGAGCTCCAGCCAGGAAACTTTATATAGCAGACTGACTCTTTTGTTGCCAGCGTTCCTTTCCATGTCACAGAGGCCTTGAGAAAGGAAGCAGAAAAGACAGATGTTTAAATGGCTCCAGAAGATGCTTGGAATATTTTGCTGAGGTAAATCTCCAATATATCAATCTTTGAAAAAGAAAGCTGCTTCAAAGTAGGCGGCATCATCCTTTTTATCTGGGAAGTAAAAAACCCCAAAGCCTAAATCTAGCCTTGGATCTCTTCATTTTGCAGAGCCAACCTCTTAGGAATATCACTGGACAGTATTTGGAGCATTTACTCACGCTCTAGCTATCTAGGGATGACTGATCATCTGCAGTTCATTCTCTCCTGATTAACTTTGCCTGAAAATGCAACCAAATGTGAACTGAAGCGTGACCCTTGACAAGTCATCTCCACAGACTCCAGAACCAAAGCTGAGGCTTTGTACAGTAACTCTGCAGTGAAATGGATGGAAACCTAAGCCATCAATAGCCAGGCCCGAAGTACAACAGAGGCAGAGCAGCTGAACAAGTTACTGACCACCTATTATTGGCCTGTTTAATAAACTAGAGCCTCTTCCCCAATCCCTCAACCTCAGCAGCAGTTACCAGGTTATTTTCCACCTTAATTTCAACAGAAAGGTCATGCTCTGAGTGACATCAACCTCTGCAGCAGAGGTTTGCTGTGAACACTCGTTGCAAACTATTTGTTTCAATCAAAGACGACCCAAACTGTAGCAAATAGTTACAACAATGTGTTAGCCTTGAGTGCACCTGGGAAACCAAATCAGAGACTGAGCTCCACAGCAGGCTTTGTGTCCACAAACAGAACAGAGAATGTTTGCTGCCCTAAAAAGCTCAAAGCAAGACATGAGCTGTGTACAGCCAAATCCAAGCTTGTGCTGGACAGTTCAGTCCAACTTCATAGAGCCAACTATTAAAAAGAAATTAATGTTCTCCAGCCGTCACTGCTTTTAACTACCACTCCTCTTCCTCCCTTTCCTGGGAATTGCCTTGCTCAAACTCCTCTCAGTATTTGCAAGAACGAGGCTGTAGGGCTCCTAATGGGAAATTCTGCCCACCCTGGACTCAAATGCGTCCTTGCCCCTCTCTGCAAACTTCCTTATTGGTCTGCAGAACATCCTTGGACAAAGAAACACGAGCACACACACGTGTGAGACAGATTTTGGCTTCTTAAGCCTCTGTTCACCAGCAGTTTAGATGTTGTAGCTGTCACAACGTATCAGTGACCTGGGGAATATTAGAAGTCAATTCAAGAGGTTTAGAAAACAATCTCTGAAAGAGCATTCTAAATGGATGTGGCCGTATTTCAAGGCAAAGTACAGGCTTTTGCAGGAACAGAGAGTCAGAAGGATCAGGTACCAGACTTTTTACCCTTTTCCTTTATTTACTTTTTCTACAGAAAGGGCAAGACTATCTAAATGATTGAAATTGTTATTCTGAAGGAAATGTGTAAGCAGTGAGAATGCAATATACTCAATTTCCAAACAATACAATTCCTTGCTAAGCAATTTTTTCAAGTTCTCTCAACCTGCATGCTATTTAGATTGTTTTAAAATGCTAATACACAAGCGTGAAAAAGCTTCTGAATGAATAGATACAAGTCAGGTAAAGTCCTCCACACTTTTGTCAAGAACAGTGAACCAGAGAGACTTACAAACACATATTCCATTCCTAAAAGAAAACAAAATGCAATTTTGGCACAAAGCCTGAAGGAATCACAGCAGTAACAGGAACACAAAGTCTGACCTTACCACAAAAATTTCTTTTCCATTTCTCAACGTTTCCAGAAAAAACAAGCAACTAGCTGTGAGTGACATAATGCCAGCACAAGTTCTCTCCTGGTTCCTTCGTTTTTTTTAATACTTTGCATTTCTACTCATAATAGCTTACAAGTCTGCTCTTTCCTTTTAATGAGGTGGAATCCTTCCCTGAAGTTTTCACTGAAGCCAGGGACAAATGCATCCAAACACACACACTTTTCCCAAGGCACCCAGAAGACAGGAGGATTGGCTAATGAACCTTTATCCTGGGCTAGACAAATTGAGTTTTGATCTCACCTAAGCAAAGCTAGTAGGGGTGGATGGCCAAGAAACAATGCAAATATTTCTAAAAGTAATTAGCTTTTGTTAAGCTACTTTGAGTATTAGAATACTGTTTCCTAAGGAACTTTCAATAAAAATGGGAAATAATCTTCTAGATTAAGAGAACTTTCCACACAGCAACTTCAAATATCCAGGAGCCTGCTAACCAGAAATATTAAGCTTCAAACCTCTACCCTCTGCACATAAAAACGGTAGGACAAGAAAACAGTAATTTGTACCAAAGAGAAAGAAAGTCCCCTTTATGAGGATTCCAAAGGCACAACTCAGTTTGCAAAATTCCATAAGCTTTATGCAAAGCAAATGTTCTACAGTGACAGTTGTCATAAATTAACCTGAAACACTGGCCAAAGCAACTAAGTAATGATTCTGAGCAGTGAATGAACTCAGACTCAGATATCTCTAATTTTGCCCAGTTCCTTAAGAGAACCATTATAATTACCCAGGGACCTCAAACAGGAACAATGCACATCTAAACATCCATGGGACAGGTACAGAAAATCCTCTTGCTCCCTCCCCACATAAGCAAAGCATTTTTAGCTTCTTTCAAATCAAGCTGCAGCAAATAAAAGGAACGCCAGCATCATCTGACATTGTAGCTCTCTGCTGAGCAGATGAAGTGTTTTGAGCTCCACTGCAGTTAATGGATTACAGGATTACACAGAAAAAGCAAAGGCTCTGATTTTACCACATTTAGGAAATTAGTACACGTTTAATTGTTGTATCTTGTGACTGCTCCGTTTTTCCTCATCAGTGCTCATCTGGATTTCAAACTGCAACAAACTGCTGCAAGACTCAAATCATCACAAGACAGAACTTCTGCCTTTGAAAATGGACAGACCAATGACACAGTTCCTTTCCTAAAAGACCACCAAAGTCAGAGACACATGGCAGATGCAAAGCAGATGTTCTTGGTGTAGCATGTAAATGTAAATGATATTTCCTGGGGGTATATCCATATGAGGTGACTGACTGACTGGGAGACAGGATAGTGCTGACCAGAAGTCAAGCAAGGCCCAAGCTACTCTCAGTGTTCACATCAGGAAACCACATTTTAGCTTTGGCAGGTGATACTGGAATATGCCTGGTTTACATACATGTTTTCTCTCTGTAGCCTTCAGGGATTTTGCAGCGTAGTAGAAGAGTTGGGTTCCACACAGTGCTACCCAGTATTTCGTCCAAGATGCTACCTGGAGAAAAAATAAAATAAAAACAGACCCAGAAGTGCAATGGATAAGTGAAATGTTTCATACCACTGAGCTGTAAAAGAGGAGGCACCATCCTGCAAGAACATGAGAGCACTGACTGTCCAGCCAAGCATCAGCCACGTTTCCAAAGCTGCTTGTTTGTTATTCATGCAGGCCTATGAAGGCATGAAAACTCCAGAAAGCAGAAAGAACATGTGCCTTTCCTCTCTAATCCGAGAAAAATGTTCTGCATCTTACTCTGTACTTCCTGCAATCCTACCAAACTCTTCCTGGAGTCAGAGTACATCTGTCCCTTTCCTTTACATCCTGGGTCCTGCCATAAGGTATCCCCCATTGTCATGAACGCATATTTTGATTTATAATTTATAATCAACTACTCGCAATGCAAATGCTAAGGGTTATTATCAATTGATAAATTGCTGGGATTTACCTACTGTTAAGGGAGACAAAACATGATTCTCTCTATTTTGAAGTCATCAGCAATTGTAGAAAATTTTATGCAGCATTTTCTTCTCTTCTACTTCCTGGATTATGTGTATAGCCTTACAAACTGAATAAATGCACCAGACAGAAGAATGAAAACTCTGGCAGTGACCCTAAACCTTAATCAGCAAGGCAGAAGAGATCTCAGACACTTGAACTAGCTGCCCAAGGGCCATTTTACTGTATTCATAACTGGGCAAAGGAAGAAGGTGAGAAAATTGATTTATTAAAAAAAAAAAATCTTACTGTCGGTTTTTTGCCTTCTTTCAACAAAGTCTTCCTCCTGAGAACACCTTGAATAGTAACTGCTCCTGGATACAAATGAACAGCCAAATCTTCAGATTCTAGGGAGCTGAAAGGAGCATGTGAAGAGTTGTGTGAAAAAATATTTTTCCTAAAGTAATTTTCCAACCATTACCAAAAACTAATGCAAATACCTTTATTGTAATTTGAAAATGTCAACTTTCTATTTATTTGACTTCATTGCGGAAAAAGACTTTGGCTGTTACAAGGAATTGCTGTTGTGGAATTAACACTCGCAAGCAAAAGTGATCAGAAAAATTAATTAGCCAAGCAGGTAATCCTTAATTAAAAAATTAAAACTCAAAACATGACTGAAAGACAAGAACCATTAATTTCAAAAAGCAAACGTCTGAAGTACATTGGTACAGTTGCTGTACGTGTTAAACCTCTCCTTCAGCCCTTGCAGGAAAGACTTGGCTGTTTTTTGGTTAGAAACACCAGAACCGTTAGCACGTCAAAAACAAAGCACAGCTCAAACATGCACAATCTTTAAAATATCTGAAAGCAAGGAGAGTGGGCAGGAGCAGGAACAAAGAGTAGAAACCCAAACCACAGCTTTAAGGTGTTTCAATGCAACTGGTGCTCTACTGATCGTCTGCCCTGCCAAGGATCGGAGAGCAAGGGGCTGAAACAAAGGCCAGGTACAGCACTGAGGAAAGAAAACTGAGCTTGACTAAAATTACAAAGCTGACTGGCTTCAAAAACATTTTCAATCAGAGAAAAGTTACACCAGGAATCATTTCAGCAAACGTCAATCAGAGCATGTAACTAAAGTGCTGAACCCAGCAGCTTTCTAGAAAAGCCAAGAGATTGAACAGCACCCGAAAATCATTTTGAAGTAAACCAGGATTTGCTGTTTCATCCATCCTGACAGTCGTGAATGTCCAAAGTAAACTGGAAATGTGGCAAACACTTTCATTGCAGCACCTCCTGAGGATGATGATATGGAGACAATTTGGGACACTGACAGATGGGAGCATGGGTTTAATTCAGTGAGACAATGCTTGCTTCTTAACATGACAGAGGTCTCACAGTTAATGGCGACACAGCTGGAGACAGAATCTGTATCCGTGCAGAATCACAATCATCAGTTATGTTACTCTGTCAGCTTGCAAATATTTTATTATATATATTAAATTGGGGGCAATTTGAGTGTGTTGCTCATTTTAGGCATCTCTCTGATTTCAGGGAAGAGGCGCAAAGAAATTCAGTACAGAACTGCCAGCAAAGAAAACATCTGGAATGCCATCCATTAGCACCAGAAGCAGCTTCGTTTTCCCCATGAGAACTACCTGCACTGCTCCACAGTGGCAGGCAGCTCGAAAGTTACCCTGGCAAAACATCTTTAAGCCTTGACAGAAAGATCCAATGGCTCAGAATTTGGATTTGCAGACTGGAACGAACAGTCCATACGCTGATATAGAGTAAGTCATTGAAGGGGAAAGCTTTGAGACTGAAGAAAAAGGTCTCTACCTTTATTTTGACATACAAGTTAGAAAGGTAACATCAGAAAACACCCATTTAATTATTAAACCAAACCAAATCACCAACAGCAGAGGGAAGGTTTGACACCTCTGTGTGCAGTGGGAGTGTACCTGCTGGCCTTCATGTGGCCTCGATGGCCATTTCGTGACACTCTTGTCCCCGGACCGAGAGAATGGTACAACCTGTTCCTGTTGGATTCCATTATAAATTGTATGTATTACATATACTTTCATTCACACAAACAGCACCACTGCTAAAACAGCACAGAACTTTTTTTGTGTGCATATCACAAAGCCACTTCTTCCACGTAAGAAAAAGCAAATAATTTTATTTAGAAAAATGCATGCAGAAGTAAATAATACGGTTTTTCATTTCATCAGATGTTCTCTTTGTCAGAACTCACAATACCGAAGTGTTTTACTGGCACTGAAGAATGACACATTTTGAGAGCAAAGTCTGCATTTCGCTTAGACTAAATAAATGTAAAGGAACCGTATTGATAAAACTTATCTTGAAATCTGACTTCAGATGTTACTACAAAAATGGTTTCAACTTCTACAAGTATGAACACACACAAGCTGCTGGGCTGAAAGGAACTGCAAGCTCTGTCAAAATACACCTGACACTGTTTAAAATCCTATTGTGCTAAGTAACACTGAAATCAGCTCAGCAATATTTCCATTTTCCAGTTCATCTAAGCTGTACACTCTACCTGTAGGCTTCACGTTTTAAAATCATTTACCTGATCCATACTAAGGAACTCTGCCTCAGACCTGCCTTTTGAACACTGCTTTGCTTCACTGAACCTTGTTTTTCTGGATCAGATCCCTTAATTGACTGAATTCCATTCAAGTCAACATAAGCACTGTTGAGGCATTTGTCCTCACCTCCTATTTTTTATCCATTTTTCTAGTTGCTTGTATCCTGTTGACTGAAAATCAGCAATTCTGTGCAAGCAGGCAGTTGAGTACAAGCCTACGGGAACTTTACAGGCAAAGTCTCCAATACAGTACAAATCTGTCTGGCACCTGTGAGAGGGCTTTCCACGAGCTGGGAAGCTGCTTGTGCATGGACAGGGCAGTGTTTCAGAATGGGAGACGTAAACCAGCAGCATTGCCATGCTCCACCCTGAACTCAGGACAGCAGGCAAAACAGGCTTAAAGAAGGGCTACAGGAAAGGGCAGCAGCATTGAACAAAGAGAATCAGGTTTTTCTGTCATTTTGGTTTTTTAAACCAGCCCAAACTATTGCTCTTGCTGTAAGAAGAATTATCAAGAAGATATTAATGAATCACTATCTACTAATCTGTTCCAGAATCTGCCATCATTTGTTTCTCAACATAACAGATCTCTTTGAACTTATGAATTGTTTTTTAGAACACACTCAAGATATAGGCAAACAAAACAATAAAGGAAAAAAAATGGAATATGAGCTGTTTATTTTTGTATATATATTTTTATATATATATTTGGCATGCAAATTAAGTATGTTTTTTTCTTACCTTTAAGCTTGGTTTATTTTGCATAACAAGGAGGCTATCACTCTTGGAATCCTGCTATGTCAGGGAAATCTATTCAGAGCCACTCAGGATGACAACCAGTGAGACTGAAGTGCCACTTAATACACTGCCCTTAACAGGATGTAACTATCAGGACTTGGAATTTTAGTCCTTCCAGTAATTTTGATTGGCCTGAAGGGACACCCTGATGCTGAAAACTCTTTCTCAAGTTTCAAACTAAGGTTCTGTTGCACTTAAAAACAATCAGTGGCTCTAGTTCTCATCCCTTCTGCATTCCACCAGCTACAAGCAGAAAGGCCAGGGAAAACAAGAATACATTCTACAGTTCCTTCTGTTACTTTGGGAACCTTTGTGTGGAGGAACTGTTTTCTTCCTCTTAAGGCATATGATGCAGACTTAAGCCTTCCTACCCAAAGATACTGTTCCTAAATCATTGAGAATTCCTAGTTGCACTGCATAGAAAATAGCAGTTAACACTGGATGTACCCCAATTCTGCCAGAGTTGATAATTCCAGGCAGCTAATGCCTCTCCCTCACTTAAATGTCTTTATAAAGAATGGAAACCACTGTCCTTCATTGTACAGACCAAAACCAGAGAGAGAGACCCTCTCTAGTTATCTTAAATTTTGTCCCTTGCATGTCAGTGTACTACCTATTAACTTTTAAAACATGCCTCACCATCTTAAAAACCAAGGAGACTCAAGGTTGCTGCAGAGCTCCAGGAATTTCACACATGGTGTCTGGAATGTCTGTAAGGAACCCTATCCCTCTCCCTGGAAGCAGGCAAGAGAACTCACCCTGAAACACATGAAACCTCCACCAGGGTTCTCAGAGAGCTCTCCCAGGAGAGAGGGAAGTACAGCAGGCAAGTGGAATTTGGAGGAGGAATCTTCTGCTTGACATGGAGCAAGCCTTGTAATGGGGGAGCCTGGGGCTGCCAGTTCTCATTAGCACAGGGATGAAAAACCCCTGCTTTGTCTCAGAAGTCCACACAACAATTCTGAAGAGTGCTCCCACAAGTTTAAACCTGAGGCTTACTAAAATTTTAAAGTTTTTTATGTTGCTCTGGGCAAAAACAGCTCAGCATTTTGTCTAACTTCTGACTTTTTATCTTTGAGAAATAACTTGATACCAATTCCATAAGGCAGCAGGGAAGGAAAAGAAAGCAAACCTTCTGAATGTTGTATGTGCTCTGTGATGCAGCCTGCAAGTTCAGAGACTTCCTTTCTGACCCCATTTGCATTCTCTGCTCATGTGGAATGTTACCTAATGAAATCGTTAAGGGCTTTCCTCATGTATGGATTCATATGTAAGGCATGAAGCATCCAGGAGTTCACCTTTGGCACACAAAGATTTTCAAAGACTTCTTCCAAAATTAACAAAGAACTGTGACTGCTTCAGTGAGTTCAAGCAGAATATATGTTTGTGGTAACAGTTCCCAACCATAAAGACAAAGTTTTTTGACAAAAATTCCTACAAAAAATGCAAAAGTGTGGTAGAAAAAGTCATCCATGGCAACTCTGAAGCCGATGGATTACCTGAAATTGTGTTATAGAGGCAAGCAATGCACTGTATTGTGCATCTTCCTCAGCTGTGGGAAGGTGAATATTCCACCTTTGTATGTGTTAAACTACAGCTGTTTGTCTTTTTCCACATTCTCAAATGCTACGTGAGAACAGGCTGAAGTGGGCAGCGTCACCTGAGCCCCTGCAGGTGCTGGATGAGGAGCAACTTGTTAATTCTGGTCCACAAAGTCAGACATTAGCAAGGGGCACTGTTGAGCCTTCCCATGTCACACAGGGGCAGGTAACAGTGAAGGGAAAAGAGGGTGAGAGAGACAAAAAGAGGCACCAATGTCAATGACAGGGGAGCAAAGGGACCATGAACAGATGAAGGGGCTCAGGGAAAGTGAAAATGAAAATCAGACAGGTCACAAACAGCACATATGATATCCACATATATAAAACCTTTGGGGTCTAATGGTTCTCTGGCTGAGCTCCTTAAAGAATGTGTGCACTGAGTAAGCACCCAATTAGATAAAGCCCTGTTAACTATTAGTGAGCAGAAGGTGTTTCTCTGCTGCTTTAACAGACCCAGTGAACTTACTACAGCTTTTTAGTGTTCTTACATACAGAAGATCTCTAGCTCAGTAAAAACAAGCATCATTTTCAGGATCCAGTGAGACACTGTAAGTAACAATGTGAATAGAGAAAAACACGTTTTTCTTACCTTTCAAATGCTGGCCAGGAAGTCTCTTCACTGAGTTCAGAACCATCACTGCTACCTGGAGAAACATAAGAACAAATGATACTTTATTTCATTATCTACAAACCATCTCTGTCAATTGTATCTGAAAGAATCAGAATATTTAAGATTCTGAATATCTGAAAGAATCAGAATATTTAAGATTCTGAATATCAGAATATTTCAGATGATATGTGCAAAAATACTTCAGTAAAATACTGCAAGGAAAATACTTTGTGATTTGCTTTAGGAATTTCACATAAACTGAGATGGAGATTGAAGGGATGGAGTCTAGTTCTACATCAAGAAGTTGAAGAAAAGGAGCACTAATAAATGGGAACTGTATTTTCAAAATATAGAGAACACCCTAAACACAGATTTGTCTACATTTAGAAGAACAGGTCACTTATTTAAATAATTTCTTATCAAGTCATACACAGTCATGACACAGAGGTGCAATTTCACTGCTGAATCTCCAATACATGATTTGAGAAGCCTTAAACAACTTTTTAAAGCTGTCTCCCACTTACTCTATCAGATCACAACAGTATTATTACCTTCTGTGCTTTGTAAACTAATCCAATGTTACCACAATTATTTTATTTTAAACACTGAAAATAGAGGAAAATCCCAAAACCCAGATGTCTGATGCATCCACTCATGGCAGTCCCATAAATAAGACAGTAACTTTACAATTCCAGTAAATCCCATCAGCCTGAAAATGAGTATTTAAATACAGACACAAGGTGGGTGTTATCTGCAATGGTAAAAATCAGTAAATAATTATCAGTATAGAGATGCTGTTAACAGAACTCAGTAGCTTCTATACACAATTCCAAACTGTTGCCTTGCTGCTCTTCACCTTTCAGACCAGCCCAGCTGCCCACATGAGCTATTATCCTTGTTCAACACTTCAAACCTACATTTTTTGCTCCAGATCATCCCAGTGCCTAAACTTCAGTGCAATTCAATGTCAGTCAATGCTCGAAGCTACCTTTTGGCACGCTAACTTGCCATCTTGTTTGCTCTGCTGCCTGAACACCCATGAAGAATTTATTCAGAATTATTAAGAAACAAAGCAGAAAACAAACAAACAAACAAACAAAGAATCTGAATCAGTGCTTGCTGCTTGCCAGGCTTGTTCCCAGCCTGGCTCGCAGGTAAACGGGGTCCGATGCCCACGTGAACCAGCGACTGAAGGATTTAAGGTGACTGAGGTTTGTGTGCCTCAGTTTCCCAGTTCAGCCCAAAGCCATTCTTACAGCAAGTAGTTCTTGCTGTTTAATAAGCCAGCAGCGGAGGTAAGAAGGAAAGAGTTGGAAACTCTGTTAGCTGCAGTCCAAGGTTATTTTCTCCTGCCCTCGGGGGGACAGAGAGGCAGTTACTTGAAGGGAGCTGAACAGAGAGACCCCGGTTTGCTCTCTGGCTGCTAGTTTTAAGGTATTACATCATGAGGTAGAGATAACAGAATTAACCAATCATGAAAGGAAGATACATGATAATTAACCAATAAAGACCTCTCAGGGGAGGAACAAAATCAAACTAACGAATAACAAAACAGCTGGAGGGAATCTCAAACCACGCTGGCCTGTCACAGGACTTGAAGCTTCTGTGATAAGAAAGCAGACATGGTGTGAGTGACATGCAAGGAATGTGCTGTGCTGCAGATTCTCCCTTTCGTCTGCCCTCGGGGGCAGGGTCCTGCGATGGGTAATCAGCCCATCTGACCTCTGTATCCAATACAGGCTGCACCATAGCAACAAGTGCTCCTTACTTAAGAGTTCCCTCAGAGAAACAGCAGCTGAAAATGGGAACCAGTTCCCTGTAATTTTACACAGGAAATCAGCAGGGAAAAGTGGTGCCCTGAAAAATAATGTGTACAAAGTAAGTCTGGATATTCACTGAGTAAACACGGAGTAAAGGTGGAGGCAATAAAGATTTACACACAGCAGGGGTAATTCCAGCCAAGAGCCATGAAAATCTCAGCATGGGCTGAAGCTCCCTCTGTGCAAAATTTAAGAGAAAATACATGCCTTTATCTGCCAGCCAATTCAGCTGAGATGCCTCTTTTGCAAACATTAGCTCAACATCCACATATTAACATGATCTCCATGGGATACTAGATAATTTGGTCTCAGCTTGTCCTGAATTTTTCCTAAAGGAAAGTCCTAACCTGGTTCACACCAGCACTACAGTAAGAGCCATTTGTACAGTGGAAGGAGCTAAGAGACACACAAGTGATGTTCCAGTGGAGGCATAAAGGGCTGCAAGCAGGGAGGTAAAATATTCAACAGGTAACTCTCATTACTTTCTAGAAGTGCCTTAAAGTTTTTAGTACTTCCATTTGCAGATCACTGACCCTTAAGCCTCCAGCTGCTGGAAGGGTTACAGCAGCAGGTAGCTCTATCCACAGAGGAGTAGTACAGCTGCCAGGTTCTGTACCTTAAATTATTACTCCCCTGATGAGGGAATTTTAATATCTTTTGCTAGGTGCCGTAAAGAATAGGACCTTCCGTCTTCTTAGCTTGCAGATCGTTCTTTATTAAGTCTTATCAGAGAGATGTGCCCATAGCCAGGCTTTAGACATAGCACAGAGCAGGGAATGCCAAGAATGGCCGCCCGATCTTGATTGCACACTCTTTTAAGGGTAAATTATCCAATTAAAACTTAAAACGAAAGGTGTTTTCTTTTTTCTACCAATGTTCAATAATTCACCCTGTCACGTCAAAAGGGAACTGCGGAACTCTCCATCCAATCATCCCAAACTACCTCTACCACAGAATATGGAGTATTAGAAGAAGAAGAAGAAATCTAAAAGACAACTATTATCCTCCATTTTGAAGTTTTTTGCTTTTATCTATTTACTAGTTAACAACCCTAAAAGTCTAGATTTTTCACCCTGTGAAAACCTTACATAATATCCTATCACCTAGTTCACACCAGTGTAAACCCCAATTCCTCCCTGAGAGTATACAGATTTCTCCATGGACAAAGGTCAGAAATGCTGATGTACAGGGGGGTTTTTATACTTAAAAACAGGCAGAGAAATATCCTCTGCATTCTGGACTCCAACATACAGCTACTCCTTCTCCTGGGACTCACACTTCCTCTGTGGCTGGGAGGACAAGGGACCAAAGAGACCCAGCTACTACGGCTGAGTAAGTGCTCGCACCTCAAGTGACTCTCTCAGACTGAATCTATCAGCAAACATTCAGGTGCCACAGGGCAGGTAAGCAAAGAAGTGACTATAAAAATAATCTGAAGTTCTGCTCAGCACAGTTTACACCTGACCTGCAATGTGGGAAAGAGAATACGTGGATTGAACTCCACATTATTCCAGGTGTTTCTATACAGAAAGACTACCAGATAAATCATGAATTACTCCAGGAAAGGAAGGAGTAACCAGTTGGAGTAACCTATCCAGGTGGAGCCTGCTGTTATAGCAGAAGTCTTTGCAAAGTCCCAGAACAAAGCTTATCATTTCCTGGAAGAAACAACTGTCACTCAGTACTTCCAGGAAATTCTACAATCCACATCACAGTGAAAATCTCAGTGCTTGACTTCATCCTAACGAAACCACAGCCGCATTCTCTGTAGGGGAATACATGAAGTCTCTTCAAATAAATACGTAACACAGTTTGGGGATGAGGAGACAGAATCAGATGTAACAATTCAGAGAGAACTTTAAGCAGGCATTTTGGGTAAGACTTCCCAGCTGACCGTCTTTGAAGAAGGCTCTTTGTGGTAGAATCTCTTACAGTAAGTAAGACCTTCAGGTGCTGAAATCCTTTGAGCAGGTGGAATGACAATCGGGATGGTAGGTTTCAACCCCAACATGAAAAAAGTTTTCCTTGCATGTAATTGAAGTTTTCCTTCTGGCTACTTGGAGGAATCTGTCCTGCAAAATGGTGCAGCAATTCCTGTCAAGTCATTCAGCCAGCACTGAAAGCATTAGGGACATGTAGAATCTTATTTACTTTCTTACTGCTGCTTAGATTTAGCTTTATATTAACAAGAAGTGCAGATTTCATATGACTAGAGCTCTGCTTAACTGAGGCCCATGTGATAAATCCACACAAGTAAAACCCCCTAATAAGACAGCATTATGAAGTAATTCTTTATATTTAAAGTAGGCTGATACATTAAAACTCTACCTGAAATGACATTTTGATGGCAACTGTATCAGCTTTGCTAATAAAGTTACAATTCAATTGCTGTAGTAAGTACACTACAGAAAGATTTAAAAGCTAGTGTTACTTTGTAAAAATGCAAAACAATCTAGAGCAAGAGCTGAAATGTCACCTGTCACAAAGAGACAATCCTTGGTACAGTATCAGTACAGTGAGAAAACTTACAGGAATTTGGGGGGCTTTGTAAACAAAAAGTTTCACTTAAAAAGTTCAATCTAAGCAGAAATTGCCAATTACACTTTAAAGGAACATCAATTTGAAAAAAAATTGGGCAAAACATCATAGCTATTGATTTAACACTTACATTGATGCCTACAGGGGGTGTAAAAATTGTAACAAAAACCTGGAAAAGGTTGAATTTTAGCATTTGACCATTCCTCTAACATCCATGTAAAAAACATCTCCAACAGGATTTTTTAGATTCTAAAAACCTCTAGGAGATATTCTGCACAACACAGGTTCTGATACTAAAAACACCCCTTTCCTGAAAAGCAAAAGAAAATACCTTACATCCCTCCTTTCAAAACAAAACAGAGGTAAAAGGGACTGTTTTTAACTTAATAAAAGTTAGATGTCTAGCCATCTAATGTTTAAACATTAGGTGCACTATTTGAGTGTCACCTCAACTGGAAATATTTAATTCATTCAGTACTCTAAAAATATATCACCTTCTTAAATTCTTCTCAAGTATGTACTCCATATTTGAGTTTTTCCAACAACCTCAAGCAAGTCTTCAGGTTAAACTTAATAACAAATCCTAGGCAGTATAAGCCCATAAGTTAATGTTCTAAACAAATTTTGGCTTTATGTAAGAAGCCACCTAACACAAGACACTATCTTCCTAGTTCTCTTCGTTGCTAATAAATTTCTTGCGCAGGACTGAAAAAAATTAAAATCTTTACGAAGGTTTTTTCCTATCTTAGGAATAACAGCAATTGGCAAGATGGCTTTTTTGCAACCTGTGCCCGTGATTATCTGAGAAGGCTCAGGATTGTCTCCAGAGCCGCAGCACTGAGGCTCCATTCAGATGTGAATTTTCTGCTCACATCTGCAGATGTGCACACGCAGATGCCTGTGAGATGTCTGTGCTCCAGCCACATCAACAGCGTGGGGTTCCCAGTTCTGGGACAGGGAATGCCTGCACTATCCCATACCCATTCCCCGGGTCACGGCACCCACTCACTGCTCCAGCTCTGGGGATACTGAACACTTAACACAGGCTTCCTTTATCCAGGAGTTAGTCCCCAAAGTTAAACAGGTGTTAATATAAACAAACCAACCCCAAAGAGTTTAAAAAGTCTTCAGACTAAAAATTCTTTCCCCTTCCCAAATCTGTCATCGACACTCTCCTGGCTCCGGTTACACCGTGTTTCCAGGGCTGGTGACGGACCCGACAGGGCTGGAAATTCTGCCATGGAAACACACAGAGCTGCTCAGGAGGCCTGAACATAAAGGCTGCAGCACAGCACAGGCCAGGTAACACCACGGAGATGGGCTCCATGCCCTGAAAGCTCTGCTCTGCTTTGGTGAGCTCACAGCTGTACTGAAAATCCTCACATATAGTTCATGACTATTTAACTGTTGTAAAGCTTAAGCAGCTCAACTCTGACTCCCCAGTTAACCAAATACAGATGGCAGGAACTCTGACAGAGGATTCCAGCAATATCATGCCAGAGAATTGATACAAACTTCTAATACCATCACTGAGTTTCATCATGAAAAATCAGCAAAACCAAATAACCAAATGGATAAAGATGGGGCAGAAACAGGGGGTTTGTACAACTGCATTGACTGCAACACACCCAGAGCATGAGCCTTGGACCAAACAGTACCAGTAAGGACTGGGGAAGAACGGGGGTGCTAGAATATATCTTCTCTCAAATGCAGGCACCCACATGTGTATTTTTAACCTCTACTATTATACAGATTTTTAATTTATCCTATCACTACAGAAACAGTAGTTCACAACAGCAAAACAGGGTATCCACATTTAGGGCAAGGGACAGGCATCTATACATTGATATGAAGGAAATATATAAGTAAACCAAACATATTTCTTCTGCCCGAAACCCTACCTGAAATCTGACCTGATGACTCAGAGTCCTACACACCTGAACAGCACAGTACAGGTTAAAGAATCAAACAAACACTGGCTGTGTAAAGGTCTTCCCTACAGGACAGGCTGCCAAGACCCCTGAAAGTAAATGCATACACTGTATACCTACCCCTATACTTAATTTATTTAAAGAGAAATATAATCCCTTGTAGAATTCAGTGACTTCGAGGTGGTGACTTAACAGAGGAATTCATTAAAATGCCGATATTCTCATATGCATTTCATGCCAGTTTAGGTTTGGAAATGCACTGTTCTTACAAAGGCACTTTCTTACATTAATTCACACCAATTTAAAATACCTGTCTTTGACTCTGCAGCATTAGTCCCTCCAATTGCATTAGAACAAAGGCTGAAGGTATTCTCCACTGATTGCAACACGCAAACAAAGGCAGATGTTCAAGAGTTCTAGCTTTTCCAGACCTTTCATCCATATCATTGTAGATTAGGAAAAATAAGTGGAAAAAAATAGCTTGAGAAAGAATTTGCAGCCAACACTGCTACAAGCACAATCCATAATTGTTTCCTTTGAATTTTTAAGCACCTCAAGTTATAATCTCAATTTCAGCAGTGTTTCTGTGTTCATACCTCGACATCTGTTTTTAAGTGGTATACATGAGACAGCACTCCCAAAGAACAACCTCCTTAGCAAAATGACTTTGCATCCTGTAGGTTAGGTGCTCTAAGAGGAGAAAAGCCACACAGAAGCAATATATGAAGAGAGGCCTATTTTACACTGTCCCTTTACTTCTCAAGAATTATCTGAACATTTTGCCACTGTAAACAAACTCACCTTAAGAAATTCAGTAACGAAGCAGAGCCAATTTGTAAGAAATGGTGGAAACCCAAAGCTTCTGAGAACATTAATGAAACAAGCTGAACACTGCTGCAAAGATACTTAAGAGCACACTTAAGCAATAAATATTTTAAAAGTGTAAGAAAATAGGGAATTAATAGAGAACCACGTATTCTTTAGAAAAATATCTTATGAATTAAAGGAAGTTTCATGCTATTTCTGAGTGGAACCAGGACCTAGTAAAATCATCTTAATTTATCCTACTTTTAGGTGAGGAGGTGACAGGAGGCAAATACAGGCAAGAGCACAGGTGGTACGAGTGTGCAGGTGGTTCCCTGAACCCAGCCAACAGCAATGCTCACACCTCAGGAAGGCAGAGTGTACACAGTGACCTCACCAAAACAGTGACCTCATCCAAACACAGCCCCCAAAGAACAAAACCACCTTGTAGCTTTAGGCCTGGCTGATAGCAGTGAGTGGGGGTTCTCAATGAACTTCCACTGCAAAGTAAAATGTACTAAATGTCCCAATGTACTAAAAGCAGATATTCTGGATTGTCTGCACAAAACAGATATTTTCAGCACTATTCATCTGTCTGTCTTTTCATGTGTTGTCTCTCAAAAGCGTCTGCAACCAACAGAAATAAAGTGGGGTTTTAAGGACTCGAGTCACCTAACCTCTTTTTAGCCACCCACCTAAGAATGAGGTGAATCATACCCTTGAGGATTTTAATTCTCTGTGTGACTATAAAGAGCTCCAATTGTAACCAGCTCAAATGCAGCCATCTACATTATGAATGCCTAAAACTTACAAGAGACTATTTCCTCTTGTTACATTCCTGAATTCAAGAGAACATTTCCCATCTGACACTGTATATGCAACTGGACAAGTGTTTCTTCCTTCTTATTAGGACAGCCCTGGCACTGCTGGAAAGAGATCTCTCACTTTTTAAAATCTTTGGTCCAGATAACAAGCACCAGTTTATAACACAGGAGGATGGCAAGAGAACCAGATGTACAGCTCCCTGATGCCAGCACAACACATGACCATCAGCTATGGAGCACCATCCCACAGTGCTAGGATCAAGAACTGTTTTGACCCAAGCCCAAGCAATTAATATAAAAGGGGCTGTATCTTTAATATTTTTGAGTTTGTTTGTTTTCAGAATGAGCTGAATGTACACAATCAGCCTACAATCCCTAAACTTAATATGATAAAAGTCTCTGACCATGGCTTCACGTCCCAGATCGGCCTTTTCTGAGCAAAACCCATACTTGTCTCACTTTCTGCATTGCTGCTGCTTTAGGAATCATTCATTGCAATGAAAAACACCCAGTTAGTATATTCTTCATACGTGAAAGGTTAATTACATTGATGTAGAAATTGTGGCATGCTCTGCACCATTCCCAGAACGGACTGTCAGCCTTTCCCAGCACAACACAACCAAAATGTCCATCATCACTTCAGTGTGTGTTTCAGGTTAGAGACTGGCTGATGGATTCCTATGGACAGTGTTGTTCCATTGGTGGTGTTTTGATATTTAACAGAGGCAGATCCTATCAGATCCTCCAATATGAAAGGCCTGGAAAGGTCTCAACACCTCTGAGCCCTCAAAACACAGGAGTGATTTAAAGCAGCATTACAGTTGTCTTTAAAGGCCCATTCAAGGTGCTGACATAGCAGAAACTCTGTCCATGTTTTGAAGAAGGATCATTTACCCGAAAAGTTAAGTCCTATACAGGCTTATATGTAAAAAAGGTAGTCCTGTTTCTAGAGCAACAGGTTTAAATCCACGTTTATGGGCAAGGTGAGGAATAACACTCCTTTCAGTACACACATTCAGGAGACATTTTCCTGACTGTCTTTTGAAGCTGTGTTGTAGAATACCATAAACCTCCTCTCTGCTGCAGCGACTGTACTAATTCCAAGTCCTGAGTAAACAGACTACTTCAAACATGATGGAGGAACTCAGCAGCTTCAATCAACTTCCTTAAATCCTGCTGAGGCAGCAGCACAGAATGCCAGACAACTTACATTTCCAAGAATTCTGCAGTAATAGATACTGCAAACCTCCAGAACTTACCCTCTTCTTCCATACGTATTTCTAGCACCTCTATCAACCTTTTGTGTCATTGAAATTTTCATCATCAAGAAGCACCAAAATAACAACACTGCTAGACTGTCAAAACAGTGATAAAACTGATTCATCTGAGTATGGGGAGGCTGGAGGTGAAAGAGAATGGGAGAGGGGAATTTCTAACCACAAATGCTGATCTTGCACCAAATGCCTAAGGTTGCTGTTTTACAAGTCATTTATACAAGTCTTTTAAAGTGGCAATTTTGTTCCAGCTTGTCAGGCCATGCTTGAGCTAGAGAACAGCATTGAAAAATTCAGAGAGGAGACAAAGTAGGAAAATCCTATATTCTCCAAAATATCTAAATGGTGCCTGGTTCTCATGAAAAACTGCCTGTCAGGGCTGGCAAACCTTCCCTGCTAGGCTCTAATGGAGGTACAGGAATAATTTACCCTGGAACAAAAGGACTGACTGCAGAGAATTTCTGAGGTACTTAGATAGAAAATATCTGTAAAACAGTGGCCTGAGGAAAGGGCAATGCTACATCTCAGCAACGGTGACACAAACTTGGTTCTCTTGCACCATGCAAGCCCTGGGAATGGGAGCTGCCTGGATGCTGAGGAGGAGCACCATTCCTGATGGGTGGCTTTGAAATGGCAAACTTTGCCACAGCAGAGAAGCTGCAGGGAACAGAGACAGGCAATGCACATTAAATAGTGGAAGCTGCCTGATGTGAACAGGTTCACTTAGACTAACTGCTTTGGTCTCATTCCATATGCCTTCTCCTCAAGAAAATACATGTACAGCTCCTGAAAGCAGCACAATCTGACAATCTGTGACCTTGTTTCTCTCCATGAAGGCTAAAAAGCAAAACTGCTTTTAAAATTCAGTTATCCAAAGAAATGTGAAGCACTACAAGGATCTTTCATTACCATCAATGCATAAAAATTGAACACCATTGAATTCTATCAAACAAATAATTCTGAGAAAAAGGACTGCAGTGAGAGGTTCCATTTGTCAGCCCTGGCTGCAAACAGGTGGATTTGAGAGGCACTTGTGTCCTGTCCTCCCCTCCACTTCAACGATCTGTGTGTAACAGGAAAAAAGAGCAACTCTTGTCACAGAAGAGACTCTGGAAGCAGAAGTTCTCAAAAAAGAGTACCACCCTGAATATACGAAGATAAATAATTTATCAAAATTAAGAAGATTCTGACATTTTGAGATATCTGAAAGTTAGATCTCCATCTCCTGTCAAAGTCAGAAGTATTTAGAAATTATGCTCCTAAAACTGTCAGCAATTTACACTGTCAAGTCATTATGGCGTCTTAAATAGAAATCCCACTATAAAACTTTTTAAATTTGAATTGATTTAGGGGGAAAAAAAAGGGTAGCAGAAAATCATGCCCTGCACTTCCTTCCACCTCCATCAAGGAACAGGAGCATCAGAAGCTGTATCACTAACAGGGAGAGAAAAAACCCAATCTTCTTTTTCATCATTTCTCAGTTCACGCTGTATAAATTAAGTCACCCTCCTTCCCCTCCATTTCCCAGGTTTGCTCTAAACAGAAGCAGCATTTTAGACCAGCACTGCTGCGGGCACAAGCAGCACCCAACGGTGCTAAGAGCTTTCCCGGAAGGCGGGGCACGGCGCGGGCGCGTTTGCAGTCGGTACCTATGGAAATGCCACTGGAAAGGGTGGAGCTCTCGGCCTGCCCTCGGGATGGCACGTGGGGCTCCATGACGCTGTCATCCAGCAGGTGCCGGGGGCCCGCGTTCGGGAACGTGGCGCTTTTGAATTCAGCCGTGTTCATTTTGTGGATGAAACTAGAAAGGAACAAGGACACACCTGTTACAACCTTGCCTTTGAGACATCTCAGGAGCTGCTTTAACGTCCTGAAGGACTGCATGCACCATGCTCCTAAAGCCAGACTAACTCATGGCCAAGCCGTAAGCAACTGTGCACAAATAAATTATCTGTAGGAACTGCCAGTTTTAGAACTCGTGTAACAAAGAGGAAGTCAGGAATACATTAATAAGTACTTTCAATATCTTACTCTATTTTTGTCTGCTGTAACACATAACTGAACTGTAGAATTGCACTCTAGCTCATTAAAGGTAAACTTACACAATAGAAGTTATTAATTACTGGCTAGCTATAATCTTGCATTTTGAAGAGATGACAAGGGAAATGATCAGATAATGATCAAGATATTACTAGAAGTACACTTCTATGGAAAGAGCCTGAAGCCATTACTAAACAGAGTTACATGGAAGCCTAAAAAGGAGGTCTCCCTGTAAAAATACCAATAAAGCAGTTATATAATTTTGAATTTGAAATAATTACACTGGCATTGAGTTACTAAAAGGGATGGTTTTGTCATTCAGAAAGAGCCATTCTGGTTAACTCAGTGACTAGTCTTACCATCATAATTTCAGCCTTCCTATTTTGATTAATTAATTCTCTTGGGTTGGGATACCACCATTATAGTTCTGAGCTTGCTCCCTGGCCACAAATTGCTCTGTAAGTGAAGTACTGCGTACAAGTCATGCTACTTTTTACAAGCAAAGCTTTTGTATTGAAAGATGATACATCACTTAAGAAAAAAAGAAAAGCTTAGGAGTTTTAGGTTAAGCAAAAAGCTGACTTGTATCCCAGACTGTGACATTTCCTATGTCCATGGGGTATCAGGTTCCGAGGTGAAGGGGGTGTTGGTGGTAGCAAGGCTCCTTCAGCTGCCACATTTTTCCGTCCACTTTGCGGAGATGCTCCGACTTCAGAGCCTGGGAAGAAAAAAGACATTACTGCCAAGTACTTCAGAATTACTGTCAGGGTCACTTCTTAGAAAATCATGGAAAAGTTGCACAAAACTTCCTGAACTCCTTTTTTAAGAGATAGATGCAATAAAACTCATTGATCTATTGATAATGAAACCCCCTGCACTTCAGGGTTTTTGCACAGGATTAAAACCAAGCACAGTTCAAACAGACCATCCAGTGAAAGTATTTTGCAAGTCCTAAAGGTGGCTGTGTTCACTACACCAGCACTGGACACATCCCACTGATTCTACATTTTCAAATTCCTGCCTTCAACCACTTTTGGCATTGACCAAGAAGAATGTTCATTTTTGGAAGCATATTATGCCATGAAAAGTTTAGATGAAGGCCCTTCTGTCTAGACACAACAAAGAATGAATATTTAATAGCTCTTCACCCCAAATAACATTAACAACTTAGTGCCACAATACATACAAGAACCTAAAAAAAATGACTCAATTCCTTCTTTACAGATCACCTTTAGACTTTTTATTACAAATATGCAGTGTTTAAACTTCACACTTCTTTATAACCTCAGGCAAATATTTTCCACGTTTGCAATTCTAAAATAATGCACATGACAACCTCAAGTCTTCTCACATTTATTAAGCATTTACCTACTAAATCTTCTCTGGAAGCAGCAGAGTGGGGGGTGCTGGTCCCTGGTTCTATCTTTAATGAAAGTCTGCATTAAAGAAATATTAAAAATTACTTTATCAGGAAATAAAAGCGTAAGTTTCTGAAGAAGCATTTTTTAAACTTATGACGGCAAGCTGCCTGATTCTATGATTACAAGAAATACTATGAAGGTAATACAAACAGTGCAGAGTTATCTTTAGCACATGCTATTTCCAAACTTGATTTTTCCTGCCTAGTGCTTTGGTTCATACAGACCACCAGGACCTCCAGTGCCCTGGGATGGCTGGCACCCACATGAAACTGCTACTCCAGCTAAAGCCTGGGAAAAATAAAAAAAATATACAACTTCTCCCCCCACCTTGGCTAAAATATTTATTCTTGGAACACTTCATATTTTAAATTTTTATATAAAGTGCGCTAGTGTGCCAAGTGCCAAGCCTTTTGTCTTTACTGACCCAAAAGCCAAAATCATCTTTTGTGTTTTGGAAAATACATTATCAACTTGATTTCAGCCATAATTCAAGCTTTTTCTGTAACTTTTTAATGCCATTTCCAGCTGTCCCACACAGAGGGCAGACTACAGGAGCAGGTAACTCCAGGAAGATAAAGTGTATCTTGTCCACAGAGTTTGCAGAACTAAAATCTTTGAAACCACTAACACTGAAAAAGCGTCTATTTAATTTTGGGGAGAAAAAGTTTAAAGTTTGACAGCTCCTGTCCCTTTCATTCCCAGACAGTTTAGCAACAATTCGTTACAATTTTATAATTTAATCTTTTCAAATAAAATCTTTTAGGAAGCAAAAACACGTATTCAAGTCACAGTCATTGTTCTCTCAACCTTTTTGCTGACAGACACCTTAGTAAGGGGATGAAAAGTAGAAGAGCCACTTTTGAGTAAGAACAATTCTTCAAATGCACTCCTCAGCCATAAAAGCATTCAGTTTGGAGATGTACAAAACCAGCCGTTGTGAACAGCAGCCATGCTTCTGATTTATGTGCCATTGTCTCAGCCCTGCCCTGCTATCAAAACATGGATTGCACAGGATGAAGAGACTGCAGCTCCTTCAGGAATAAAATTCCCACAGGTAGTGAGTCCTACCCAGGGAAGGTGGAGGAGGGTGGAGTGTGGAATTCGTGAGTACAATGCTACTGAGGAGACACTGCAGGTAAGAAACTTGTGTTTGGGTTGGCTTTTTTTTTTTCCTTCCTTCACATGTTTGACTCAGAGCTTTACTCTCAGTGACAGACAAGTTACACTTCCCAAATCAGGCTGCAGAACATCCCAGGAAAAGGGTAAAGCTGGATGCTTCCACACAGACATGCCGAGAACAACTTACAGACCTCGGAAAAGAAGCCAAGGTTCTGAGTCCTCGTTAACTGTTCCCTGACATAAACTGAAGGGTCCCCATTTGCTGCCTTTTAGTAAACCCAAGGTAGGGCTGCTAAATGGCAAAGCACAGCTGGTCCTGCAGTGTGCATCCCCCTCCTGCCATTCCAAGGGAGCAGCACAAGCAACCAATTCAAGCCCTCTGAGGTGACAAACTTCCCAGGATGGGAATGGGTGGGGAACCTCCTCTAGCACATCAGCCAATGAACAAAAACTTCCTTCATAGGCAACAGATTTGCCTTAGGGTGTTTCCTATCCTCAGTTCCTGTCTCTTGCCAGAGATTTCCCTCCCCCAGTTTTGCTGGATGTCAAATCACTTAATACAGTAATAATCTTTTAATTAAGGACATAGAAACCTTGGCTGGGAGGCTGGGAGGAACAGGCAGAGAGGAACAGGAACTTGCCTCTCAAAAATCAAGTGCTTACATTTTACTCACACTTTATAACCTAACCAAAGGGAAAAGTATAAAATGAAGTATATCTGAAAGTGAAAGCTTTAAGCCACCCTCAGTAAGAACCCAGGACTGGATGCACAGATGTTTTTGTTCTGATGAAGAATGACTTAAGCCATCTCCAACCACAGGATTCCTCTTACAGACTGAACAGTGTTACAGGTGAGCCACGTGTACAAAGTCTTTCTCAGCAGACCAAACCAACCTGAAGCGAGGGCTTGGTGCAGTCTGGCACAGAAAAGCCAGCAGGTTTGCCACCCAGCATGTGGGAAAGGGCCTTGAGCACAGGATCCTGCTGGAACCACAGCTGCTTGCAACTGGTGTGTCTGAGGTGCATAATCACAGAACGGTGTGGCTCAGAGGGAACCCCAAATCTCATCCAGCTCCAAGCCCCTGGCATGGCCACGGACACCCACATAATAGAACACAGTTCCCCAACACAAGTGCAATCTCACAAGTGACAGGCTTTGCGTTATAGAAGCTGTTTTCTAATAAGTTATGATCAATTCACAGCATTTTGTACTCACTTGTAATTGTCATCTTCTACAAACTTCTGTAGTTCTTCTATGTACTGAACTGAGTTTAGGTATTTTTGGACATGGGGCAACATAGGAATATCTGGAAAACAGACCGCATTCATTAATACTGTGCCACTCATTGGTAAGCAAAGTATTTTCCAGAAACTATTTGAACAGATTCAGACCTCTTGCCTTTTTGTGTGAGATGGAGCACAAACTACAGGCCCTAAGGACACTGAAATTTTAGACCTTCATAGCAATTCTCATGTATTGAGCTGACACTCCCCACACACATAAACCCTAGAGCTGCTCCTCAGAGCACATGGAAGGGAAAAGCAAGACAACCTCCTTGGCCAAACTGAAGGCCCAGAACTGGAACATGGAGAGCTGGCTGAGGACTCCTTCCCAGCCCACATGCTCTTCATACTGAGCTTTCAGGGAAGCCACAATCTTGTGCTGATTCACATTCCAGCACCACAAACACAGCCTTATGACTTTACTAGAATAGGAAGAGGACTGTGAGGGAAGCCATCTTTGAAGAAAAAATACATTATCTGATCTCTGCACAGAACTATAAATGTCCGAAAGACAAGCCAAATGTATTTTATTATCTCCAGTAAAAGGACTACTCCAAAAGCAATCCTGTTTTTAGAATTCAGTCATAAAATTATGAAACACAGGAATATAAGCTTATAAATACCAGTAAAACTACTGTTGAGTATGATGTACTACCACACATTTATCATCAGAAAATATATCCTGTAGTTTGCTCGATGTAAGAGAAAGGCAATTTTAGTCTGTCTCCTCACCCTGATGCTCTGTCTTAACCAACAACACCAGAATAAACCTAGACTTCAGGGTTGAGAGGATGAGAGAGGGTGTTAATGACATTCACGTGGGCCTGGCCTTACTTAAATTGCATCACAGCAGACAAATAAAGCTTTTAAATTCTTCTCTTTAACATTGTGATATTTACACACTAGCTTACCATATTCACACGACTGCTGCAAATCTGAGATAATTCGAAGAATGTTGTTCATTAAATTTGTTCTCTGCTCGCTTTCCAGAATGCTTGCTGTTGAGGGGTAGGCAGAGTCAATATACGTCAAGTCCGACAGATAAATACCTGAAATGAGATTAGAATGAAAGGTTTCTTTATTTAGTGTCTTTCATTTAGCAGAAAAAAAAACCTCACCAAGAATATTGTGAGGAATTTTTGCTTTCACTAACATTAAAGCAGGTTGACAAAAGCATTGTCTCAGAATAGGATTTTGGATTTACCTGGGAAATCATTTTAGAAATCTAAAAGTAGTTACAAGGACATGCAAAAGTACTCATAATCCTAATCTTCTCCACAGCACCAATTTACTACTCCCTTTACAAATACGAAGCATAGTGCTATGAACATATGAACACATAGTGCTAAAATAAACAATCAAAATTAATTGTTTAGGAAGTCTACTACTTCATTCAGTAGTACTACTTAATTCAGTTCAGCAATTAAAAAACAACAGAAGAATAAATCATACCCATAACTCTTCAAGATAAATAAAAACTCAAACTCAACTTGCAGCAACGTGGGAAAGATTAACTAGGGAAAATGGGCACCCAGACTGAAATGAATGAATGGTGCAGTTTGTAAAAATCACAGCTCCACAGATCCAACAGCCTTCTGGATAAGTCACTTCAAATCCCCTACCTGCCTTCTTCCCCTGCACTGCTTGCAACCTTACTGCTCCTTCAACCCCCTGATCATGTAGAGAGGAAAATCCACCTTCTTACACACTAATGCTGTAGATTAAACATTTATTTTATTTCTAAACACAACCCCATTTCTTGAACTTCATCCATTTGTCTCCGCTAAGTGAAGCATATCCTGACCAACTCTGCTGTTCAAAGGAATTGGTCTGCATCCCTTGCATCTTTCACAGATATCCCAATTAAAACACTACACAAAGTTAAATATTATTATTTAAGAAACTTGTTTCAGTAACAGGGAAATTTTTAAATTATGTTTTACTTCACCCCCCAGCCTTGTATAACCAAAATCATAACAAGGACTTTGGCTTTACAGGTGGAAGACTATTAATACAATCTCACAAGAACAGCAGTTGTGTTTGTATAGCACCTAACCAGTACAGTCCTCAAATGTGAGCTGGGAAACTCTGGGCATCCCTCCAAAACCAACACACACACACACACACACACACACGTGTGTGCGCACACACAGAAACAAATTAAAATACTTGTGGTTGAAAGGTGACATATAAAAAAGTGAATAAAAAGATATTACACATGACCTGATATACTACTAAATCTCTCCATTTTCTGTTCTGCTAGAAACAGTTTGCTAAAAACCAGAAAGGATAATCAGAAACATCAGGTAGTCACATTTAATTGCCATGCTACCTGGAGTGCATAAGCTGTCCTGAACCTGAATTTACTAACTCCTGTCCAAACAAGCCTTAAAAATCCCAAACCTGCTCAGTCTTCCACAGAAGGAAGTAAATCATACTTATTAACTGTATTTAAGGAAATTCCCTGTAACAGGCACCTGCACTATTATGCAGGATTTTATAAACCACTGTATTTGTAGAATTACCTCTGAATGACTTGCACTGATCTTTTCTTTTAGCTAAATCAACAAGTCTTCTGTATAGAGCAGTTCTCCAAACCTCTTGGATGCATTTCTATGAAATCTAAAATAATTTCGAAAGCATACAAGGGCAATTCTCTTTCAAATGTAATGGCACTGCCTTCATGAAGAAACCAGAAAGATCAATGGCAATGAACTGAGTGCACTCGAGTGCTGGCTGAGTATGGACAGAACCAAAGCCAGATCCCGTATTTCTTGTAGAGCGTAATCTCTGTGGCTTTTGCTACCTCTAACACCAGTCAGATGCTATCAAATATTCTGATACCTACCCAAAACCATCACACACAGAGTTTTAACTTTTTCCACATGTATTGGAGAATTCATGCCTTTAAGAACTGGAACTGTTTCTTATTAAGTGGACGTCAAGAATTGAATGCGACATTCTGTTGAACATTCTTCGAGACTACAAATGGTTCATTTTTCCTGTTGTATCCAGCCAGGCCGCCCCTTTTATTCCCAGCAACACAAATCGAGTTTTATCAGCCTGAAAGAATCTTTCTTCTAAATGAAGCCCAGTACTGTAACAACTTGAAAGGCATCTTTAGGCAGCGTAGTAAAAATGTTTGATTTGTAATTGCCTGCTGAACTCTTGCACAGTCCGTTGCCATACGGTACCTCCCTTCTACTAGCAAACAATCTTTCCTTGTTCCTAACTTCTCAGCCTCCCTACCCCCTCCCTTTCTGGAGGGTATGGATAGGAAATCCGAAGGAGGAGTTTCTTCTGCTCTCCGAGTGCTCGCGGTGACATCATAAGTGGGCTGAACGGCTGAGCCGAGTGTGTGTTTGTTTAAAAAAACACTGTCCAAAAGTGATGTATATGGAATCTGGGCCAGCTGTAGCTGCTTAGAGCACTTCTGCATGTGAGAATTAAACACTGCAGTTTCAAAAAACATTTCTCTCCCTCTCCTGGAATAACGCATATTGGAGCATTACTTTTTTCTTTTTTTAACTGATTAGTTAGCTTGGTTATCGTATGGAGAAACCCAACTCCTCAACACAGTTTGGATCTAACAGAGAAAGACAAAAGCAGTTTTCAGCTCCAGCTGCAGATTAACACTCCACACCATCGGGTAATATAGGAAGCAAAAGCAACTTGGCCTCTGGATTTTCCATCTGCCACAGAAGCAAACCAGCTGGAAGACTTTATTTCTTGGTAAGTTTTAAAGCTATTCTTACTTGCAAGTTTAATTTTGAGCTATTTCTGAATGCTACATACATCTCCCTCAACATACAATTGTGAAGAAACAAATCCCTCTCAGCCTGAGAAAAATTTGACAACTAACATTAAGACTCATTTTTGTGGCATTTGGTAGACTTTGGAAAGAATTAAAAAAGGCACTGCATAAGAGCACAGACTAACTTGTTCCAGTTGTAGGGATGAACAAGTTTCAGTTGTTTAGCTGTATTGTTATCTACAGTTACAGAAAATTAGCACTACCAGATTCTTTGCTAGGCTTGTAATTTGGGTACTGTGAACATACTCATGTGAAATTCTGATCCCACCAGAAGGCAAAAGCCAAAAATCCTATCGATTTCAGGGAAGCTGGATTTCACCCAACACCAGAGCTTAGACCTAGCATTACTAGAACTAGAAAATGGATACCTCAATAAAACCACTGTGAAAAGTCCCAGGCAAATCAATGCACATCTGTAAGTAGCAATCATTGTATATCGTTTCAAGTACGTTTTTATTTCTGGTACTTCTGAGGAGCAGAAGTTGCCTGAGTCCTAGAGCCAACCAAGAATCCAGAGTCATACACTGATTCAGAACATAATCGAGTTTGTAGCACAATCAATTGTGCAGCTGAAAATCCAAAGACATTGCTGCACCAGGCACTAATCCCTTCCTTCAGCAATTTCTGGGAAGTTAATTGTGCTTCAAATGAATTGCAGTTTGTTTCTAAATAAAGATCCATTTCATAAACATGAAATGCAGTGTACAAAGCAACACTACATTAAGTGGAAAATTGAGGGGTTTGTTACAGTTCATTAGGGGAAGGAAGGGAGAAGAATGCTGCTGCAAGTCAACAATTAGAACAAGAAAGATGTTTACAAACAGAAGACAAAAGTACAGATGAAAACCAAAAAATATTTGCTAATACATAGGAAAAGTGTAGAAAACTTTCTTCATGCTGACTTGGAAATTAAAATACAGTAAATAATCCAGAACAATGCAAATAAATTTAAGTGATGTATTTGCATTAACAAACTCAGAGATGCCTGACACAATGAGAGAGAATGAAGGGGCTGATGCTAAAAGGGGAGACAAAGTGTTACAGAAGGCAAACGTAATTAAGATTCAGTAGCTACCAGAGGAAAGAAGTCTGAAGCAGCCTTGATAAACAAGAAAGATGGATCCTTTCCAAGTTCTTGAGCCTTTTTCCTTACTATCCTTTTGTGCTGATTTACATAAGAAGGAGCATCATCTAAACAAGAACAACACAACCCCCATTTGAAGCACATAATGTGCTTTGGACACCAGGCTCCATTCATTCATCATCAGCCAAGAGTTTGATTTACACTGCTTAGAACAATTCCTAAATCTTCCACAAATGAAAACAGCTGAGTCAATAATTTTAAAGCAATAAACTGGCTGTATACAAGGTTTTAACTCTCTCTCCTGTGCTGTCTTCCAACTTCAGAGTTCAAATTTTGAAATGTTTATTTAAAAATTAAATTAATTAAAATTTAAAATTAAAAATTAATTAAAAACAAATGCAATACTAATATTATGCTGCTGCCAAAAGAATGACCTAAAGTATAGTGAAAAAAAATACACTATTTGAAGTTTTAAAGGAACTTACTAAAAAGAATGCGAATTCTGAACCTTTAAACTTTTGCAGTAACTACATGGCTCTATCGGGTCTTAATTATTGTTTTATTTGGCTTGGTTTTTTGTAACGTGCTCTATTGCTTTGGTCCTTAAAATTCATACACCAATGAATGAAGTACAATTTCCTACAGCAAGCATAACTAGATGTTTAACATCTCCAGTATCTGTTCTAAGCAGAACTCTGGAGCCCCGAAATCACACACTTGCAAACACAAAATGCACCACTGCATTGTACCTGCCTGCTCAAACAGTACAAACACACACAGCAGCTGCCAACAAATGCAAAGGAACCCCCACGCTAAAAAACTTCACCAAAAAATCTGAAAATGCCATGAAATTTTGCTGTGCTTTCAGAATATCTACTATAACAAAATTAACAAACCTCTTCTGCGGAGAACTTCTAAGAATTTATCATTTTTAAAAGGGATAAGTTTTAAAGGACAACCTCGAAACCCCCTGAAGATTTTTAGATTGCCTTTCCTAAATGGAATCAGATTCATGGCAATCTCTGAGAAGCAGAATTCTCTGACTCAATACATCACGGATCTGATGAACAAAACCCAAGAACATATTATTCCTGGATCCCAGTCAATACAATTGAAAGTAATCCTGTTATTTCAGCAGAGGCAAAGGGTCTTGCCGGAAAAGCACTTGTTTATATAGGGAGAAGTAACATACTTAAATACAGAGATATACTGAAATCCATGTGAACATTTCTCCTATAAGGAAGAGTGTTTTCCCCACATTAGTATTACTTCTAATGTCATGGACACAGTTTCAAGCTAAAAAAATCCACAAAAATCCTCACTTAGCCTGTGCAGACATAGGGGAAACATAGCTGGGTTTATTGATTTCAGCTGCTTAGGCAAAGCCCAATAGAAAATGAAGTACGTGTAACATCAATAACAGAGCTCCCTGATTAGCTGGTATCATGTTCAGAGCATCTTTAGTCTCAGTATTGTAATTTATTTTCTCAAAGAACCCAGTCTGTTTCTCTTCCTGCTACATGTAAGAGGGCACCGCTGGCATTTATCTCTTGACCATATTCTTTTAATAAATATTTGGGATAGAGATAAGTCCTGATACTGCATTTTCCATACAAAGGGAATCCTGTGTTCACATTTACCTGCAACAGCTTTGTTACATTCACCCATATCACCCTACACTGCCCAGGGAGAACGAGCCTTCGTCAGCGCTGGAAGAACAGATTCCAATTTGTGTTGTGGGTTTCCAAATTTTACGTCCTGCTGAACATGAGTCACAGCAGCACAACAAAGAACAAATAGTTTGTTGTGCAGAGAGCTAAAAAATGCCAAATATATACCAGCTTCCCCACGTCCTGACCCATGCAACTCTGTATTTGTGATAACAGTATTTTGGCAGGGGGTAACACAGTCTGTGTTACAGCAGTTAAAAATAGTAGTTACTGGCTTGTGTTGCTCTTTTAAATTGGAACTTTGTACCTTTAAATACTTTTTAAAGTAATAAATCAAAAACTAATTTTGAAAGCAAGTTGGGGTTTTTTTTGCACAGGGATCACTCTGGAAAATGAAAGAAACCAGAAGAAATGGCATTAAAAATAAAATGGTATCGAAGCCCTGTCCACAGCTCTGAGTGTTTCTGACAAGCTGATGAAGAAGCTTGTGTTGCTGTGAATAATTGCACATTTTCTTCTGCAGAAGCTATAAAACATCAGCAGGCCAGAACATACGTAATGGAACCTCTACAGAAATCTGAGACCCAAAACTGGGTGGCACAGAAACACGACAGAACCAGCTGAAGTGCCAGTTTATTCTAATCTAAAAAGCATGACATCTGATAAAGAGTTAAATAACGTATTTTAAAGCAATGGGATCTGTAATCACAAAGTGCCTTGCTGCATTCCCAAGGTCTGCACCAGGTATCCCAGCAGCCCCACTCAGTACAGGCGACCCCAGACCTGCAGGGAGGGCTGGAGGCTGTGGTTCTGAACTGATCCCTGAGCCCCAGCTATCTCCTAACAGTTATGCCACTACCTAAACATCCAAACCTGGGAATCCGGCACAAAATGTGTCTGATCTAAAAACCCTGAAACTATTTCCCAACTTGAATTTCAATTTGTCATTTAGCTCTTACATATTAGGCTATCATTCTGTGATACTTTGGATAAACAGCTCCTATTTTTTTAAGCTGCTTGCCCAGAACATCAGGAAATTTCTGTATTTTCATTTCCTTCTAAGCTGATTAAAACTCCAGGTAAATATCTTGCTCAGAACCTATTCTTGTATAACAAGTTAGGCATTAAGCTGCTCAAACTTGACAAGCAACATTTTAAGACATTTAATTTTTTTAACATCAGCATTTCCATGGAAGCATACACATTCCCTACCAGGTAGATTCTCAGAAAGAACTCATCCCTGCTTATCTGAATGTCTCAGATTACTACAAGACATTTGAATAATTTCAAATTCTAGGGCATAATCTTATGCAGCAGCTGGATTTAGCTATGCTGGATTTGACCCTTTAATTCATTTAATGGTCTGACAGCACACGTATAGACACAGAGCTTGACACTTTAACATATAGGGGTAAAAATTCAAAATGAACACATTTAATATTAAAAGAAAAGCAGAAAGACTGCAGCAGAATACATGGCTAGAACGTAGACTGTGTTGCATAGTGCTTGGTTTTGAAAGACTAGTTTAAATTCTATGTATTTCGGGAGAAAATGTGCTGCTCTGGGGAGAAATCCCCAGCCATTCATTATTTCAGTAACTCTGTAGGGTCTTTAAAAGCTACCAAGAACTAAAATGTTATTCACTTTCCTGGACTATGAAGTACCTATTATACACTGTGAAAACAGTGAAATACTGGACTTGTACTATGGCTTCATCCTCAACCATATGCCATGAAGCCCCTTTCCCTCAATCTGCAAATAGTAAATGCAAAAGTATTGAAAAATAATTTAGGAGATGCAAAGAGGTTTTAAACTTCAGACAATTAATTCAGCTCATCCTTGTCAAGTTAGAAACCACACACACACACCAGTTTCCCATGTGCTTCCCATGATTCATGTGAACATTTAACCTAATGAACTACCAAATCTGAGCACTGTCCAAGTGATTAATATTTTAAATGTCTGAAATTACCAAAGGAAAACACACAACCAGCTCTGGAGAAAAGTGATAGCTTTTCCTAACTCTTTTTCTTTTTCTTTAAACAGAAGTTACAATTTCAGCAGAGAAATATTAACAAAACTTTTAACTTTTGTTTTTGATAAAAATATTTACTAGTAGAGACAGAAATACCTACTGCTACAAACACAGAGAAATAAGTTTTTTAACATAAACTTCCTCAGACTTATGTGCTCCCTCCATTTATGCTGGGTAAGAAAGGATTTTTAATATGTGTTAAGTGTGTTTTCTTCCCCTCCTGGAAGCAGGGCTTGCAGTACAACCATCAGATCAACAGAAAGTTATCAAACATTAAAGCAGAATTTTTAGCTCTAACTCCTGATTACACATACATCATGGCTTGAAGCTTGTAACCACTGCTCTCAGTGAAGCCAAAAAACAAAGACTTGACAGGTTTCCTGAGGTTGAGCAGACACCATTTGTTGCAGTAATATTAAAGCCAGTAACAGACCTGGGAAAAGTGACCTGACCCAAAAGTCACCTTATCATTTGTAATGTGAATGTAAAGGCAGCAGCACAGCTCTGCTTCTCCTTTGGGATCACTGTGTCAGGACTGCCAAATGCACTTAAACTTGGACATAGCAGGAACAGCAGGATAATTAACTTTCCCTGCTCTTACTGTATTTCTCTTTGTAATTATCCAAAGGCCACTGTATAAAGGCTATCCAAAGGCTTGCAGAAGGAGTCTGGAAAGGAAAGCCAGATCAACAGCTGAGATAAGAAGAGTGATCTGCTTCACAAAGCAAACAAACCATAAAAAATGAGGGGTTTTTTCCTTATTTAAGTGCTACCTTTGTTTATCATCTCAAATATTTAAAGCTAAAAAACAGCTCTCAAAAACATTCCGGAAGCTTTATCACTGCACTTTCATTCTTTATAGTTAAAAGAAACTCCTAATTTTCTTTAAAAATGAATGAAGCCCTTCAGTATGGTATTTATAATGATAACACACCCGATACTTCAGCATTATTTGGATAAAGATGTTCTCAAAGATACAAAAATAGTGTGACAACAATTCTAAATGTTCATCTCAAGGCAACTAAATAGGGACACATATGCAGAGCAGTGTTCTAAGCTTTCCTTACAAATTCTAAGGCACTTGAATAAGTAATTTTCAATGTTTGAAACAGGATCTCATCTCCTGCCTAACACTCATGTCCTAAAATAGTCTTAAAGATGCAGTTTTCAAGTCTACTAAAACTGTATATATAAATAGGAAAAATGGGTGTATATATGAATAAGTATGTATATACTATTTAACACATTATACATCTATATATAAAGCTAAAAGAGGACCAGAAAAGCTTATATAATCCAAAATCCAACATTTACACAAATAATTTCATCTCCCTACTTCCCTTCCAGGAAGGTATTCTGCAAGCACTCTATGTTCTGTAACCTCCTGCAGGTAATTGCAGTGAGCACAGATCTGAGCAGTCAAACTGATAATGGAAGTGTAACACAGAATCTAAGCACAACGTTGTTTCTGGAAACTTACCCACTGCAACAACTTCTCTGCTAAATCCTGGATCTAAATTTTAGTGTTCATTGCTCAAAACAGACAGCCAATCTAATGGAATCTAACGCCAAGTAAGAGATTCCAAAGGCTTGGCTACATACATGCAAGCATGGCAAACCCATCAGTTTGGGCAGTTTAACAGTCCAGGAGCCTTAGCTGGGCCTCTGATTTAATGCCTTTATCTTTTATCTGTTCAACAGGCTCCTGACAGTCGTCACACTTGCTTTGCAATGAAGGTATTGAAGCGGACTTCGGGTGTCCTGCTGTTCCTGCTGTTGTCTATCGGGCGCTGCACGCAACAATCCAAGCCGAGTAAGACGCCCCAGCAGAGGCAGCCTCGCTCAGCAGACGGGGCAGAGGAAGGGAAGAAATGTGGTTACACCTTCCTGGTCCCAGAACAAAAGATCACAGGGCCAATCTGCGTGAACACGAACGGCCCGGGCGCTGGGAACAGGAAGGACGAAGTCACCAGGATGGACATCGAGAACCTGAAGGATGTGCTGTCCAAGCAGAAGCGGGAGATCGACATTCTGCAGTTGGTAGTGGATGTGGACGGAAACATCGTGAACGAAGTCAAGTTACTGAGGAAAGAAAGTCGAAACATGAACTCTCGTGTGACCCAACTGTACATGCAACTCCTGCATGAGATAATTCGAAAGCGCGACAACTCACTGGAGCTTTCCCAGCTGGAAAACAAAGTCCTTAATGTTACAACAGAAATGCTGAAGATGGCAACGAAATACAAGGAGCTTGAAGTGAAATACGCAGCACTGACTGACCTGGTGAACAACCAGTCTGCGACTATCTCGCTGCTGGAGGAGCAGTGCCTGAGAATCTTCTCGCGCCAGGACACCCACGGGTCCCCGCCCCTCGTGCAGGTCGTGCCGCAGCACATTCCCAACAGCCAGCCCTACACCCCCGTCCTGCTGGGAGGCAACGAGATCCAGAGAGACCCGGGCTACCCCCGGGACAGAGATGTAAGGCCACCACCTGAGCCAGCCACTTCTCCTACAAAGAGTCCTTTCAGAGTACCGCCTCTGGCTTTGATTAACGAGGGTAAGTTACCTGCCGCTGTTTATCTAACCTGAGATTTCTCCATTTCTGAGGGACACTGTCCCGACCACAGAAACAGAAGGAAGAACTGCAAGTACTTGGTACAGCTCGCTCTTGCCCCCGATTTTCTCTCTCCCTTCTACCTCCCAGGGAAAGCTGTAGTTTGCCAAATGGCCTAAATCTCCATCAGATGAATTTGTTGAAATGGCCGATACTCAGAAATTCAATCTGAACAATTTTCGCCCTCAAGTCACAAAGTACGAAAATATTCATACGAAAATATGAAAATTCAGTATTAGCATAAACTTTCTAATATTTACCCATGTCTTTGATGATGCCTGCTAGCTAGATGTTACAGCAGCTGGCAAGGGTGAATAAGACAAACTAATTCATCGTAAACAAATTAAGTAATTTTAAGTTTTTGTCCTTTATACTTACATGTACACATTTGCCAGAAGAAAATTCTACTAGAAGAATTTTCATCCTTCTATTCTGACCTGTTTTAAAATGAACATCTAAATCCACCAACACAGTCATGCAATGAGTCTCTAAGTGCTCAGTTGAAATAGTCAAGAGTGGTAAGTTGGAAAGGATAATTGAATCAAGGCTGGATCCAATCGGAGGCACTTAGCTTTGAAAATTTAAAATCAGTAACTACATTCCCAGTAACCTGATGCCAGTAGGGGATGGCAAGTTAAACTAAAACCACAAATACTATGAAAATACATTCAGGAGACTGTGTCCGATCTTCACGTATTACACTCTTCAGATCATTAGATAAATGCATGTATCACTAGGAATCAGAATTAGTGACAAGACAATTAACTACCTGTGAGCTGCCCTGAACTCTATCATGCTTCTCACTTTATTAAAATTTTGACAGAATTGCAATTAAAAAAAAATCAGGGATTCAGAAAACCAAGTTTTCCTCAGACATCCCTCTGAGTGCTTGCTCTTGGCTTCTGTTAGTACAGCAAAAGGGTTTGGGGGGGGTTTTGCATTTAGGCAGCTCTTTTGTTTTTGTTTCTTTCAAATTGCCTTCAGTCGCAGTTAAAAGTTCAACTTGGTCCCTAAGATGAAGGCAAACATTTAGTTGTGACTGTTCTGCAGCATTACAACCAACCAGCTGCTGATGTAAAGAACAACTATTTTTATTCAAGGTCTGCAGAAAATTCAGGCACGAGCCCAAGCAAAATGCCAGATGTCATGCAAATTTCGGTGGCACATCATGACAGAAAGGAAACAGCTCCTATCAAAGCATTGCGCTGATGTCTGCTCAGACAGCACAAGTATAATTCTAAAAAAAGCAATGATTTCCTGCTTCCCAGCAAACCCTCGCTTCCAGGTTCTGTTCTAAATGCATCTTTTTCTCCATACATGCCTGCTGCACACAAAACGAGGCAACAGCACTAAGTATTATCCTCTAAATTATCTACCCTGGTGTTCACTAACCCCTCTACGCTAATAACAACAGAGTCAGAATCCATTTTTGGAAGGGAACACAAAGAAATCTCAGGGAGCTTATTGTAACATTATTCACTCTCCTTTCATACTGGATTTTTGAGTTGGAAGTTCAAGTGTTTCTTGCGGTGCTTGGGAGAAGGAGGGTTGAGAATTGCTACAGCTGGCAGAGCATCAGTCAGTACAGCCAAAACTTGTACATTCCAACGCCATGCCCAGTTACTATCCCTGATTTTTAAAATGAAGGTAAACAGATTTAATGGTGCACAGAATCAAAACTATGTCACAGAAGAAAGAATTTTACAGTTAAAAGATAAAGATTATTTATAATAAATAAAGATATCAAAAAAGACCAATGAAAACCAGACAGTCCCAATTAGAAACAGGCCTGTTAAAGATTTATGTCAGAATAAATACCTGGACCTCCTAACAAATACTGGCATGCAGCAGATGGGTCAGAAAGGTCAATGTGCATCTTAATATCGTGGGTGGAGAGTAAAATGCAAAGTATATGGGGAACAAAAGGATGAAGTTCTGTTTTCTGAGTATGGTGGCTAATTTGTACACAAATTGCTCTAAAAATTGAGGAAGATTAATCTATCTGTGAATTGCAGGTGCCACAATTACTTTAACATTTGGAATAATAACCAGTGACTCCCAAAATTACTGCTACTATTTTTGCAAAAAGTAATTTCAAGTCAATAAAGTACTTGAAAATCAGACACACCTTGCCCCCCATTTCTAATACCTCTTGGTTACCAATATAGCTTCTTTTTTTTTAATATATGTCCAATTTTATTTTGGACTTTTCCTCTACTGATGCCCCCCAAAATCCTCTCTATGAACCTTACACAAGCACAACTTCTGTATCATCTTGTTCAAGATAACATCTGGCATCTCAAAATGGGATTCAGCCATCAAGTTATCAAGCTTTTAACTTAAAATATTTAATCCCTTTCCTTCTCTACTTCATTTAATTTAGCACAGAATATGATCGGCACTAAATCATACATCTAAGCCACAATTTTAGAAGTGAAATATTTAACAGATCCTCTTCTCAGAGTATTTCTGACTTATAACTGTCTCAGTGACTTAGTGTACACAGACTGTTACAAAAGACTAGATGTGCATGAGATATTTATTTCTTATACAAACTATAAAACCTCTAAGATTTAAAACAGAAAATCATGCTTTTTTCATCAGTCAGATCTCCAGCCACACCAGCACTGTGGAGAATCTCTCAGCTTCACAAACCTCAGTATTCCCACTGAACAAGATCAGTTCTGATAACATGAACTTGAAATAATTATACATAACAAAGCATTTACTTCACTAAAAGGATTCAAGGCTATACACCAAAAAATCTGGGATACGTTGGATTTCCTTACATTCAGAGCAGAAGTCTATCACCTCTACCACAACATTAATTTATGTTAATATATGCAGACAAAGCTGAGCATCAAAGCAGACAAGTTGCATCCAGTGAACTTACAGCCAGCTGAACTCCAGAAGTGATCCAAGTATTACATAAACAGACTGGTACAATTCTGTCTGCCTTAAAAACTAATTAAAATGACCCCAAGCATCTGCTTGGGTCTCTCATGGAAAAATGAGTGCTCAATTCCCCCTCCAGTGATAATCACATGGGATAACACCCAAATAATAGCAGATCTAATCAAGCTATTCCTAATGTTCAATTAACATTACAAAAGATAAGGCTTCTTTGTTTATGCTTTTCCTAAAGCAATAATTGTTTTACAGAAATACTTCTGGAACAACATCCCTGTCAGTTATAGAGCACCCAAACTTACTTCAGACAGTTCAAGGAATGGGAATGAGACCCAGCTTAGCCCAGGAAATTACCTAACTCCTGGACAAACTCTGCAATATTCATAATTTACATGCAAATTTTAATTGTGAACAAGAGGGGAAAAAAAGCACACGTATAGCAAAGCTACAGGATTTATTTCCTATGGTGCCACTGCTTGCACTGGGGGAGTGACAAAGCCATCCCAATCCTGCCAGTGCAGCAGCACCTACAGCCACAGCCTGTCACAGCCAGAAGCTCCTCATTAGATACACAAGCTTCATGCACTCTAACTAATATGCAATGCTGTACGGATTTCTTGCCAATTCCATACCTGTCCAACTGGCAACTGCCACATGAAAATCTAAGAAAAGTGTGGTTTTCAGCTTGCTTTTGTCACACAACCTTAGTGTGCTGTGAAGGTCCCTTGCCCTCAGCCTCTACTTTTGATTAAAGAATAACCCAACAAGTGTCTTCTGTGCTGCTTTGTACATGAGCTGTTTCTGTGACTGATGAGTTCTCTCTGACCCTCCAAGGAGACTTGAGAAAAAAAAGCCCTCTGGAAGGAGAGGAAAGCTGTAGCTAATTTATTTTCAGATGTACTGAGTTTTCAAATACATTTAGGGCATCCACCACTAGCTAGTCATTAGAACACACTTTGCTTTTCATTAGTAAATTACAGTTTCTCTAAACCAACTGAAGCAATGACACACAAACAAATTTTTTTCTAAAAAGCAGAAAATAAAAACATTACCAAAAACTGAAAGGTTTTCAGAGACATGTAAGCTGCATCCTTCTCAGAGAATGACCAGATGGTCTTCTCTAAGTATTATGTGTAAAATCACTATTCACTATGGACTAAAATACAGCTTTCAAGCAGCACTCACAACAGCAACAGCAATTTTGTGCAACCACAGCCCTGAAAACAAACACAGGAGTCCTTTTAGCTCAAAAATCTTTCTCCACTGCTCGCTTCTTTCCTTCATCAGTATCCATCTACAAACATCACACCAGGATGACACATGAAACTTTAAAAGATTCCTATCCACAGTTAACAGCCGAATCCTCAACCTGGGTAAGTACTAACAGCAGAGAAAATGCAGTGTAAGAATTCTCTTTGACTAAATTCTGTATCTATAGACTCTGGCAGTAAATACTTCTTACAGCAGTTCTCAAACTACTAATATATTCAGAAATACAGAGGGTTGGTTGGGTATCCTGAGTTTGTTCTGGTTTTTACTTCCACCAGTTTCAAACTGGTGCACCAGAAAACGAAGTAAATTGATGTCTGCCTTTTGTAAAACAGAAGAAAATAATTAATGAAAAAAAAAATCATACTGTTCTTCAGTATCAAGAGCAGGAGTATAAATCTTTGCTACAGCAGATAAAAAAAAATTGGGTGTTGATAACCGAAGTCTATTATTTGTTTAGCATAATGAAGTTTTTGTTCAAAAATATATGGAGAGAGGATATTGACATGTTTATTTACAGATAGGATTAATCTCAGACAGTAACTTTTTGCACTGTTTTCCATGGTAGCTTTATACCTTAATTGAATTACTGACTTTCCATTACAAAATATTCCTGGACAATGGGCACTGCACGGCCAAGCTTGAAGGTTTACATTATTTCTTTCCCAAAAGGTCCTTTCAAAGACTGCCAACAAGCCAGGGACGCTGGGCATGCCAGCAGCGGGATTTACATGATCAAACCCGAAAACAGCAACGAGCCGATGCAGCTCTGGTGCGAGAACAGCCTGGACCCTGGAGGATGGGCAGTTATCCAGAAGAGGACAGATGGATCTGTCAACTTTTTCAGGAACTGGGACAGTTACAAGGTAAATTCTAGAATGCAGAAAGATCAGTGGGCAAAGAGAGACAATTGGAAAGAGTGATCATCCCCAGAGGCAAACACACTTCAGTGGGAATGTCCTATTTCCCTCAGTGCACAGTTAACCTTGTGTGAACCTCCCTGTCTGAAGCAGCATGGGCTTGTAATGCACAACACAACTGGGACACGTGTGACTCTACACAGTGGCTGGGAAGTAATTTATTACAAAGTCCTAACTGAACACATGACTTTTATTAACACACTGAGAACTACAGTGACTACTTGTAAAGCTTCATTGTCTCCCTTATGAATAAGAAAACTCAGCCAGTGGAATTATTCATTTAAACACACTAATAGATTTGCTGGATCAGGGGCTCAACTTCAAAACAGTCCTAATAATGAATTAGAGGAAATAATTTCCACCTGTTAATTTAGGTTAGAAATCTAAAGATGTCAGGTTGGTAAAGGGAAACACATTGCTGTGTGTTGCTGTGATACCATGCACTAGCAGGCAGAATGTCTAGGATGACAAGAGGATGCTGCTTTGGAGTAATTAGATGCTGACCAGGAAACTTGAAGATCATTTGGCTGAGGTAATAATAATAATAATAATAATAACAACAACAACATCATCATCATCATCATATAGGACCCAAATTAACGGGAGGATTTTTGCTTCTTGCAATCTTGGAATTTAGTGATTCAAATATGAATCCCTAAATCAGTAACAACTAAAACAATTATCCAATAAATAAACAACCAAATCAAATAAATATGCAAAGTCTTTACTTCTCAGAGCAGTACATGGTTGGTTTTGGAGCTGTTAAAAATGTTTTAAGGCAGTTATGGAGTGCTCTAACAGCAACCATAAACATTTTAAACATAATGCAACACCAACCAACACCGGTTTACTGGGGAAAGGAGACAGCAGAGAGGAAATACAACTACTGTGCTGGTAGTCTGTGATTTGAGAGAAAAGATGTCTTTATAGGTCATTTCTAACAAATCCTGTAAAAAGGAATTGTGTCATTAAATTCACAGTAAAAACCAACACTAGTTGCAATACAAAAGCAACAGGAAGTTATTTGCTTTGAACATTGAGACTGGTGACCTTTTTGAATCTGGAAATATAACCTAAAATTCCTTTATTCACCCATTATTACAAATCCCCTTAGCTTTGTCAAGAAATATGTTGTTTCAGTTTCCCTATTCTCCCTCCCTTTATCTTAAAAAGAGGAGGACAGCAAGAACACAGATGTTTTGCCACCATCACCGGTTCTGGCAGCATCTCATGCAACTTAGCAGTCCCAGTACAGCAAAATAAAGCACTTAAATGCACGGGTTGAAGTCATTCAGAAGTTCAGGGGCTTTCAGTACCCAAGTTCCACCGGTTTATAACCCTCCTGATGACGAGTGTTTTAGCAAACACAGAAAACCAAGCTAACAGCACCTCCTGATCTTGTTTTGCACAGAAAGGATTTGGGAACATTGATGGAGAGTACTGGCTGGGACTAGAAAATATCTACATGCTCACCAATCAGGATAATTACAGGCTGTTGATTGAGCTGGAGGACTGGAGCAACAAGAAGGTCTATGCAGAGTACAGCAGCTTCCGCCTGGAGCCCGAGAGCGAGTTCTACCGGCTGCGCCTGGGGACGTACCAGGGCAACGCGGGCGACTCCATGATATGGCACAACGGCAAGCAGTTCACCACGCTGGACAGGGACAGGGACGTGTACTCAGGTAAGGAAAGCAGTTCACCACGCTGGACAGGGACAGGGACGTGTACTCAGGTAAGGAAAGCAATTCACCACACTGGACAGGGACAGGGACGTGTACTCAGGTAAGGAAAGCAGCACGGCTGCGAAGCGGGGGTCGTGGATATCCCATGGGTTACACCGCCTCAGAAAGTACGGCTTAGTACAAAAAAGTATGCAAATTCTGGTGAAATAACCCTATGGGAAGAGGCTTTGAATCAATGATGATAAAACCCACGTTGGCAGGGCCCCCTTCGAGTCCCTGCACCTGTCAGAAACTCAAAATCTATTACCCTCACCGACAACACACTGCAGCAATTTTCTGTTTAGCTCATCGCTTGCATGTGACTCTGCAGTCAGAATATCTGTCCAGGTGCTCTCTGAGTAGGGCTGCTGCCACATAATCACCAGGAACTAAATGCTCCTCTGAGGAGCATGAAAGGAACTGCAAGCGTGCAAAGGTTTAGTTATGTACCAATACTTAAGAAAGGGGCACATCACTTGGTTTGTGTACTCTGTAAAGCTCACTTTTGTTTTTTCATTTCCTCCAGTTTTTCCCTTGCAGTAAAAGAAAGGCTGGGGAGTGCAGTACTTCAGCTGCTTTTCCTCAGCTGTCAATAACCATAAAGCTGGACAAATCCTGCAAACTCTTAGACAAGCCTGTAACAGTAAAAACACAAGTTACAAGCACCTCTTTGTGGAACCGTGGCCCCAGTGCTGCTTGGGGCTGTATCAACTCACATTGCTTCCACTCAAGTGTTTCTAAACAGCACATAACCCGAGTTCCTTGGGTGTGAGCTCATGGAGAAGCAGTGCTAGCAGGCTGAGAAGAGTTCTCTCCTTCGTTTTCAGCCATCACATTAAAGACCGTGTCAATAACCCCCCTCCAGCAATGGCTGCTGTTACAACAGAATTCATAATTTAGGAAGAACAGCAAGATGTGGCCACAACAGGCTATGAAGCACTTCCAAGCTGCCTCTGAGAATAAGCCCCAATATGAAAACATTTAGTAATCTTCATCTCTCCTGCGTAAAGCTGAAGTTCATGCCTGTCCTTCTGTTCCCCAGGAAACTGTGCTCACTTCCACAAGGGCGGCTGGTGGTACAACGCGTGCGCCCACTCCAACCTCAACGGGGTCTGGTACCGAGGAGGCCACTACAGGAGCAAGTACCAGGACGGAATATTTTGGGCTGAGTACCGGGGAGGTTCCTACTCCTTGAAAGCAGTTCAGATGATGATCAGACCTATAGACTGAGGAGGAAAATCCCACACTGCTCCCATAAAAACTTCTCAGTGTTTGAGTTCAAGAAAAATAAAATAATAATTTTTAATCATTATTTTGCACAATCTGCCCCTGCAAAAAGCAGGTCTACGGTTTTCCTGTCTTCTTTCCCCTGTCATGTTTCCCTCTCCATTTTTTGGACCCTTCTCTAGGGTCCTAAAATGTGTGACATTTTAGGTATGTTTTTTTTTTTAAACACACACTCACAAAAGCAGATGTTTTGTGCTTGCAAAGCATATTTATCTTTTGTTCAAGATCAACATACTTTATGTAAACAGTCAAAGCTGGTAAAAAATTCCAGATCTTTGATAAGATATAAGCTTTTCCAGTTCAAAAAGCTTATGCTTTTTCAGGTTAGCTCAACCCTTAAATGTAAATATGTGAAATGACATTGTCTTGCTTTAATGTGAAATTTGATTAGTTATTTAACAATTTATTTAAAAATGTTGGTATTACTTTCAATGAAAAATCTGACTTCACATTACTGTTTGATATTTACTCCAAGAACCTACATAAAAAATTGGAGACATTTTAGCTTTGCCAGCAGAGAAAGATTTTTGCAACAAATAATTATTTCAAAATGAAGAGGCAAATTAAACATGGAAATTCTTTAGGAATTCTCTACACTGCTAAGATCTGCAAGTCCTACCTTCTGTAAAAACTTAGGCAAAATGTTCCTTGCATAAGAAAATTAATTGTATGACATTACTGATAAACTTGAGACAATCAAATTACTTTTTTTACTTTCAACCTCCATATTCAAGCTTTCTAATTAAACTTTGAACTTAAATGGCAAAACTAAAAGTCCTGATACTAAAATCATGACTTGACCCTTCTGTGCTCCACTTAGGAGTGATGAGGGCTGACCAAGCATCCATACATAGTAATTGAGAGAAGTCTCTGAATATGAGAAGTTTTCCTCCACCACAGCTTTCTGCTCCCACAGTAAAACAAAGGTTAGAAATCAGCTCTGAGCGTGTTCATCCTGGCACCCCAAACTTGGGCTGCTCTTACGACACACACATTTCCCTTCCCTCACCCCTACACAACTTTTGATACTGCCTATACTAAATTTTATCTTCTATGTATCAGATTTCCACTGGAATTAATATGTAATTTAAGAAATTAATTAGAAAATACTTCCCCAACATTTAACAAAAGCTACACCACACATTGATTCAAAATAAGATACTTCCAAAATCAGAAAAACATTCGCTTTAGGTACCAGAATCTCAAAACTAAAGCTTTCTTCCTGTTACAATTATTTAATAACTGCACTTATAGCCACACAGGTTGCCTAATTTAATTTTGTATTACATAAAACTGAATATGCTGTTCTGAATTGTAACCAATGTGTTTGTTTAGCACCTCATATGTGCCTTCAGGCTTTTAAGGAACTTTGTCCCTATTTAAAATAAGAAACCATAATAGCTAAAAGAATAATCTAGTATTATTGTTATGTTAAATTAGTCAATATCAATTATGCAAAGCCTCCTATGTAATTCAGAGGAGAAAAAACAGCATTCTGCTTTCAGAACATATTCTCAGGAGTAGATAAAGCTTCATTGATAATGTATGGCTGCAAGGCTTGTAGTTAAATCTTTGGTCAGAGATCAAAGCCAACCAGTTCCACCAATATTTAATTGGGGTTGGCAGCGGTAGGGAATCAGTCCCAGCATATTCCATTCCCAAATTCCAAGAATCTTAACTGACACAAATGTTTACAATTACAATTCTGACATTGTTCTTCATATAAGGAATATTTGTTTGTTACAAATATCATACAGACCTCATTGATTGAGTGTCCTGCAAAACGACTTTTTAATTGCAAACACTTAAAATTCAGACTCTCTGTAGTCTGTTCTTTTTTCTCTATGGTAACTGGATAGAAGAGCAGTTCAGGTAAACTTAAAAAGGGAAAATGCCTTCCAAAACATCCCTTTAATGATCACTTTTGACAGCTTTTAGTTCATTCAACCAGCAGACTTCCTCTCCTTGGCAGAGAGCGTATTTTACCCCAAGAATCTCTTGCCTGCTACAAAAACAGTGTTTGTTTATTCAGTGCACTCAGTGAAAGGTGTACTTTGCAGAAACCCCAAATTAAAATTAGCTTGCACTCAGCCTTTTAATTAAATCTTATATATTAGACATCTAAAAAGTGAGCCTTCCCCAATTTAAAGCTGCAGGATGACGTTAACTAAACATTATTACAAAATACACCCAGAAACCTCAGACTGTACAAATGCTGTGCTCTAAAAGAAAAGACTTAATTAAGTTGCCAATTGAAGATTACGAGGAAGGAAAGCATAGCATGTCTTTTTCAGGTTGGTTCGTACTCTGTACAGTAATTCACTTTCAAATGCTTGTAACTCTATCAGTTTGTAGCTTTGGGACTGAATTTTCTAAGCAGGGTGAATGACTTTAAAAGTTCAATGTTTTCTTTCACACTTTTTCTTTTGAAAGATTTTCAAAACAGGCTGTAGCATCCCTCAGGCCTCTTGCCCTGGGCATTCAGAAGCAGTCTGTCTGGGAGGGATAAAGCCTTCACCATTCCTCTACCATCAGTCCAAATTTAACCAGGCAGACCTCAAGAAAGTTCAACTTATATGAAACCTGAAACACGGTTTTCACATCTATTTCCAAAATCTACTGCAAGCACTGTCACTGAAGCAGCTGAATATTCCTCAGACGAATACTTAATAACCTGTTTTCAGCTTTTCTGTTTCTGGATATAACTCCTCAAAGACAGCTATAAGAAAAGTATCTCACAAGGTAGTACTGCTTAGTTAAATAAAAATCTTCTGAAGATATGGCTCAGTTGTTTCATTGTGCAACCTCAAATTGATCAGAACTCTGGAATTAGACTCCCTTGGAGAATGGGGTTTTATTCTAAGGTGAAATATAACATCACATACACAGCTCCCATTTGTTGGCTGCTTTAGTTGCCTGGGTGATGCAGCACTGGTGACACATCCCACGCCGTGCATCAGGGGCCTGGTGCTGAACATCTTTATTGGTGTTGCACAGCTTTTCACACTCACATTTAAGTAGGTGAGTCCACACTGATGGTGTGCTGCTCCCACCTGCATTTTAGAATTCTGGAATCACGTCACAATCGTTGCTGCAAGGAGCTGAGAAACATTTCTATTTCCCCCCCCAGTTAAATGTGGAAGGACATCATTATCCTGTCCACAGAGCTGTGAAAATAAGACAACAATCTGTACTCCTGTGGCTCCGCTCCTATTGCAAAAACCACACCATTGAAGCTTTCTCTTATAATGCCATGATGGCCATGAAAAAAAATCTACACCCACATCTGGTATTTGGCTGCATAAGGGCAAAACATTCATCCCCGAAATTGCAGCTGAAATTCCTTTATATGCTCGTTTTCCCTATGACCTTCCAAACAGGGCTCTCCACGACCAGTGCCAACGTTTCTCTAGAGGGGATTTGCAATGGCAAATTTAATTATGTGGCAAGTCTGCTGCTCTGCACTCTTCCAAAGAGCAGCTGGGGGGAGCATGGCAGCTGCTGGATCTCCCCACCAAGTGTGAAGTAACCCCCACTCCTCCATGAGAGGGAATGGTCCTCCTGAGGAACCCCTTCTCAGCACATGCCATGACCACTGCATCTGCAGTCACTTCCATCTGCAGCCTTCTAGGCAGGCTTTAAACCAGGAGCAGCACTACTCCCTTACAGAACCCTTACAGTAGAAGTATTCCTTTTAGGAATTGTAACCTGTCACTGGTAACCTTAAAACAGCAAGTTAAACAAGCAATTCAAGTTCCTTCTGTTCCATATGACTCGACATTAGTAAAAATGCCTTGGGAAGGAAATTGAAGAAATAACAAATCTATCCAGGTCTTAGCAGAGATTAAAGCTTTCATCAAATGAGAAAACTTGGACTCAACTATCAATCCTCCAGAGTGGATGCAGATTTATCACGACTGTATGTTTAAGGCAATTTTGTTCTATTTGCCACTTTTTTAAACTGCACAAAATTAATTTTAGAGGGAGTGCACCAGTGGGAATTTGCTATTCCTTTGGAGAATTAAAAAAGGCTTGAGGACATTCCTCATGTCACTAATAAGAACTGGTATCACATGAAACCAGGTCACTACACATGCTTTAACTACTGCAGGTCACAGTAAAGAGCAGTTCTTTCTAAACAGAAAAGAATTATACATTTCATTTCAAACTATCAAGTCAAGCCCAAAGGTTATTCTAATGCAAACGTTAGACAAGAAGCTGCTACTTACTGGGGAAAACATCTGTAACTGAACAAAACTTAAAAACTGCTTCCCAATATTTGCCTTGGGATTTTTATAATCAGCAAGAAAACAATTCTATGCTAGCTTTATGTGTCAAAAATCATGGCATAGGGGTAAAAAGCATCAGCACAGGAAGCATTTCAGAACTGTATATCTCGTCTCTGTGCTGTCCATGTACCCAAGGTGGGAAAGCTGCATGGTTCACCACATGACAGTGCTTGGCTTCTTTCCTGCGCCTTCCAGTTCAGGCCCCGAATGACAAACACTACAGGGCATTAAAATCTGGTCCCCCCACAGTGAAGTATTTTTTTCTGTTTCTGTATCAAGCATGTAAAATTCAATCAATTAATCCTGAAGAAGTTAACAGCCCAGCTGAGTAAAGGAAGTACCAAACTTCAGGAACAAAGAGAGTACAGCTTAATAGGCCTTAATGACCACAAGAGCTCATCCTGAATTCAGGTGTAAGAGCATCTTCTTGTCTGCAAAAATACAAAAACTTGGATACACAGTTCCCTAATTTTATGTGATTACCAGCATCTATGTTTCATAAAAGAAACAAAAGCTGCATTAAAAACTGCACACTAATCATTTTAATGTCTGTTCAGTTTAAGTAACACTAAATTAGCTTGACAACAAAACCAACACATATTAAATGCATTCATCTTGTTTTTTAGATATACAGGAATACAATCTACTAAAAATTATTCCATAAGGCTGAGTCAGTCATAACAACCCAGTTTCTCTTGTCACACTGGTGTATATTAAATGCAGCAATATCTCCAGATTTTCCCATGTTCCAGACTCTAAGTTCTATATTTATTTCTCTCAGAGGCTGGTGATTTATAGCTTCTCATAAATTAAAAGCCATCATGACTAGAACAGTCATGTATTTAGTATTTAGGAGGGCTAGCAGGCATAACAACTGAAGTACTTCTCCAGAAGTCAGTGTATCTGTACAAGACGTGGCAAAACAGTTTCCTAGAAAACTGATACTGTGTGTAAAAGTTGCTGTGTTTGTGATGTTTAAGAGGTGTTTTCTGAGGTTCTGTCCTACCACATACAGTGTCCAGAATCACCTTGGGTTGTAGATTCTTCACTGAAATACCGAAAGAGTTTCACAAATGCTTAGAAGATGGTATTTAGCTTGTGTAGTTACTGCAGAAACAGGCTACAGCTTACCTAAATAGGGAATACAAGGAGTCATCTTCAAGCTGCTGATATAGTCTCTAAGCCTTTTGTAATTATCTTCTTTACTCATAACATATTCCAGCTTGTCAAAGGTGGCTTTATCCTTCCGACTCAGTAACTAGGGAAAGAAAACAGAAGGCAGAACCAGATGTGTTTAAGTTTGATCATTATGATTTCTCTTTTCCCCTTACAAGCACAGATTTCCACTTCCCCGTTGCTGTTACTGGTGTGCTGTTTTTTTCTGGGGTTGTTTTGTGGTTTTTTTGTTTTGGTTTTTTATTTTAACTCAACTGCTTCAAAATGACATCATTTACACCTCAAGGAGGAGCACTTGGAAAGTTTACAAAGAAAAGCAGCTATTCTGGCCGTTAAATTTAAAAATACTTCTAAAAATTAAACAGGCAAAAATGCTGGTGTCCTGGAGGATCCTTCTGAAACAATGTAAGTTATCAAAAGACTAATCTAGCTAACACAACTTCGTGCGCTGTCCACACCAGCAGCACTCATGCCAGTGACCTTTTCACTCTGATTATCCGTAAGTGCGTTGGCTTGGGATGGGATGGAGTCAATTCTCTTCACAGCAGCTAGTGTGGGCTGTACCCTGGATTTGTGCTGAAAACAGTGCGGTTAACACAGACACATTTTTGTTATTGCTGAGCAGTGCCTATACAGAATCAGGGCCCTTGCTGCTCCACACACCACACCATGGCATATGTTACCATTTCTTTGTCAGATACCCTGAGAAATTTTATACTAATCCAGATTCACAAAAAAACACTTTCCAAAATACCCTCTTACTCTTGAATTGAAATCCATCTCAAATAATAATTTTCCAAACAAACCAATGTCATTAAGATCTGATAAATAGCTTTACCTAAACTACAGTTTCAAAAATAATGAATGCAGATATACACACATTAACGTACTTGAAGGTCTGGAAAAGAGTAAGGACTTTACCTATGTTTTTACAGAAGGCTCATGGACTTGTATTCTTCTGCCAACTGGCAATTGTACCGGCTCTTAATATTACAGAAATGTCCACTTTGAACAGAAAACTTACAAGTCATGGTTCTCCTTCATTATCCATTCCTCCTGCCCCCAATCCCTTCCTTTGATAGAAGTAACAGCAACCAGGCTCTCTTTGTAAGATTGGGAAAGTAAGTTAAGATATTTTCAAAACATCTTGCTGAACTGCTGCTGCAAAACTGCCTCAAAGTCTTCATTTCAACTCAGAGTCAGAATTTAACAAACAGTGTAAGATGTTCCCACCGAACATTTTGGCAGGAGATTCAGCTTTCCAAGTCCCAGTCACCATTTTTCCCCTACAATGCCCTACAAGGGTCAGATCACTAAATTTCTATGTATATTCCCTCTTCAGTTAAAGATCAACCTAGGGGAGCCTGTCAGAAGTGAAGTCTCCCTTCTGTAAATTCACCTTTGAAATATATTATTTTTACTTACATTTCCTATATCCAACTCTTCATGAGGACAGACAAACTAAATACTGCCTTTCAGGAGAAAGCCACTTGTTGAAAGTGAATTGTTTCCAAAGACATACTGATCACTGACATTCCAGCAATTAACTGGCATCTTTAATTTAGGTTTGGTTCCAACACTCAAATGAACCACATCTCCCACTCATTAGAACTGCAAACTCTTGCAGGAGAAGGAAGCAGCAGACTGGCAGGACTCCTTTCTAACCACCCGAACATGATATTTATCTTTTGAAGTTCATCTCCTCAAAGCTGGTTCCAGGTTTATCAGCTTGGACTAGCTTGCTTTTAATAATATCCTAAAATATTCTGCCGTCATTTCATGTCTGGAAGGTTTTTGTAGTTTTGCAGGCTGAAAGGTAAGACAAGACTAACAGATATAATAATGGCCTGACTTCACACTTGCATGAAATGAATGGTATTTTCCTCAAAACATGCTGATTTGCACACTCTTATTCAAGCATGATGTATCTTTTCAGGCTCTCTGGATCATCTCGTAGCAAGCTGATCCTGCATGACTTCCCCTGGTGCTCATGGGCCAATTCCTGTCATGCCTCCACTTCCTGCACTAAGGGAGAAAAGTACAGAGAAGCCAAGCACATTTGAAGTGTTTCTGTGAGGGCCAAGTAAGGACCCATTTCTTAGTCCTTCAGTTTTGAAGCTGCTTCTTTTTTAAATAATGTTTCTTCTTCTGTTTCTTAGATGAAAAGAACAGTGAAGAGCTGTACATATGCAGAGACAATAAAAACTAAGGCTGACACTTTATAGCAGCAGGGAAGGATTTGGAGCCTTCTAAATTGCTCTTGGCTTTCTAGCTATAGTGTGCCAGCACTGAATACAACCCTTTTGAAAAGCCAGCAAGAAGAGACGAGGTCTCAGGATGCTGGCTCACCCCACTTGAGATATTTAATGATTATCTGCTTACACTGCCCAAATCCTCACTGGTCGTCTAGAATTCCTTTACATTAAATGGAGAAAAGCTGAATATTCTATTCTGTGAACCCTCCTGGAAAGGCTCACAAAATTCTTTTCAAGTTTTGAATGGGGCAAATCACACATTAAAAGCAGCACTTACTATTCTCCAGAGTTCAGAGTGTGTGCGAGACAAATTTCAGACAAATTCAGACATACCGTCAGAAGACATGAATTTCATCTTTTTTAGGAACATTAGATTACCAAGCAAGTATTTAATGGCTCCTTTCAACTCTAGATTCCAACCATATAAGGTGGCTTTTTTTTTTAGGGAATGAATATACTCGCAGCTCTTTTCCTGACTTTTTAAGTTGAATTGATTGAGGGTTGCTACGAACCATCTCAGAAATGGAGAAGAAATCCTTCCTTGTTGAAGGTTTTGGAGGGTTACTGTAGAACTTACCCAAATGCCTTGGTGACTCACATAAAGGCTTGGTGTGCCTTTTCTTGCTTTTAATATAAAAGGGCTTAGAATTACTTCAAGAATTTATAAGCTGAACTTCCAAGAGAAGGACAACTAAATCAGTTTGCAGTGCACATTGCTGGGAGCTATCCTGCAACTAGAATTTACAAAGGCTTATTTAAGATGATGAAAAGCACAGACTCGCTTGGGATTGTATGAGGAATCAAACACCTGCAGAAATGTGGGAGAAGTTACCTGGAATTTCAGAGGTTGGAAGAGGGGTGAGCTTTAAAGACTGATACATATGTCAAGAGCACACAACTAAACCTTGTAAGTGCAAACTAGTGCATAACCAAGCATCAAAAGAAACCGGGGACTCCCAGTTCTGAATGGCATCACCATGGTAGTCACCAATGTGGTTATTACTAATATTTGGTGATAGTAACCTTTAATTTGAGTCGTGTACAAAAAGAGATCAAAAAATCAATTCAGTCTCACAGTTACATAAAACTGTTGAGGCATCAATTCCTCGACATAAAACCTGAAAACCAGAAGTTCTCCTCGAGATCATTTTGAAGTGTTAATTACACTAAGATTTCCTCAGAGAGATCTTTGGTGTTTGGAAGCAATGTCTAACTTAATTGTGCATTTGCAAAATGTGACCAGAATTCTAGATGAGTATCTTGGCAGGAGTGAATTATATTCTGTTTTGGTAATATTTATCAACTGAACAACATTTTCACGCAGTTATCACACAAATAAACACTTCTTGCAACATCCAAGGATGCACAGATGTGTGTTCAGTCAAAGTTTTCAGCTTTTTTTAGTGATCTATTTATATTTATCCCTTGCACCGGAGCATTTCAATCACCTGATTATTTCTGTCACACTGAATGTCACATTCATCTGAAACAGCTGGAAAACTACACAATATATGCCTAAATAAGGACTGTTTTCTAAGCTCTGAGGTATCAATGAGCAAAAGTAATTCCTAATATTCTCCTTATCAAGGATACAATGATAAAACAATATTAATGCCAGTCAGAAAACAGATGACAAAAATGATTCCAAAGAATACTCTTCTTTCACAACCGTACAAAGGCAGAACTACAAATATACTACCTAACAGAGCTGTAACTATGAAATACTAATGAAAAGTGCTAGAGTTAGTTATCAGTCAGAGAAACAACAAATCCCTTTATGGAAACTGAATCAAGAGTTTCTGAACATCTGCTCTCCATAGCAAAAAAAAAAAAAAAAATTCCAACAGTATAAACTCCTAAATGATTAAAGTATGACCCACTTTGGCATTCAGAATTTTCCAGCAACTAAATACAAAATCACTTCTGGCCAAATGAGAAGCCTCTGCATTTAGCAGAATCTGCAGGGAACTATTTTTCAGAGGAAAATATTTCTACACCAGAACGGAAAAAAAAATTCAAGAGGAAACCATAGACTTCAGAGGAACTAGAAGCATTACGTACGCAGCAGAATAAAATTAAAGCTATTTGTTTTAACTGCTGCACCCTTGAAAACAAGCTTCAGAATGCTGCATTTACCTAAGGAGCAATGAAGCCCACTCCACTGTCCTGCTGCTCACTTACCGCCCACGTCTTGGTCAGCCTGAAGATCGGAGCGCTCTGGAGGCCCGACACCACTGCCATGAGAGCGTGGAGATTGTTCAGCTCATACAGCTTCTGAGGGGAAAAAAGAAACAGCAACGATAAGCAGCATTCCAAGAGCTGCCAAGAGCGAACACAGAATAAATAACAATATAAAGACACAGAAATCCTGCACGGTCTAAAATGAGGTGTTACAGTGAACTGCTGTGCACCCAGAGCGCTTTCACGGCACCTCCTCATTTTTCATTGCTGCATCTCTATGGTTTTGGATTACACTAACTAGCTGTTTCCTAGCCCAGAGAGAACCCTTAAAAATATCTATACAGACACACATCTTGGGGAATATATTAGAAGTGCCAGAAATTTTCTGACATTCAAACCCAACAAATTCCTTTCATAGCATTCAATAGTATTTTAAAACAACATGCCAGAAAGGACAACCCAATGGTAAATGATGTAATCGTGTCAGTACCTAAAGTTTATGCAACTACCAAGGCTACATCAAAGCACCCAAAAAATATCTGAGCAGGATGAAATCAAGGAGGTAAATTTCAGTAGCCACATATCTGGAGTACTCCTATCACTGAAAGGCCATTTTTGGGGTATGTCAACTAACGAGTGGAAAGCAACAACCCAATCAAAATTGAACAGAGAAAACTTTAGGGTAAAAGAATTTTCTCAAAAACTCTCTACAAAACACTGTGTTTAAGTGCATTTTCTCACGCATTTGGAATTTCCCTCCCTTTTCTTTTTCCTTTCCCTCTGTCTCCAAAACTATCCACTGCATTGGCCAAGTAACTACTGGTACTGCTGTCATGAAAGCTTAAAAACAGTCTGGAAGAAAATGCTCTTCCTGAATCTCTTCTGCAGCTTCAATTGTTCTGATAGCTGTAAGCACCCAGAGATCCAAACTACATGCATTTTTGGTGCAGTGCACCCAACTTGATGTTTTACCCCTAACAGAGAAACTCTGCTAAAGAGAAATGATAATCACAGTATTGCAAATCCTGTTTAATCCATTTGGAATATTCACCAAGGTAGGTCAGGATTCCAGCAAGGAAAAAATAAGGAACCCTTCCTATTCAAAAAATGGTGGAAATCCTTTTTCCTACTTGAAACTCAGCTTACTTCTTGCTTAGGAAGCCTTTCATGAGGACAAAAAAACTAGACCAAAGTAATACTGACTAAATGCTGAACATCAAAGGAGACCTTCTGTTTGGAAGGATGAAAGAGCTACTGCACGGATGGTTTCCTGGCTAACAGTTTTGGAACAGGGCAAATGATTCTCTCTCCACTTAACACACTGCCAGGAAACTTACAGCCTATTATGGAACAAAGTCTTCACAAGTATTAGTCTGAAATGCCACTTTTAATGGCACCCCAGTCACATTTCCAGTCTGGGTGCTCAGACCCCCATGATTCCAGCATGTCCTGCTGACAGTGGGAGTTTGCCCACGCCTTCTGACGAAGTGCTTCCCTCTCCTCATCCTCTTTTGGGAGGATTCGTTAGTAACCAAGTGCAAAGGGCAATCAGTATTTTGTGGGGCAAGGTGGAAGGGGTTGGATGCTTGTCATACAGCACAGTCCTATTACCCTTCCAAGCAGTCCTGCTGAAGTTTGTCCCTCCACTTACACAATAACCCTTTTTCCTCACACACACATCCCACGTAAGGTAAAAAAGTTCACTGTCCCAAGGGACAGTGTCGCTGATAAGAAATGAAAAGAAGGGCTTTCCCAGCTGCTGCCAGCATTGAAACAGAAGTCATCACCAACCAGGATAGTCTGGGAATTTCAGGGGAATGCAACTATTAGGTCTAATTGCTTCAGCAGTATAGATGAGATACCATTTAAGGACTTCGAGCTATACAGGCTGCCAGCACAAGGAATTCACTGTGGAGTGGATTTACAGCTTCTCTGAAGAAAAGGGAATTAGTGTGACCCTTGGCACCAAGCTGCTTTGATAATAGCTTTGGTGTAAACAGAAACTCCTTCCAGCAGCCCCCACTGCAGCAACTGCATGTCAGCAGCCACATGCAAGAAAAGCCAAGGTAACAAGCCCAGAAATAAATTAATGGATTAAAAAACCACCCCATACAGAGTTTCTTGCTTTTTGTAACTGTGGTTTTTACAACTGACAGGTAAGCAAAGCTCAGTGATCTGATTGAGCCAGCAGCACTCCAGCAGACACTGCAGCTGGCAGTGCAGGGGTGAGGTCAGGCACGTTCAGGGTGCTGTGCCCAGAGTGAGCCCAGAACACCCAGCACTGGCCAGTCCCACCCCAGCATGGACCAAACCTGAGCCCACCTGGCTGCCCACATCTGTTCTGCACCATGGCCACACAGAGTTCAACCTCCCCCTTCTGTGGAGGGACATGGATCATGAAGCCATTTTTGTATGTTTTATTTCAAACAAAACCACAAGAATTGATTTTTGAAAATACATGAGATGAAGATACATTAACTCACCAGACATCAAAGGATGCTTAAGAGAGATCATTGACAGTTTATGACCACAGCATGATTATTGAGCAAAGCCTGTGTACAAAATTAGCTCTTGCTTTGCCCAAAGCTGAGAGTCAAATCCCAGAGGAGTAAAATATTGCTTCATTAAAAAAGGGCTTGTCAAGACACGGAATGCATTTGAATTCAAAACTAATTAATTAACTAACAAATATTTTACATATTTTCTTGCAGGTAACCCAGGGTGGTCACAGAAGTCAGTTGTAGTATCTGACAGCAAAAACTTGAAAAACATCCTCCTCTTCTCACTACTGTGAAGAAGTTTCACTCTGTTTGAAATGTCACTCCAGATTTGCTGCCCCTTTTCTTATGAGTGTCAGTCCAAAAGGCTTCCGGAAAGATTGAGAGCTCCAAAACGTTTTCTGAATTGAAATCTATTTTGCAAACCATATTCATTAAGTTGGTATTACTGGAGTAAAAGATCCTTTCCTTCCAAAAGCAAACAAACCATTTCTGTTCTGACTGATGCTGTTTAAACTGACTGTACACTTCATGACACACAAAAACCAAACAGTTACTGATGTCAGCAGACATCAGACACAACCATAGCTAAGTCAGGTATCAGACAAATATTTCCCCATGTGTATTTTTGAACTGACCAAATTAGATATAAAACCTTTGATCACAGTGAATCCCACACCCCCTTCACAATACAAACTCTTACCTTTGCAGTTTTAATGTAGTGGCTCAAAACCTCAGCTCGTATTTTTAAAGTCTGTGCATGCAGAATCTCTCTAACAACCCAGAAGCTTACCTAAAAAGTAGAAAAAATTCCTCTTAAAAAATACAGTTTCAACACTATACTTGTAAAAGCTTTATTATTTTTATGAAAGTATGATCTATGGAAACACACTTGAGTTCAGGGTAAGCTTGAGGATGAGATCACACACAAAGCAAATGGCAGAACACTCAAACTTTGAACAGTGCTCTCCCAGGAAAATAAAATAATGAAGAAATGTTATGAAAAGCCTACAAAATGAAGGAATATAAACACTAACATTGAATCATATCCATTGGTTTGCTTTTCCACAGTGTCAAAGCTGCATTACTCAACTATTACGTGAACTGAACAGCTTCAAGTACAGCTCACTGACATTTCCAACACCTCGAAAAACAATTAATCCTGAACAGAATTGGAACAGAAGGCAGGAAGCTCTGCCATAACCCAGCTTACAGTTTGTACTCTTCTTTCTGGCTATGCCAATTAGCTGCTAATACCAGCACAGCATCATAGTCTTAGTTCAGCTTCCTAGGACTGACTTCACTGCTGTGTTCAGGATAAAGGATGGCTGCTGCATTTCATACTTGCCCAAACCTCTCAAAAAGGCTATACTCTGAAAGTGTTTGGTAATGTGTCTAAACTCTACTGTTTTCTCTTCTCTGCTCCCTCCCACCCTCCGCCGTCACAAAGAATGATAAAAAATAAACACTTTTGTAACTGTGATAAAGCATTAGCAAAGGGTAACAAATACTGCAGCTTTTATTCGTGTATTTGCTACGAGTTAGGAAAAAAATTAATTATCATCAAGATAGAGCATGAATGATAGAGTGATAGAGTATTTACAGAACTACTGAAAATGGTGTATGAAGAAATGTACATTCTCATACATAAAAACCTTCCAATATGTCGTGTTGCTTTGATTCTTAAGTGATGCTGAACTACTCTGTGTAAGCTAACACTGTGTATGTATTCAGGTTCCTGCCCAAAATCTCAGTTAAAAAATGAAATACCCTGTTCCACTTTGTTCAGTATGACAGTTCCTTAGACAGAAGAGCACAAGAAGATCCACACCTCCAAAATGATTACATTTGCAGTGAAGCTACAGAGATTTGATGAAAACTGGGATGTTAAATCATGACAGCTCTTTGAAACTGACAAATGGAAGAATGACAAGAAAACCCACAAAAAATCCCCACAAACATCTTGCATAAGAACCACTTTCCTTTGGTCTGTTTGTCTAAGATTGTATTAGCCAGGAAAGAATTAACCATGGAGCTCAGGTTTCTGTTTCCTTTCATTTTTCTTCATTTTCTTTCCTCTTTTTCTTTTTTGTAAAGCAAAATATCTGCTGACAAACCGCGTTACCCTCACAAACAAAAAATGGTTCCATGTGATTAAAAAAATCTCAGCATATTTCCATGCTCGAAAATGGCAGATGTTTTGAAACCACTGTTTAAAGTTAAAAGGAGAAAATACAGAAAATTGTCTCACTTTTAATGGTACATCATCAAAGTGTAATAACCTGAAAACTACAGTGACAGTACCTGCATTTAAATGACAGAGATTGCCATTCCCTTTGTGTAGTTATAGAACAACTTTCCTTTAAGGACGGGGCTCCAGCTGCTGAGACAATCTCAGAAGTAGTGAGAGAAAAAGAGAATTGAAACTCTTGCAGCTTCTTTATTTAGAAAAGAAAAATATGTAGATTGTTGCCAGGCCTTCTCCAGTATTTTCTTTAATTAAATATTCTGAAGGTGCCCTTCCTGAGTCCTGCCAGAAGCATGGAGTTGCACTCGATGATCCCTATGGGCCCCTTCCAATTTGAGATACTCCATGATTCTATCAAATACAGAAGTACTGAATACACAAAATATTTGACAGTACTTCAAAATTTTGTCATAAAAAGCTTGACCTCAGTTTGGTGCTCTGCTGTAGTTACACAGCTTGAGAAAAAGAACTTTTTTCCCCTGACTGATCAGTGAGTTTTTAAGGAGATGCTTTCCCACTGAAGATCAAAGGAATTTAAATTTTTAACATAGACTTCTGTATCATAAAGAAGCAGGTAAGGACAGCACACACAGCACTATACCTTAAGATCCCAAATCCCTTTGATTTTAAGTTAACAGAGTGCTGATGTAAGAGCAGAATGCCTGGGACAGGCCAGACTGTGATACACTTGCTCGGAACACAGAGCAACGCTCAAGCATTTTCATCAGGATAAAAATCCCCCAGTTTCCTCTGTTGGGCCAGTGGAAGTCCACTGGCATCACAGAGACACAAAAATGCTGTGACACACAAATGCTCCTGTTCACCCAAGGAAGCCTGGTTTCTGACCCAGTCCCAGCCAGACCTCCAAGCAACACTTCCAAGCTCTTGCAGGGAAAAAAAAACCCCAAACAAGCCAGAACAAAACTTCCTTCGAAGCAGAGAGCCCTGCAGTCCCTTCAGTGACAGAGTAGGCAGGAGATACAGAATTAAACACACTTAATCACTTCCACTTCAGCCACTTCCAGTCCTCTTTGATGTGTTTTTACTGACATAAAGACTGGGTTTTGGCTGGTCTTGTCTATTAACTGATATCTTTAGACAGCACCATAACCTAATGTATTCCACATATTGAAGAAGCAATAATTTAAATAAATCCTTTTGTTCATTCTTTACATAAATAATACATATTTGTTCCACGTATTCCCCTCTTGCTGCATTTAAATGTTATTATACCAACATCAATCAGCTAGGTGACTCACAGCCTTTGGGTACCAATGCCTTTGACACCAGTTCAAGGCAGCATTTAAAGCCTTGACATATAAATGTGTATTTATGTTCTTCCTTATTAAGGCCAACTGAGAATAACAGGCTTAACTTTGAACATATCTGTTCTTGAATCACATCTTAAGATTTTTAAATTATCCCATGTTTGCCTTATCTGAAATACTAATTCTGTTATGCTGGTGCTTTTAAGTTCACAGTCATTGCTTCCAAAATTCATTGTACTTTCTGTGCTAATCAAAAGATACAGAAATTCAAGAATATCTCTTTGATAGTTTCTGGATTTTTCTTTCAGGTACCTTCCATGCATACCAATCACTCCATTCCTTACTTTCCAATAATCCCAGTTAAACTCACTGCAATTCAGCAACACTACAATATTCAAGACAAAGTTCTACATATGTCTGCACTTGGGTTAAAAAAGGATGCAAAAAAAAAAAATCAAACAAAAAAGCCCCATAAACACAGAGTCAGTAAACCATAAAATTTTCCTGTTGCAAGTGGGATCTCTTCCTTTAAAACTGTTCCAATGTACTGAATCTAGTTGACAAGTTTCTCTAATATTTTAAGCTCTGTGGCAGCACAGTTCCACTCCCATTTAAATAAAAACCTCAAGACAGAGGTTTTCAGTTGAGGGATTCCGATAATCAAGAGAGCAATAGTGACCTTTACATAAAGAGTTACCTTTAAAAAACTGTGTTTGTTTGAAACATATGATGAAAGTTTATTTTTAAAAGGTAGGACAATGATCCAGTAAGTGAACTTGGCAACTGTGCACACTGACAGGTTTACCAGTAACAGCAGCAGCAAGTATACAACTCACTTTCAGAGGAAAGCTGAAAAATGAGATCAGAGTTTAAAAAAAAAAAGTGAAGTTACATATCTTTAAACAACTTTTTAATATTAGACATGTAGATCTATATGGAGTACCAGGTAAGAATGAATTCTCCAAGAATAGAGAGTACTGGCATGGAAGGATTCAACTGATTTCCCTTCCCTGAACTTGGTCTGTTTTTACAGGCACCACATACAATTATCCCATAACTAATGCTGGAACTGCCCTACTTCATCCTCAGTGGAATGTAATCAACTGCACAAAATCATCACTGCTTCCAAAATGCTATCTGCACATCAATTTGCTGAGAAGCAGCTGTTAGTAATTTAATATTCTCTTGACTTAAAAAGTGAGAGCTGCTCATGGTTTTACTCTGGCAAGCTGGGGCCAAAAAGGAAAGAGACAGATGCATAATGTTTAACATAAACCCAGTCACATTTCAAAGGTTAACAACACTTTGATGATATGTATTCCTGCCTGAGAAGGCCAGAAGTCCCAATGACTTTCCCAATTACTTATTTTAGGACTAAGCATTAGAAGCCCCCAGGTATGTGGACCAAAACCAATCCTTGTCCTTTTCCCTCTCCACTCCTATATACCAGTAAGACTGATGGCTTTCCTTGATGCCAGAACAAAGGCTGATGTAAACTTCCTGCAAGTCCTCACTCCTGCAATAAGGTTTCCCCTCCTTCCTCCTGGCTACTGAGCATATTTTACCAATTCCTTAGTATGTCTTAGTAGTTCCTGCAGTTCTGCAGTACAGCACACAACAACAACTGAGAAGCGAGCTCCTTGATGAGTTACACTGCCTAACACGGCTCTTACTACAAAAACATTCCACAACATTCAGCAAAACTAAACATTTCTTTGAAGAGTCAACTGCCATGAATAAGCAAGGCAGCAAATGTTGGAATCAGAGGCCTATCAATGAGATTAGTGTCAAAACTATTAGTATTTTTATACTAGCCTATACATTCTAACAGGAGCAACTTCAAAAGCTAGATCAGGAAAATTTCAGCTAAATGCAGAACAGCAACAAAAACAAAGAAACAAAACAAAACAAAACAAAAAACCACCAAAAAACAAAAAACCCCAAAAACAAAACAAAACAAACAAAAAAACCCAAACAAACAAAAAAAAACCCACCAAAAAACCCAACAACAACAACAAAAAACAATCAACAACAAAAAATCCCACATTCTTGACCAAACCCCCCAGATCTCAACAGATAGTACACTCACAAAAAGTTTGCAGTGCAATTTTTCCTCTCTGGTCCAGTGCAGAATTAGGCAAGTGTTCAAAACCCAAAACCCAGACAAGCATTTTAGTCAGTAGGTTAAGAAATATTCTCAGTGTTGTCAGTGAAAAGTAACAGGATTTGATCATATCCTCAATGATAGCAATCATGCAAAGTGAGAAAGTACACAAGAATTGATAGGAAAAAAAACCCCTGAAAACTGTAGAGGTTTGGTCTGAGTTTCAGATGATTAACAAAGATCTCTGTAAGTCTGAGACTGGGTACAGAGGTTAAGTCTGGAGGACAGCTTGTAAGTTTGAGACATTATTAAACATTTACAAGTGGAGAGATGAGAGTAAGAGAATTACTTCATCTGAAAGAGAAAATATGGCATTACTTAAAAGAAGCATCACAGTTTTGAGAGATGACTGAGTAACTACACAGCTGGACTCCTCCAGCTTCAACTGTGGAGAAAGGAAGACTTCTGCTCTTCTTTTAACAGCTGATTTTATACAGAGAAATTGTTACGTAAGAAAACCATAAGCCTCAAATATAGTACCTAAAAATTATGCCAAATAGAGAGTTAAAGAACAAATTTTGTACAGAAAAATTGTTTGGAATTTTCAAAAGTTTGCCTAGAATCCTTTTAAAAAGCTTACCATGCTGACAAGAGGCTTCTATTTCTAGGGACAAAAACATCTATGTGAAGCATAAGACACTCAACTAACACAGAAGGAAATGACATCTAATTACTAGTCCAGAAATCCTGTATGGCAAGCCTCTAAGCTGTAATTATGATTCTGTCTTTACATAAAAGACAGCCAGCAGTTATGGGGAAAATATGCACTTTTCATCAATTACTGCTGTTTAAAACAGAATCACAGCTCTTTCTTCAGCACTGGTTCGGCCTTTCTGCGTATCCTGTTGATAAAGTATCTGCTAAAAGGAGTTCCTTAAGTTGTCAAGTAATCAGCTGTGATCCAAAATAAAAGAGATGTGCCAGAACACTTAATCCCACAGACTTTCTAAAATGTGTACATGTAATAATGCTGGAAAAAAATAACTCACATGATTGAATCTTCTGGTGAAAGCAACAGCATTTGGTGCAGAACTGTATTTCTCTTTTTTATTCCAGCCACAGCTTGCCAGCTCCTGGGAGAACAAGGATGAAAATTCACTTATTTAATTTAGTGCATAACACATGTTCAGAGCCAAAGGCATACAGAGACACAAATCTTGTAAGTTTTAAAATAACTTAACAGAGCAACAATACATTGAAGTCATACAGTTGCACTTGCTCTGATTCCTTCTGCAAACTGAGATTCCACAAGTGTCATTCCTGAATTGTGTTGAGTTATTGGATTATTACAATTCATCTTTTGCTGAATTACGGCTTTCCTAATTTTGTTACCATAGAAAATCCTGCTTCAAACGTGAATCTGAGCTAGAGAGCAAAATGTCCTTTTGTTTTTAATCACTTTCTGAAGATATTTAAAGAGATGATACACCTTGTTAGCTCAATCTAAGACATGTCCCATATTTTTAACTTGGCATGTTACATTAAAGAAATACCAAAAAAGTGTCATCTTTTGCAGTAACAGTAAAAGAAACACTATTTTCAGTTTTCCCTTCCAAAGGAGCCTATTTTGGGAAACTGTATCATCTTGTTATTTACCATCACTTAATTTCAACAAAGCAGTTTTCATTAAAATCATAAACAACTAAATGTACCAAAATGAGCTCTTCCATTTGTACACAAGAGCATATGAACAGATGAAAAGACACAGCATTCAGCACACAACCTGTTCCAAGTGCTACCAAGAAAAATAATCAATACAGACACAGCTTAATTATTCAAATGGTATAAAGAACAAAGCACAGCCCTTTGATTTTACTTATTCATGTCCTCCTTCCAGATCATCTGCTCTGAAGTGCTCTCAGTTTTATCACCACACTGAAAACTACTCACTGAAGCCAGAGTCACACTATACATCCAGCCACCACATAACTTAGGTGACTCAACATGTAACCAACAATTGTGCCCCTTAAGACACAGTTCAAAAGAATTTGGTATTGGATAGTCTAAGCTCCAATTTTTTTGACTTTTTTAAATCAATAACTTCTTAACATCTTTCCAACCAACGTTCCAAATCTACTACAGAATCTCATGCCAGTTAAGAGGGACCCTGAATTCTTCTACTTGGAAGTTTGTGGTGTGCTGGTATTTGTTAGAAAAAACTCAGAGATTCCTGGCCAGGCACTGGGAAGAATGTGGAATTTCTGGCTTTGTATTTAGGGCCATTCCTTCAAATTTCACTAGGAAGTTGTGCCACACAAAGCCATCCTGGAAAATCTGGCATGTTCAGCACAGGAATGCACATGCCCGTGTCCTTACACCTGCTCTTCAATGACCATGCAGGAGACAACCATACAGCCCTGAATTACTCCTGTTCCAAAGGAGAGCCGGCTACTGGAGAAGGGAGCCATCCAAGAGACTCTTGATTACCTTCTCCATCCCTCAGCATCTCTAGTTCCCACTGGAATCACAGCTCTGCACTCAGAGGAGCACAAGGGAATTCATCCACTGGCATCTGATAATCCTTCCTTAACAGCAGGAAATACTAGTTGTGACCTCAGGTTTAGGGAAAACATGGTAATTTCTTACAAATTCTGGCCATGTCCTTCAATTTCAATTCTCATCACTGAGTGAAAAACTCATAGGCATTCTGGGCAGAAGCTCCCCATTGCCCTGGCCCTATAAATCTAAGGGCCCACAGGGTACAGGCAACAGATTTGAGAATACTGCAAAACAGAAGATCCTGCTCCTGACTGGAAAGACACATCCAAATCCTTTTCCAGAGGTGCTGAGGCACAGTCACACAGGCACTCAGGACCTGTGGCATCAGTTCTGATTCTTCAACAGCTTAGGGCAACATCCCTTAGGGCAACATCAGGGACAGACACAGAGCTTCCAGAGTTCCAAAAGCATTTTCCCCCTCCCTTTAGGAAGCGTAGGAAACACTTCCCCATCTCACTTGCAAGACCCATCTCCCCTGTGCAGCCAACTTTCTTTTCTCTGGTCTAGAAACTAAAAGAAAAGTGGTTTCCCTTTGCCTGTCAGGTTTCCCAGCATGTCCACTCTGCCTCAGGGGACCCCTGCTCAGAACCCTCCTGCCCCTCTCTAGAACTTGCTTGTGTGAACTTGCTGCCCTTGGCACTGCCCATCCCACTGCCCTAAGATGCCATCAGCAGAGGAGCAGCCACCGAGGTTTTTGCCTTCCCTGGATTTAGCCTGGAGCAGTCCCATACAGTCCCAACAAGGACAGATCTGACTGCACTCACGAGGGCAATAAAACACACTCATACACCACACTGGAATTCAGAAACCACTCTTATGCTTCTATAAAAATACTCACTTCTCTGCTAAACAGTGCTGCCTATTCCATTACTCTATTTCTTGATCTTCCTCTAGGACTCTACTTTTTCCACTAGAAGTTTCAAACCTGAAGTATTTCCCAGTATTATTTCCTTAGTCTGCCAGTCAGCTCAGGCACAGGAGCTACATCACTACAACCACCAATTTCTTATTTAATGTGGTACACCTAAACTGATGTGAAAAACTGAAAGACTTAGGATCAAGAATACAAAAACTGAACTTTCTCTGTAACTCATTTTGGTTTTCATTCCCTTTTGAATACACATAATTTTATTGTCCTTAACAAAATACTGTGGGAATATTTAAATTATAACCTGTACTACATGGCAGAGAGTGAGATCGTGTTTCTCACAAAAACCTTTATCTAGGTCAAAGGGAAAGTTTCAAAAAGAGGAGAGAAGAAGCAAGGATTAATAGTGGAACCATTCTACAACTTCAGAGTAAGTAGAGATTAAGAATACTCAGTAAATTAATTTTTTCTTCACTGCCTAGCCTGGTGAAGCAGAGGGGATGAAGAGGTTAAAGACAATAACCCAGTAGAGATTTTCAGTACGAATACATATGGGCAAATAATTTTGGATGATGTACTAGAACATGTAAAATAAGTAATCAGATTTTCCAAAAAAAAAAAGCAAGCTGATGCGTTCTGCAAGGGGTCATGTGGCTGTTATTTAATGTTAACACAACTACCAGCAGCACAGCCGAGCAAATCTAAGACTCCTGTCTGCTTTACAGGCACTGCTCTCTAGAAAGCCACAACCACCACAAGAAAGAGATCAAAAACCAACACACCACTTGCCATTCCCAGGGAATAGAAGGAAATCTTATGACTGACTGGGGGAACTCCATGATTTTTTTCCCAAAAAATTAAAATGCAAATTGGCTGCTTTCATACAAATAGACGTTTATGTCAGAGAGGTGTGTTCTTTATAATCTTTCTTACACTGAAGCCCACTAATTATTAATTACCAACAAAACAGTAATTCCTTCTCCTTCCTTCTCTCAGAAGTCACTTGCAGGTGTTGTTAATGAAGAAGGAAGGTAGTTTCTAGAATCCAGGAGTGACAGAGCCTGCTTACAGCTCAGGCAGAGGATCAAGTCACCATCGAGTATCTAACCATGATAATGGTTCAAGTCCCTGCTTCTGGCTCACCCCAAATGCAAAGGGATCCACCGCTTTCCTTAATCCCAAATTCTGTGGCAACACTAAGCTCCCAGCCTGTTTGTTCAACAAGCAGGAGATGGTGAGTTGCAGCGGGCAGTGTGCAGGAACTTGAGCACACATATGAACCCACAATATTGCTAAGAAATTTGAATATAAACAGAAATAATTTGATTTACTTGCTACAGACAGAGACAAAAGGCTGCCAAAGTATGTAAGTGTGCTGTGAACATGTTCATTGATTTTGGTGCTAAAAGAAAAATTACTACATATTGCTCTGAAAAGTGTTATACAGCTCTGTTTTTTTTAAGATAAGCAAGATGAAGTTCTGGTGTTGCTTTTTATAAAAAAAAGCCACCTGTAATAATTAAAAAAATATTTTAACACAATGAGGAAGATGCAACACAATAGTTTAAAAGATATTTAAAGAATACAGCTAACACAGCCTAAAGATGATGAAAATTCATCTCCAGCAATTTTAATAATTAGGAACTCTGAGTACATCTTTCAGAAACCTTATTTGAGAAAATAAATGAACACACATTAAAAGCTAAAAACTTTCATTTAGATACCACTCTGCAGTTTGGGAAGCAAAGAAGATTCACAACCCGCATAACAAAGATTTGCTGGTGAATTACAAATTGCAATAAACACCCTGTTTTTAAATCACAGCACACTGGCAAAAATGTTGCTCATCATCTCCCACCATGCATACAGATGAGAGCTGTGAAATTTGGTATCAGTATTTAGAATTAAAAAACCCAATTCTATCAATGCCTTTCAGTCACTCATTGAAGACTCAGTTCAGGAGCCCTTTCATACAGGTGACATCTGCTCAGTGGTGTTTAGTTTTCTAATTGCAAACTCCACAATGCCTGAGTGTACATGCCAAGGGATGGATACAGATCCACAAGTTGAATCAAGACATGGGTATGGCACAGTGTGGTAGAAACTTGAAGGAAACTCAGAAATCTACACCACTTCATTAACCTGCTGTCAAGACGCCTCGAGGTAAACTAAGTCTTCCATGTCTGATATTCCCTTCTGCAAACCGGGAGAAAAGCAATTTAATTGTGTTTAGCTTTTTCTGACGTGAGAGCTGATCTTTACAGCCCTTTTCCTCAGGGGATTAACACAGTTTAGAGACACATGAGATGCCAGCCCTCTGTGTGCTGCGAAGGAGCGCTGATGGACAGGTAATACCTGCGTGCTGTCAGAGCCTTCCTCTGCCTGGGTGTGAGCACTCCACAGGAGCCAAACAGCCACCCTTCCTCGTGGGTGTTTTCCAGTGAAGGCATCACACCAGTTTTTCTTATGCAATACACAGAGATTTCTTATAAATAATTACTTTCTGGATATATTCACCTACACACTCATATTTTTTCTGAACAGCCTTGCAGTGCTTTTAACTGGCAGAATATGTTTACCCTGATCTTCTAGTAGGATCTCTCTTTTGTTAAAGCTCTCCTCCAAAGCTTTAAAGCATTTTACTCTTTCATCTGACTCTTTTAAATGCTTTCCTCATATGTGTGTCTGTGTACTACTTCTGCTAATGTTAAGTACTGCTGTGATGTAGGTTCAAATCAGATCAAATGGAAAGCCCTCCGAAGGATTAAACCAACAAAAAAAACCCGCAAAACCCAAATCAACAAACTAAAAAATGAACCAAAAACCCACACAGATCCACAAGGGCTGAGAAATACCTTGCTGAAATCGTATGAAAGCCGAATCATGACAACATCTTGAAGTACAGATCAAACAGCAGCCTTCAAAAAAACTCCCAGGTAACAGAAATGATTAAATCAATAATCACAGCCAAGAGATTGAGCAGGTTTCTCCACTTCAAGCAAAATATTCTTCAGCATGTCACAAGAGTGACATGACAAACCTGCTGCCAGTGAAATAGTTTGTGATGGACTGAAGTGACTGATGACCTGAGAAGGACTTTCACAGTACTGATAAAATGGACAATAAACTGAAAAAATAAACCCTCAGAAGTGCAAAACAATGCCCACAGGAAAATGCTAATGGTACAGAAATAAGGAGAAATGAATTCATCATTCATTATAGTCACTGTGAAGATGCTGAAATGAGCTCAAGTCAGCTAAAATCTGAAAGGAATATGGCATTGCATAAAAACAAATGAGAGAACACAAATCATCAATGTATGCTCCCGACGTATCCACAGATCACACACATCTTGAACGCCATTACAACCAATTTCATTCTCCAAAGGAGATGGGAAGCAGTTATGGAAACACGGGACAGGACGAAGGATTAAAACAGGTATCAGTAGCTGAAACCTAAAACATTATGATCGGAATAATCAAATCAAGATGTTTGTCATCCAAAACCACCAAATCCCAGATGCTTCATCTCCAGCACAAGCTGAATTAAATACCAATACTGGTCCCCAAACAAACTATTATTTCCAGATACTTTTCTGTTAAAAAATCATCTGCTTCAGAGCTGTATGAATTGGGACAAAAATTAAGATTTATAGACATGTACTTTGCAATTCCAGAATTTATACTCATTTTTTCATTTAAACTGGAAAACAAAGCCAATGAAGTACTTACCTCTGGCTGAATTGCTTTAAATACAGGCACATCCATTAGTGTTATTTGACCCTGAAATTAAAATTTCAAAAAAAACCAAAAGTTAAGACCAAAATTAACCTTTCATTCCATTTAGGTGCTATGCTGCTTAAGAACTGCATTTGTCCTGTTTCCTTTTTATATTTGGCTTTCATTTTGTACCTAATTTCAGAGGTTTCAGCTTCTACCACAAGGCCATCCTGCAAAACCAAAGAATAAAGTGCTCCCAGCTTTACATACACAAATAATAAATCATGAGAAATTATTCTCAGGAGCATAATCCTGCAGTTAGTTACACAGGCAAGTAAGAGCCCGAACTCAGAAGCACGATCTAAGAGCCTCCCCAGGAAGACAAGGAACTGACTGCAGTTGCTCAAGGGTAGCTTCTCTTCAAACTCTGAATGTTAGTTCAGCTACAACAATTCTGTTGAAATGTCCCTACAACTTTTCAATCAATACCTGAACCATATTTGAGTAACTGAGCAAAGCAATTGTTCAGTTGCTCAGCAACAGTTAAAATTCAACATAGCCATCTCTCTTCCAGCAAGGCAGAGTCAATAAGTGCATTTTCATTCTGGGATGTCTGTTTAGCTTTGAAAAGAGTAAAGTCAAAGACCAGGTTTTGCATTTTGAAATATATTCACAGAGCCTGATTTTAAATTCATTAATCCTGCACAATTTAGGATTGCTGACAGCCTATGTATCCAAAAAAAAGACCACTTCTTTCGAAGGTAGCCCAGAAATACCAGTGCCATCCGAGTTAGGTATCACAAATTTTCTTCTAACAATGAATCCAGGGACCTTGTTCTGCTCCCCCAGCTGTCAGCTGCACAGCTTTATTCCCATTTCCTTGAAAACAGCAGTGCCCCATATATACATCCAAGGTACACACTGACAGGTTTGTGACTCTCACAAATTGCCCCTGCCATTGGATGGTGGAACAGCTCCTCAGAGAAAGCCAGCCTGGCAAGAAAATTTTAAATGGGATGCTCTGGTTGAAAGTCAGCAAGTACAGGGATGCAGCTGCTCTAATGAGGCAGGATGTGTTTTGCAAAGACAACCCAATCCATACTTGGTAGCACATCTTGACCTCTAAGTGCATTTTGAGATAGGAATTCTGACAATCAGTGGTAAGCATAAAGAATTGTATCTATCGTTTGTCCGTAACCAGCTGGACACGATCTGCTATTTTGCAGTCCAACACCAGAGAAGTAACAAGCCCTTGACGTGCTTCACTTTTACACACTCTCTGTCCTGGGCTCTGCTTTAGCTCTTTCCCCCAGACACCACCAACTGGGGCTGCAATGTCGATGTGCAGGAGGGCAGGAAGCCTCTGCAGAGGGATCTGGACAGGCTGGATCGACGGCCAGTGGCATGAGGTTCAACCAGGCCAAGTGCTGGGTCCTGCCCCTGGATCACAACAACCCCAGGCAGAGCTACAGCCTGTGGGGAGAGTGGCTGGAAAGACACATTAGGGGAAGGGTTAAACTCTTCTTTTGATTTCCACAGTGAGAAACCCAGTCCTGGAACACCAGCCACAGAGCTCCATCTCCAGTCTCCCATTTGTGTGCTTAAGCCTATCAAGCTTTCTCTGAAATGTGTTCTGTTTGGTGAATATGAGGCTGATTGGGTGCATCGTTATGCTTCCCAGTAAAGCAGATCAATAGGAAAACTGGTTGGGCTTGGGAAGGTGAAATGAAAAGAATGGGCACTTCAATAAAATTCAAATAGAAGGTACATTAAGAGATCCTTACGAAAGACACAGGCATTTCAATAGTTATTAACGTTTCACTGCAAATCCTCTGCACTGAAACAAGATCACAATAACAGCACAATAAGAATGAGCCAGGAAACTGATTCTTTGTTCACACTGAAGAGAGAAGACTTAAAAATAAATGTTGTCTTTCTTGCCAGCCCTCTTCCAGCCAGAATCCATCCTCTTCATCAGCCTGAACTGCCTTAGCTAAATCTGACCTGCTTCAGTAGTGATTCCTAAACAAATTATTACTTTAAGACAGGATCAATACAAAATATTTATGAAACAAAAAGTATTACTAGAACTTCACACAAGAATTCATATATCAAAATAAATTAATAAATTTTAAACAGGGATATTAAAAAGGACATTTCAACATTGAAAATGCACACAAGTGTCAAGGTTCAGAATTAATGTTCATTACTAAAAATATTTGAAATTGCTATTAAGTATATTACAATATTTTAAAAAGTCTGACAATTATAAAACCTCGGGAAGTTTTAACAGAGAAACCTCTTTGTTCTAGTATCATGTATCTAGTATCTAGGCTGATGGAGTTGTTTTCCTTCATTGGTTGACACATTTGTGCTTTTATTAAAATCTTAAGTAACACTGTATCACATTAGCACTTGTTCAAGAAACGTCCCTTCCTGCAGTTCCTTTCTTACAGAACTCAAGAATTCCATTGTGAGTTCCAAGGGTTTAGCAAATTGCTCCTAATGCAAAGGAATCAAGGCACTGAGAGCTGAATATGGACGCTGATTGCTAACAAGCCATTTGAGTTTGTAAATATGACAGCGTAACTCACATTAGAGTCTAAAACTACATTTAACACAACAGACTTTGTGAAACATTAACTTACAAATACAGACTTCTAAATATGGGCAAGTCTAACAACTGAATTTTTATTCTTTTAAAAGGGGCTCGCTCACTGCTAAGTAAGTAAATAAAGCAGACTGAAAGGCGGGCAGTCTAATTAACAGCACTTGAAAATTTCAAAAATAATTTATGAGTTTTATGTTATATGCCATTGCCCAACTCTAACAGCAACAAAAAACTTCTGCGTTGACCATCTCCAGGGGAATTTAAACCCCAATAAACAAAGCCCCAAGTTTGGTTTCTGCGAGTGAGAGAGATACAATGCACTAACTTTTCTCACTCCAGCTCCTTAACCCAGCCAATACAAATTCTTGGAGAGCTTCCCTCTCCCAAATGTGGTTTAATGCTTTAATATTCAAACCAAAAATTATAAGTGTTCAAATCAACTTGTTACATGAAGCACGCCAACCATAGCTTCTCTGGTTTTGGAGCTGCCAGCTGCACAGATTTAAAAAAAATAAAAATAAACACATGTGCAATACAAAACTGGGAACTTATCCATAGTTATCATTTAATAAGTATTCTGATTATGCAAAGATAGGGAAACTTGGTATTTTCTCTCTTTCCAGAAGTGATTATGTCTACCAAGTTCATTTTTATAATAAGGTATTTCATCACTGCACAGTCACAGGGCGAGCCGAATGGAGGTTTTGTTTCTGATTGCCCTAGATCCTAGACAACAGGTCCAGAACATGATCAGGAAAGGTATGATTTTAATATATCACAACTACATTTCCCAATTCTCAACCACTTGAAGAGCTGTACAAGAGAAAACCACCTTTCAAAAGCGGTGCATGATCATCTTCCAAACACACTGGAATGGCATCTGGAAGATACTTCCCCAGCCCTACACAGACACAGGAGTTTTGCATGTATAGAAGACCTTGCCTGGGGAGTCTCTAACGGCCAAGTTTAAAAATATTTTAGCTCTCGTGGGTGTTGAGAAGTTGGACTCATTAACAATTAAGTACTTCAAAATACTAAAATTATTACCACACAGCTTCATATAAAGAGGTTTTACCCCTCTCTCAGGGAGGTCTGCCAGGTCAGAAATTTTACATTTAAACAAATTTTACATTTCTGTGTGCTGCTTCTTTGAGGAATATGAAGAAGTTTAATGAAATAAAATTTAAAACTATTTCCTGATTCTTTCTCTTTTCTATGAGGACACATGGATTGCTCTCCTTCCATAAAAACCTGTAACTTAAGAACTTCTGGTTCCAGTTAAGACCACTGCATTAAGCTCCTCTCCACATTCCTGTATGAAGGTTCTCATTGGACCTGGGCTATATTCCCACCTTTCTAGTCCCTAGTCTTTCTCAAGCATGAACTCTTTCTGTCAGGCCACTTGCTGTTTGTACTACAAGTTTTCCTGCCATGTACCTTCCCTCAGGACAGGGCTCTTCCCACACAGCTCCCTCCCAGACAGAAACCCTCAGTGTAAAAAGAAACTCAGTTTCTGTTTGAGATGAAAAAAGTCAAATGTCTGCATTCTGGTCATTGAAGAATACTGCCATCACCTGATTTTCCTTGAAGCCATGTTGGTTCAAGCAGCACTTCATAAATTGTTCCTTAATCTGAATTTCTAGAAGGAATTATATTTAAGCCTTCCAACTTGGCTTAGCACTGTCTCTCTGGGCTGCCAGGATACTTTTCCTCACTGAAAAAATAGCTAAGCCTCTGTTAAGCACAGCATCAGTAGGAGAATAATTCTGCAGCCCAGAACGAACACCAGGGGATTCAAGTTCCTGTGTTGAAGCTCTACTTGTTTTCTCACAAAGCCCACTCCAAAACTTTTATCATTAATAGTTCCTCCACATGCCATAATTAAGTTGCTTCTTCTTGCTCTCATTGGGAACATATTTACTCTAATACTCTTCTGCAAAGTAGAGCTAACAGGATGTAGATAACCTGATATTTCACTGTCATAAGAACGTCCCTGAGAACTCCTCCTTGTTTCATCGAAACCGTTTATAAATAAACTTTATTTGCACATTGTTTCCAAAATAAGCAGTATTTCCTTCCAGCAACCCTTTGACAAAGCTTCACTGGAATTTAAAAGAAAGAAATACACATATATCTTAGCATGAGCTTACTCCATAGCACTTCCAGAGACTAGGGCAAAGAATAAAGAATCCTTCTTAGATAACTAGGTGGAGAAAAAAGCAATGGATTCATACAGCTGTGCTTCCCTTAATTCTACCTCAAATATTTACACCACGGTGGCTAAGGTGAAGTATAAAATGGAGAAGTGAGTCAAAAAAAGTAATAAACGGTCTAATAATTAAACAGTAGCTGTCTAAGGAATAAGAATTTACTGTAAAGCAAAAAATAAATATTTCTTCAACCTGAGGTTGGCCAGCACCTTAATTTGGAGCTCATGTTCCCAAGCATTCTCCTTCTTTCCTTCAGCCTCACCAGCCTCCCCGTCCCACTGCCACTGCACCACTGACAGATCCCTCCCCCACAAATTGTGCCCTGTGTGCTCAAAACCACACTTCTCCCTTGGATGAAAATGGGGAGCATTCACTGCGACCACGCCAACCCTGGACACACAACGGCCCCCCCAGCAGGGCCAGACACCACGGGGCAATCCTGGCACCAGCCTGGCTGTGGCTTCCAGCCTGGGAATAAAGAACTGAGCACTGACCAGCCTAAAAGCAGGTCTTTAAATCAGAGATGGTCTCCTTACTAGTTACATCCACAAAGCTGTCCATTGAACCCTTGAACGTGTCCTGCTTCATACTCATTGAATTGGATTCTTCTTCCCCAATATCTATGCAACATGCAGGTATTCAATACATCCCCTGGACACTTTCTGTAAGCTGCAAGGTGATCAAGCAAATTATAAATTTGCAACAGCAGCTGCAGGGCCTGAAGATCTCACCCGTTTCTGTAACTCGGCCCTTTCTAAAGCAGCCTTCAACCTTAGGAAGAATTAAAACCACCCAGTTGGTAACAAGGTTATAACTATTACACCTCTATTACAACAAGATTTTCCATTACTGTTCAAACTGGCCCCCTTGAAGGGCTGGCAGACTTTTGCTTATGAGACAAAGGACCATTACATGCAACAGGACTCCTCCTGTGTGCTCAGGACAGCGTTAGATGACTGCCAAAGGGGAGAATATGGAAATAAAATCACCAAAAATATCTGCACTTGGGTTTCTCTTTGGCTTGGTAGCAGCTTCTTGAAAATACAGGATTACAAGTGATACCTTTTGTTGTCCAACTTGTCTCTTACCCACTAAATGACTAAACAGATGGAGTTTTGAAATAACAATGATGTCTCTGAGAGAGTGGGAACTGAAAATACATCTGTGTCTCTCATTGGTACTGAAATCACTAGCATGGATCTTATTTCCAGCATATCTCAAACTTAATTATCTTTGAGATTTGTGTTCTTCCTCCTCAGGCATAGCTGCACTTCTCCCATCTGTGCACAGTGACCTGTTCTGATCAAAACACACCAGATCACATGAGGTACAGGATGGGGTCTCATGATGTTTATGTTGACTTGATCAGTTAACTCTCACCTTTGCACTACCTACGTACTAGAACTCTTTTCCATTGGAGCCAAGGTTTCCTAATCATAATTTAGACAGTTGTCTAACTGCCTCTTGTGCAGCAACTTGCTTTTATTGCTGTTTTACTGGCTTTTTCACATTATCTTTCCTCTCAATCAATCAGGTACTTAGGCAGCCCACAAATTATTCTATCAGTTTACCACTTCAAAATCAATGATTTTTTTTTTAAACAGTATTCGTTCAGCTGTCACAGAGACATATCTGTAGCCTGCACTGTATCCATTTTATAAGAGCTTTCTCATACTTTGAAAAAGCAACTGGCAGCATATCCATGTCCAGCCCAGGAGGTACTACACACCACCAGGAAACTTCACACACTTTTGCATCCCCAAGACCCTGGCCCTACTGCATCACTCTGGTGGTCTTCTCATTAACACTGAAACCCAGATGAAGATTTTACACCTCTCTGTTGTGGCAGGACTAAACCCAGGAAGAGTAAGGAAGTGGCCAAGAAAATAAAAACAAGCTTAAGGGTCAAAGGTACTTTTCCTCCAGGGTACCTAAGTTTTTGGCAAATTTACTTGTTTCTACAACCTTCAGCAAGAATGATCAGAAAAAGACAGCACTCAAAGCAAGAAAGTGCTACTGGAAAAGCAGATATGTGTGCCTGAGGAAACAAACATTAACAAAGAAGTGCAGCTGTGTAAAGAAACATTGGAAAAGAAATTAAATTAATTATTTCCTTCCCAAAGGACTGAATACTGATGGTTTTGCTCAATTGTTCAGTATTTTACATGCAAGATATTTCATATTGCTTTACAGTAAATTAAACCTGGTATGAAGAACTAGATACTTTAAAAGGAAAAAGGTTAGAAGCAAAGATGTTTCTTTTGGGGGACTGAGAAAACAGAGAAATTATGCTTAGTAGCAGAAACTTAAAATACAAGCACAGCTTCATAACTGTAATGTGAAAGGCTTAATTGAAAGATTCCTGTCGGTCAGTAGAACTCTACCCACTTTGAGGCATAACATGAAGAGTGGAAAAACACTGGATTTGAATACAGATTTTTATCTAACCAAGATTTATTTCCTAAGTAGGTAGCATTTAGAACACAAGGAGTCAAAGGCTCCTGCATATGAGAGAAGAAGGATTAGACGGTGGAGCAAAAGGATTACACCATGTGATACAAGACAAGGCACCTCTGTACATTCTGCTGTTGAAGTGAGTGACAGCAGCTCCACAGAGACTGACTGATCTATTCTGCTGCCCAGCAGCATCCACCACTGGTAAATAGTAGAGCCATTCAACAAACTCACTCTGGCCTGAATGCCTAATTCCACTTGAATTCATGTCCCTAGCCCCAAATTCTCCAAGTACTTAGATTTACTCTGTGTACAGGAATCATAAGATAAAACTGGAAGGATAGCCAGCCCCAAAAAACATCTTCCCATGGAAAGCAGGCAATTCACTGCCCAGCTGTTCCTGAAAACAGGGCAAGGAAGAGGCCCAAACCACATGACTTGAGCCTTAGTCAGGAATAAATCCCATAATTAATTGCGATCCTGAGCCAAGAAGAATTTAATGTGTAAGTACCACTTCATAATCCAGCTGCTTTAAATTTTCAGTGTTCTCATTAAAATCAATTTAGCCATTAATAATTAACTGAAATAATTATTAACAATTACAAACCAGAACAAACTAAATGGGAATATTTTGTGACACGTATTACTTCATATAAATAATCTCCCCAGGACAACTCCTCATGAATCTCATCACTTGAATTAGAAATGCAGTAAGAGCTTAGCAATCTTTTTAGTAACATACTGGAATCACTTAGAGGAACCATCTGTTGTCCTCACCTCTACTGGGAGTAAAACCAAACCAAAACAATCACCCAGTGTTTTGGTTAAACATCTCATTATTCTGTGCACCCAAAAGAAGAAAACTAGAAAAGCTTCCTAGAGCAAGAATTAAGTATATCAAGTATAGTCTTGCAGCTAAAATATGCATGTCAGAATTAAGCTGCATCACATAGTCTAAAGAATCTTTGGTCTATGCTACATATAAGAGTAGGAAAAATACCTGGACAGCAGAGCCCCAACAGATCACTTAATTTCAAACAGAAAAGAGACAATGAAGAACTAAAGAACAGGATCTGTTTTTAAAACCCATGGATGACAGAAGTTAGGCAAAAGAAGTACAGAAATGGAGAAGCAGAGGAAAAGGAGATTCACACACAAAGCAATTAGAATTCCTGGACTTGCTTACCGCATATTCCTCTGGTGTAACCTTTAGAACATCAAATACCACTGCATCAAAGCTCTTCTTCAGCTCAGCTGAACCCTTGTCACTCAAGGACTCGGAGCTGCTACTCTTCTGCAGAAACAAACAAAAACACTGAGGATATTTTGGACCTGTCCTCTGCTTTTTGTCTTCTCTTTTTTACACACCCAAAAGCAGAATTTCTGTTCAAACGTCATCTGTTGGGTAAATTATCAATTCAAAGTCAGTCACAGAGCACACTTTCTCCTGACATGGACTGCAAAAAATCAGACCCTCAAAGTGACTTCTGGATTTCTATGGATTTCCTTCTAGCTGAAGGAGGGCAGGGTTAGATTAGATATTAGGAAGAAGCTCTTCCCTGTGAGGGTGGGGAGGCCCTGGCACAGGGTGCCCAGAGAAGCTGTGGCTGCCCCTGGATCCCTGGAAATGTCCAAGGCCAGGCTGGACAGGGCTGGGAGCCACCTGGGAGAGTGGAAGGTGTCCCTGCCCTCAGCAGGGGTGTTGGAACAAGATGAGCTTTACCATCCCTTCCAATCCAAGTAATTCCATGATTTAAAATGAGTTCCTCAAAACACAACAGTTATATTTCAATGCATAATTAAATTCCATTTTTGTTGACAGGAAAGGTAGTAACAACTGTATCAACAACAACAATACACTCACACTGAATTTCAAACAGAAAAAATATCACTATGGTAAGGAAAAAGACAAGATCAGCCCCAAGGGAATAGTTATCAGTTCTCTTCCTCTTTCTCGTAAAAACATAAAAGCTTACAAAAATTACACTGAGCTACAAGTGTTCCTGTTGAAGACATTTAGCATAAGAAATTTTAGTGTTGTTTTTAAATTACAGTAATCCACATTTGCAAAAACCCCCAGATCCTAGGATATTATTCTATGAACATTTATCTACAAAATAAAGATTTTGCTTCCCTGCAAAATACAAATGTGGTTCAAAAAATCAACACTTCATACTGTTTTCATATGTTTCATATACGGTTTTCACATTAAAGCAATACATTTGTGTTATGAGCAATCACTTCCTCTAGCACAGAGATGCAGACCTAGATTCTATGCATTCATTCCTGAGGGAATGGCCTGAAGTTGGGTCAGGGGAGGTTTGGGTTGGGTATTAGGAAAAGATTCTTCCCCCAGAGGGTGGCCCAGGCTCCCCAGGGAATGGTCACGGCCCCCAAGGCTGGCAGAGCTCCAGGAGGGTTTGGCCAACGCTCCCAGGGATGCCCAGGGTGGGATTGCTGGGGTGGCCAGTGGGTCAACACAGTCGAGGCCCTTTCTGACACTCTGTGGCATTTTCCTGCTAATGTTGAAAGTTTTCAAGACTGTGGACATGGGTCCTTGAGAATTCAGCCAGTTGAAATAAACTCTTGCCCATTTTCAAGCACTTTTGTTATAAGGACACATTATGAAGAAAATGCTTATTTAATAATGGATGCCCACTTCTAATTAGATTCGGACAGTACAATCTGAAAATCTGCCTTTGAAAACACCAGCAAAAACTCCAAACCAGATAGGCATCTTCAGTAACCAATATGCTTACAGAAACATTTCAGTTACAAGTCCTCTTTCCTACTTCTTAGTCAAGATAGGAAAAAAAAATACCACTTGCTTGAATTAATGTAATTTTGCCAAAATATATTTTACTCAATTTTATCAAACATCACATAAACATTCAGGACTATTTTGCTGAGTAAAAAGGTTGCTTTCCTCCAAGAAAATTTTTCAGGTGCGTGCCAAAAAGTAGTCAATGATACATGAAGCAATTATAAGGGGAGCACAAGAACCTATATGAAAACAAACAATGGTCTTGGAGACTGATGCCAGCTTTCTTGATAATATTTGTGAAATTGTGCTGGAGATTATTTGGTTCCTTTTGGTAACACAAGACTCCCATTTTCCTTTCACCTTGTTTGTGGAACTCCCCATTTCCATATGCAAGTGCATACCACATATAGCTGCTATCAAAACTCACCTGTAAATAAGAAAATAAACAGAACATCTTTGGTACAGTCCAGAGATTTGAGGAAGGAAGCAACTATAGCCAGGACTTTGTGGTTCTCATCACTATTGGCTTTGTAGTGTTCTAATTTCAGCCCAAGCCTCTTCCTTAACAACCAGATGACAAATGGAAAACTACATTCACTTCAAAATAAGAGGCATCAGCAGATGAGGCCAATCTCCATTGCTTGGCTGATGTATACCCTCAACTCAAGCTGTTCATTCCTAGAGGGCAGAAGCTCTGATGGGCAGGAGGGACCCCTACCTGTGCCATAATATAGTCCAAGAGACAAAGGGAACAACTTTATTCTACTGCTGCTGTGTCAGACTGCCCCTCAGTACACACACACAAGTACCTGTCAAAGAAAAGAACATTTCCCACCGGCCCTGCCAACCCAGCTTAACATGCTAAGAGCATCTATTCTTGTTAAAACTTGAAAAGAAAAGTTTCCTTGTCTAGATGTGATGGAAGAGAACATGGAAAAAGGCAGCTTTGGCTATGGCAAGACTGTAAATGCAAGCTCACGCTCTGTTTTGGTATGCCAAGTTCAGGACTTTACATTTTATTCACACTAAAATGGGGTGTACGAAACCAACACACAGAACAAGAATCTGTTGGATGAGACCTGTTAAAAGAAAAACTTACATTTTAGTGCACTTAAAGTAAAAACTGAGTACTTAGTTACCCAGCAAGTGAGGTTTTCCATCCTTACCTCTGAAGCAGTAGCTGCAATATTAACACTGCTGGACTGTCCGTTCATTAGGTCCATACTGCCCACACCATTAATCTTCGGCCCTACATTTACAGCAGCAGGATCATCTCCAAGGCAACCGAATAACCATTCCTACAAAGAGCAAAAAGGTATCAGAAACCACTTTCTTCAGGGGTTTTAATCAAGATTCAGTGCCTAAAATCCTTAGCAAAAATAAAGGACTTCCAAAATGGCTACGCTACTCTGAGGTCCAGACTTCAGATTCTAATTTGTATTTTAAAATTACCTACTTAAAACCAGTATACACAACTGAAGGTTCCAGTAAGATCCATCAGTTACTGGCAGTATTGACTTAACATATTCTTTTCCCCGATATTCTCTATACCAGGAATCAATATGTAAATATTGCTGTAGCCCTAACAAAGTGAGGTCTGCAACATCAGTTCATACATGAAGTTTTTCCTTTTATTACCAACTTTAAAAAGTATATTCCAGATGTTAATTCTATTAGATAACTTTAACAAGGTACTACCCAATCACTTCCTATCTTATATGACTCTTCACCAGCTAAGTGAAAATTATTACATTGAAAGCAATTAAAAGTACAAGTGGAATTCATACTTTTCTCCACAAACGGCCCAAATTATTGCTTAGTAAAAAAACCCCAAACAAACAGAAAAACACACAAAGGAAAACTCCACACGCTAACTTTTAATGCATCCTTGCAAGAATACTATGACTTTTCATTTCTGCAGAGAAAAGGCTGCGAAGAAATGGAAACCTTTGGCATCCACTATAAAAACAGTAAGACTACCCAACCCCAAAGTGTTACAGAGAGTAAAAACTGGTTTGTGCTTAAATTAATGAGCTGTTAGTGCCCTCTAGTGTGAAAACTATTATAAATCAGCTTCCATGGATCTATGGCTCCAGCAGGTGCGACTGCTTCCAAAGTTGCTGCTGTTTATGAAATTCACTTTTGGTTTGTAGTGTAACTCAGAGCTATTGCATGGTCTGAAAAATAAATGGAGAAGGGAAGTGACAGGTAACTGGGTAATTCCACATGACAAAATGGTATTACAGCAGCTCATACTTAAGGCCTCTAAGGAATGAAATAAAATAATCCATATCTCTAAAATATCTGTATCTCCAAGTGACCTAAACCAAGTATGTCAGACAGACAAGCCTGGAAGGCAAGAAACTGCAGTATTTAAATACAAAAATTTCCTCAAATTCTAAAGTGTCACCACAGGAATGCAATACAGAAAGAAAGGCAATGAAAGAGAGCAATGTGGCAAACGTCAGTCAAACACTACAGCTTCCAGGGATTTTTGAGTATTACCAGTCCCATCTGAGCTGTACTTCTGCAATTCAGGGCAGCCATCCACATTCTACCCTTTATTGTTTTGGAAAAACTGACGGAACTGTCTCATTCACAGGACAGAGGATGCTACATTTCACGTAAATGTTACACTCCCAGCCCATGTGCTTTAATTACGACTGATTCCTCCACTAAAAATGCACTCAACTGCACTTAAGCTTTAGCTGGTATTATACTAACACATCATACAAAGAGAAAAAAACCTCATCTTTGGCTTCTGAGTGTCACTGCTGTCCTGTCCTTTCCCATCTCAATTACCCTTCAGATTGTCTTGTGGAATATTGCCAAATGCACAGCTCCCCAGTGCCTCTCTCCTACAGCTTTTTCATTTACTTAAGGGAAAAGCACAAAAATAAAACTCTAACTGATGAATTAAAAGTTTCATTTAGGAAGTGACAGTAGAGGACAGAGGTATCACATCTTCAAAACCAGTTTCAGGCCCCCCACATGATCAAAGTGCTACATTTATCCCCAAGTAATCTCCTCTGCTAAAAAAAAAAAAACCTACTCTTTAAAAATTTGGGTTTTTTTTTAAACCACTGTATTTTTAAGGAAAGTAGACACTTTGGCTTTGTATGATACAGCTATGGGCCAGACTGCACAATTTCCTCAAGCTATCTTAAACTAAGGGTTATATATTTGACCCTCGGCTCACATAGGCTTCAATTGTTCCCCTTCCCCTTATTAATGGGAGGCAAAAAGGCAAAGAATTAGGGAAGTCCTTCTGTGCAAGGAAAAACAAAAACTCTGGGGGCGTTTTTTGTGGCAGTATTTGGATGGTGCTAATTAAAAGAAATTATACATATCATAGAAGCCTATGGAATCGGCAGATCAGCCTCACATCAACAAGAGCAAACTAATTCCTCTATCAGCAAGTGTTAAAGCCCAGTCTCCTCAATGATTAGTCACACCTAACCCACAGCCACCCACAAGAACTTCCTCCTTGTATTTCCTGACAGACTTTCCACTTCAGAGGAGCTGCCTGAAGGTTCAGCAGTGCTGCACGCTCATCCACGTTTTCCTCTTCTACCTGGTTGCTGTGATGGGAATTGAGAGAACTCTGTCTCTTAGTGAGGTGTGGGGCCACCATGCTGAGAAGTGACTTCTATGAGGCACACAAACATTGGATTTTTACAATTTTTTTTAAAAATTAGTAGAAAATCCCTTAGGGAAAAAAGCCCCCTCCATGCAAAAGAAACTGAGTTTACTAAATGTAACAGCTGCCATCAAGCTGTATCCTAACAAAGCTGTCCACACAATGGTAACTTTGTGCCCATTGCTGCATTACAAGAGTGTGTCTGAATACATTTATACTCTTTCACACTTTGTGAGGACACGGTAAGGAGCTGAATTAGTACTGAACTGCTATAAATATATATCAACCTTAAAGTTCCAGACTTGGCAACCTTTAGAACGTTCTCATGTCTAGCAGCTTTCAAAAGTACATCACCACTCCCATAACAAGGAAAAGTCACAGCAACAGTTTTGGTCAGTGTGCCACTTAAGACAAATATTGAAAAAATCCTTCCACTGGAATAACTAAATCATTTGCTTCCTATACCATCCTTCTGCTCAACAGCAAAATAATCTGTGAACAGCAATATCAGAAAGTGCTCAAGAGCAGAGAAGTTCAGAGCAGCACAGCTGGGTCTGTGGAATGACTGTCACCACTCTGCAATAGCGAGTCCGTTTTCACTGTGTACCTTGTATATCCAATTACCAAAACTGAATTACACTGAGTAATTTGAACTTCCAGTCTGTTTCTCCTCTCCAATTTAATAAATGCCTTTGTGCTCAGAAATGTATTACACATGGAATTGAGAGTGTTTTATATGATGCACAAAATACCTAAGCATTTAATGCCAACCCGAAGCCTCAACACAGAGTGTGGTATCTTCCTACCTCCTCATGCCATACATACTGTACAGTAGAAAGCAAACTAAAAATACTGATACAAATATTCATCACACCCAAACAATGAAAATATCTAGACTATTTTTGTGGTTTAGCCCCAGCCAGCAGCTCAGCCCCATGCAGCCACTCGCTCACTCCCCCACAGTGGATGGGGGAGAGAATCAGCAGGATAAAAGTGAAAAAATCTCATGGGATGAGATGGAGACAGCTCAGTAGGGAAAGCAAAAGCTGTGTGCTCAAGCAGAGCAAGGAATTCATTCACTGCTTCCCATGGGCAGGCAGGTGTTCAGCCATCCCCAGGAAAGCAGGGCTCCATCCTGTATAACAGTAAACTGGAAAGCCTAAAGCCACTCCAAATGCCACCCCTTCCACCTTCTTCCTCCAGATTTATATTATTATATATATGGCCTAGAATAAGCCTGTTGGGGTCAGCTGTCCCAGCCATACCCTCTCCCAGTTTGCAGTGCACCCCAGCCTATGTGCTGGCAGGGTGAGGAGCTGAAAAGGCCTTGACTCTGGGTAAGCCCTGCTCAGCAGTAACAAAAATATTCCTCTGGTATCAACACTGTTCTCAGCACAAATCCAAAACAGAGCCCCACACTAGATACTGTGGAGAAAATGAACTTTATCCCAGCCAAAGCTAGCACAACTAAGCAGGGTCTGTTGCCTTCAGCGAGTTTTTCTTCAAATTCAGCCAAGGCTGTGCTGACGATCGTTCCCTTCCAGCGACCGGCCTGCAGATCCCCCCCAAAGGGAAGGCAGCTCGGTGAGGACGGGCAAGGGCAGTAGCAGGGTGTGCCCGAGCACAGCTGCTGCAGAGCTGACCTGATCTCAGCACAAAGGGGACCAGAGAGTGCCCTTTGTTTTAGATAAACAGCTGTGTCAGTGGAGCAGATCAACTGACTGCATCCCAGCTGAGTGAATCAACCGGCGCTGTAAATAATTCTGCCCGAGTTCATTGTTAGAAGTGACTGTCTCCCGGCGTCAGCTACAGCAGCACGGGGGAGCAGAGACGTGGCTCTACAAAGCCATCTAACCGAGGAATTTCAGAGAGCTTGAGCTGGCTTCAACCCACGTGTTCCTGCCTGGTGACTGGGATCACCAGCATCGTGACAGCGAGCATACTCCAGAGACCAGTAATGGGGATCTCACTGCTATTGTATTTCAGCTGTATACTGCAATTGCTGTAGTTTGCCGAGTTGAACTTGCATTTGTATTGCGATTTCAGTGTATTTTGTACCACGCTGCCAAATCAGAAATCCTCTGTAACATCAACTACATTCAAATTGTTAATTTAACATTAAGCATTACACCCTCCATGTGTGGAATTTCTGAAAGATCCTGGGCAGAGCGTACTGGACTCTCACAGTGTCTAACAGAACACTTATGCTTGACTCCCTTCCACAGCAGGTACTATTGGGTCAAACACTGTCCCCAAAATATTGTACAAACAGCATTTTAAAAGACGATCTTAAAATTACATTTGAAACTTCCTGCCCAGAACAGTACAAAAGCTTTGAGGAAACAAACACAGTGAAGTCTTAGGAATAGCTCAAGAGCCATGATGACCAATATCCTCTTTGTTCTTACTCATAATGTCAGTACAAAGCGTCATTCGTTTTGATCACGATCCCCATTAAGAAAACAAAAGTGCCTTGCATGGATCATCATTAACTATAAATGCAGAGCCACTACCAAAGACTTTAGGCACCAAAAAAACAGCAGGGACCAAAAAAGTCTGTTCCAGACACACTGAACCTGAACTCCTGATCTTGTGGAAACTAGAGTGGAGGAAAACCTACTGTCTAAAAGGCAAAAGCTGAGACAACTGCTAAGAACCAACACAACCCACAGCCAAAAAAAATAAGAGACCAAACATACTAAAAAAAGGCAAACCACACACTCCACACCAAACCAAAAAGACGCAACAAACATAGCCCCACAATGAAGCAGAGAGTCACCAAGGAACAGGCAAAGAACAACAAAGAAAAAACAAACTGCACCTTCCAAACTCTCCTTCAGTTCCACATTTGAGCCACCAAAGCAGAAACCCACCCAGGTTACTGTACTGTAAGAATAGAGATAGTATGTACGTATCCTTAAAGAAGAGAAATGAAAGTCACCTAAGGCCATGGTTTAATTCAGTTTTGGGTAAGCATGACGATATTAAGATAGCAAAACTGATAAAAATAGAAACTTCCACAAAAGACAAAATAATAGCTCAAGCAACTTAATATTACTCCATTTTCCTGCAGGAAATTTATCACCAAAAATAATAAAATCCCATACCTAAAATCTCACACACTATGAAATATCCAGGTGCATGAATCTTGGCAAAGCACTGCCTAATCTGCCACTTGTGAAGACTGAGATATGAGACACAAGAAGACACACCTTGGAGAGAGACGTGACAAAAACATATAGGGAAGCATAATATTAAAAAACCAGATTACTAAGAGTTATTAAATACGCAATACCACTGCAAATATTAGAAAAAAACCATTTAGAAATACAGCAAAGCAATATAATACAGGACAAATAAAGCTATCTGATGGACAGAAGAACTAAAAAAAATGTAAGTCAATCATTAAAGGACTCTGGTAGCTGATTCCTGTAAAAATTCTGCTGGGAATTTCAGCTGGAAATGCCGCCACTAAAGCTGTAAGCATGAAGTAGCCAGATGAGACCCAGATACTTGCATTAGTTAGGGACCAACACTACCTGCAAAACGCTGCAGAAGAGACTCTGATGCTGTACTCAATGCACTTCTGGTCACCTTGCTTCCAAAACATTTTTTCCATGAAATGCATGCAACAGAAGGGCTTGCAGGTATTCTGAAGACAATGAAACTTCTTTCGTAAGTGGAACCCAGGAGACCCCAGCTTGCTTATGGTATGAAACTGAGATGTGCATGAGGACACACTTGCCAAGTTTAACTATCAGGAAGATGCACCAGAAGTATGAATAAAATGCAAATTTATGCTCAAAATCTGAATAACAGCAATTGGGTTCTTGAACAGTTTTCAGACAACACCACTAACAGCAAATATCCCACAGCTGCTTAAGCTGATGCTGGACTCCTTCCTGACAGAAACCTTGTCACACGGTGCTGCACCAGCAGCACAGCTGACCCAGTAACACAGACTCTGCCTTCCGCAGTCCTGCTGGAAACTCAAAGCACTTCTGTACTCACACAGCTCACTTATGTCACTCATACATTCTTCCCCTAAGCATCTGCTGCTCCACAGTCACAGCAGTATCAGCTGGTTAAGCTCCAAGACAGATGAAATTAGAATCCATGGAATAGCAAGAAAGGGAACAAAAAATTCTTTCATTAGGTTTGACACTGAAGTTTTAAATAAAAAAAGAAGCTTCATTTAAACATGTTCATTTAAATTTACATTCTCTTTTTTTACCTTAGAAGAGGTTTTACCTGGCAATTAGGTAAAATTATTATTCTTTAAGAAAACACTATTCACAGAGCACTTTCACTATAATTTGTCCTGAATAAATCTTATTGCTGCTTTTATGCACCTCATTCCCCAGCTCTGGGAATGGAAGGAGGCTGGGGGAGAGAGAAAAGAAATAGAGAGAGATAAGATTAAGGTAATAGCAAGACTCTGTCTCATTCATATCTTGGTTTCCAGCTATCTAGACCTCTTCTCCACAGTTCTCCAGTACCCAGCGCTCTCCTTCTTAATCTCAAAAACTGGTACAACTCGTTGCTCCCATTTCGTCAAATGAGATAAAGAAAGAAAAACCAAAAGTGAAAGCCAGAATATCCTTCTCCAGGGCACAAGTTACTCATTTACCAAATCCTATTACAAAATTCAAACCATTAGCTCAGTCTATCATCAACTTGCAACAACAATCAAAAGGTTCAGCTCAAAATGGCAATTTTTCCAGGTTAGTTACGCACAAATAGGAAGGAGATCCTTACCGCTCTGACTTCCACCACGCAAAAGCAGCTTTCCTCAGTGGACTGAGCCAGGGCCAGGACTTAACTGGTAGATATTCTAGCATAAAGCAACAAATTTGAGCATGAGAACTGGTACACAGCTGCAAGCAGTGGCAGATCCAGGCCCTCACACAGGCATGAATCAAGCAGAAGGAAAAGGATCATTGCAGGCAACAAATGGAGTAAGCCAAAAATGTGAACATGTGTACGTGCTGCTTAGGTTTAGCCTGAGGTCGTAAGAGGTTGGCCTTCTGCTAACAAAAAGGCTTCTCCAGCAGCAGCTGAGTGTTACAAGACAAAATGTAGGCGTGCTAAGCAAATAACTGCACAAAACCTGAAGAACTTTCTGCTCACAAACTGCCTACAAACCATCAGGTTCCTGGCACTTCTTCCTTCAGAGATCACCAACAAGCCTCTGTTAGCAGTTCTTGAGAAAAGTGCACAGAAGAAAGCTTTATTCCTTTGCATCTGGCTGTTACTTTGCAATTGCTATCAGAAGAGGGAACCTCTGAATTTATGAGACATAGTTTGGTTTCCTTCTCATATGCCAAAAGAGTAAGCAGTAGGGAATTCTTTTAGCACAGAAAGTATATCAAAAGTGTGAGGTTCTACCCTCATCTCCCTCCCACAACTAAAGCCAACCCGAAGTTTAATCTCTTTGAGCAACATTTCTTCTCATCCTGAAGAAGAAATCCAGGTTTGCTCAGTGAGGAACCGGAAGAGAATCCCTCCTTTCCCCAAAGACACACAAACAGGAGAAAACATAACCTAGAGACATTTCTGAAGGACAGGAACCACTGATACTTATTTTCAAGAATAAGAAGTAAAAAGATGGCAAAGAAAATGAATAAGATTTAAACCAGAAGCAAATATTTTTAATTAATTAGGCCGTTTAATAGGATGATAATCATTCCCCAATTGGATTTTCCAAGACTTCCACCACATGGCCATACAGTTGTCAGCTTTGTTTGCAAACAAGAGGAGCAGTAAATGATTAATACCCTCTTGATTAACTGATGCTCAGTTTGCAAAGTGTTATTATGGTTAAGAAGTGCAGGCACAATATCAGTGGAATTAATAAAGGAAGAACACATCCGTGTACACCATTCTGAGCAGGGAAATCATACTCAAGAGCATGCTACAGTGGAGCATTGAATGCTGCTAATATGGACTTCAGGATCCAAAAATTCTTTTCAGAGGGGTTTAGATCCAGTTTGGCTTTGTTTGAGGATCATACAAACAACACATGAATAGGCAAGAATTATTAAGACTGTGCATCAGCAAAAATATCACGTCTCACTGTGAAAAGTCTCTAGAACTGCCTTCTATATTCCTAGCTTTTTTTTATTATTATTTTCAGTAAGGCAACACAAAAAAATTCAGCAGAAGGCAGACTTGAAGAAAACCATTGTAATGACCTGCAAATGGATCCATGCAGGTGGCATGCCTTCTCTCAGAACAGAAAGTGTTTCACAGGAAAAAGATCTGGGAAAAATACTTGAATTTAATTTTATGTACAACCGCACACTTTTAAGTTGTGAGACAGGGATGACAACTGATGGCCTGAGCTTTGCTACTGCGAACAGGCTACAGGAACTCTGACACCAGCAATCACCACAACTCGCATACCAAAAGCACAGGTAAGAAAAAAAACAGTGACAAAAACTGAGCCTGAGGATCCACAACGACTTTTCTGTGTCAACCTACACATCACACAGGGATGTAAAGAAAACTCAAATATCCATGAGGCTCATTAAATAAACTCCTATAAGCATTAAATGCTAGAGTCAAAATTGTAAACAGCCAAATCAAAACCAAGATGATCCAATCATACTAGGACAGATTTTTAACGAGAGAGAAATGAGAAAGTCCCAACTGTTGCTGAGTAACAGGCTCCAAATCCACAGAATTAAGGACTCGGTACATCCACCAGCCTTGACTGCACCCTTGCCTTGTAAAGGAAGGCAAAAAAGCTTGACATTTAAGGAAAAGAAGGCAAAACTCCTCCCCCATGGAATGCCTGACTTTATCACTCAGAAGAAAATACTGTTGAGAGAACATTTAACTGTATTTTTTTTGTAAAACCACTAATAGACAATAAGAACCTTTCTCAAAGAGGACACACAATATCTTAGTCAGCTTTGAAGTTCAGCTTCCAGAGAGATGAGTACAGTCTTTATCAATAACACCTGTGATAGCAACATTTCAACGATGTTCTCTATAATTATTCTTTCCTGAACATCATGCATTGATATGCACCGTTGCTATAGAAATGGTGCTAACTGGAAAAAAAATCAATCAGCCTATGAATTGCCTGTTTGGTATGATGACTATTATGGGAAACTACAACAGACATTGGGGAAGAGAGCTGGTCTTCTGCCTGTGTCACTGCTCCCTGCATTCATTTACAGAAGTGTGTCAAGGCCAGGGTAGACAACTTTGACAAGCAAACACCACACAAACCAGTTACTTCTCGATCTGAGTATCCCATTCACCTCTTTTCCACATTTCTAACTCCCTTTGGAAGGGCCTCAGTACATCAGCCAACTTAGGAAAGAACAGATGAAGACCCAAATACCCATAGCTTAATGTTAAGTACCTTTCTCCACCCAAGATCAGTCAGCAACTGGTGACCCCCAAAGCTTCTGCCTAACAAAACATGACACAGAAACCGAGTTACATAGAGACAGAAACCAAGTAAATTCAAGTACAGGACTCCAACAGTCAGACGGCCCAGCCATATACCAGTGACCTACTCAAAGTGCCTGGAACTGTTGACCAAGAATATGCTTGCTTCAACTGAAATAATTCAGAGTGAACATTTTCATGAAGAAGGACAGTATATTTTTAAGATGGTATCAGACTTTTTTCTCGTTATCAAAATAGAAACTTACAGTAGACCATAGGGCAATGTTGTCTCTTTAGTCACTCAAGGTAGACAAAACTTTATTTGAAGGCCTGAAATTCTGGTAAACCCATTTATTGCTTGTGCACTAGCAACAGTCCAGTCGCCAGAAAAATCTCAATGTGATTTCAGGTAAATGTGCAGTATAAATGAGAGCCCTGCCGGAGCCATTTCTAAGCCATCTATCTACATTATTGATGAAAGAATCTGCCCTAAAGAGGGAATGACATAATAAATATCTACAGAACTTGTATAACTGATGTAGAACACAGTGCTTTCCAGAAGACATCAAAAGGACACTGAGATGTAGCAGCACAAGCATCAATTTGAAGAGCACAGCTGGCAAAGAGTAAGAACCAGCTACACAAAATAATTTGTATACCTCTAAGGGCAGTAAAGGCAAGCCTCAAACTCTTGTTACAAAACCAAGAGAAAGACACTGCAGGGATAAGATTAGTGACATGCCTTCGACACAGACTGTCAAGCAGGATTCTTAAGATTATTCCAGCACTATGAATTCAGCACAGTATGTTCACAAGTGATATCCTACCCAACCACTTGGATATTTGAGCTATTCAGTGGATGACTGGATAATTATCACTCAAACATATCCTTAAGCTTATGAAACACAGCTGTGTCCGTTTCTGCCAAATCAATGAAAGCAGACATTAAAGATTGATTTAAGTGCAGATATGTGCGAGCCAAAAACTTGGGTCCAAGAGTAATGACAGAGGTCTCCTGTACACAATACAGTTGTGACAGAGATTTGAAGGAGAATGGTGTTTTGAATGTAAACTACTTGTTTACAGCAGGTAACACTTTCCTTTTAGGGAAATCATGCCATTTAATGTTTCATTTAACTAAAAAGACAATTATATCCATCTTTTTGCTTATCTTTTAACTGATAAAAAGTAAATCTAGAATGCTTTCACGCAAGAAAGTGCATAGCATGACAGGGCAGGCTATCACAATTAGGGATGTAAAATCCATTGTCATGTGACCACGAGGTGATGTTAACTTTATCTTTCAAAAGCTCACAGATTAGAACCTTCCAAAAGAATCCCTTATGAACTGCTACTTCAGTAATACTAATAGCCAAAACCTGTAATCTTACCAAAATGATTGGAAAATGCTTTGCTTTCTTTTCCAGGTTCACCAAAACCATCACAGTGATAAAGTAGCACAAAGCTCAGGGAAACCACAATTAGAAGAACTGAAGCAAAGATCCTCAGATCCTAAGACATCTACCAGGTAAGCATTTTCCTGGCAACTTTTGGCAGGAAATCCTGCAGAAATTCTGTCCTAAATTTTGCACAAACATCTTTTCCCCCCCTTCTGCAGAGAGGACATCTTCTGGCCCAGAATACCCAACAGCATTGGCTTATTCTCAAGCAAGAGACATTGGCCATTCTGGACAAACCAATGAAAGCAAATTCTTCACCTCATCTAAATGAAAATACAACATTTCTTTGGGCCCTGCCACGCCCTGTATTGCTGCCTTAAAGCAACAATTCAGTCACATAAACATATAGCCTAGCTAAGACAAGCATTTTTGCTCTCATACAAGATTCACCTTGAATAGGAGGAAAAAATATGACAAAATGGCCATGACTAACACAGAGAACTGAAAGGGTCTCAGTAACAGTTTCTAAGTATTTGGAATGAGTACCCTAAGTTACAGTTTGGACAAGGATTTGATATTGCTTTGTCATTACTGTCATTAAACTGCCCTTGTTCTGGAGGTACAAGGAAATCTGTCAACATCAGAAGTATGAGTGGATGCTGCACACCAAAGGGGGAGCAGCCTTGCTTGAGCAACAGAAAAGCCCCAGTGAAGAGAAAGCTGTGCTAGGAACAAACTCAGCTGGGAGAGCTAGAAAGGGAACCCAATTAAACACATATATGTGTGTGCGTGTATATATATACACACACACACATACATATATATATTTAAACTATATATTTAAACTAAATTAATTAACAGCTGTCAGTATTGTCCCAAAGTCAAGATCATCCATATCATCAAACTAAAAAACCAAACCAAAACACAAATTAGTAATACATTTCCCCATTCCATACTAGCAGGAAGCAAGTTGCCTCTTACCTGCTGAAAGAATAGCTGAAAAAGTCAATACCTTGACTGCACTTTGAAAACACTTTAATCTTTTAGTTTCATGTTCAGCTTGCCAAGTAGGGGAGGTTCATGCTGGTCCTGCTGTTATTTAAACATAAATGAGAACCAGCCACATCATAAATAGGGTATTAGTACCTTACTGGTGAAATACCCTGAAGTCACCAGCCACAACATGGTTAGTGTGTTTTGGCAGGTGATGCTTTTGAAACAGCTTTATCACTTAAAAGCAAAGATATTTTAATGACCTATACAAATTTATATTTCACTACCTCCAAGACAACAAAGAAAAGCTACCTAAGCAAAAGCAGGCAATGCAACTACCAGTTTAAATGCAATACAGGGATTTACAGGGTCCTTCCAACAGAAGAATCTAGTTTGTTCACAAACAACAGAGCAGGGTTTTCCAGGTGAGTTGTGTGTGGCTAATAAACACCATAAATCTGACAGAGCTGGCAAACATCAGACAGCAGGGCTGCTCCACCAGAGACTGCTGCATCAACCAGCTCCCTCACTGACAAATGAAGCCAATTCAACATCAGTTCCCCCTGGGACAGAAGCACATGCTCAACCCAGCCCCACACCCAAAAGAGAACACAATTCACAAGCGGCATCTCCAACCTAGGCAAGACTCCTTTATCTCTTCGATGAGATGTTCTCTGATTTTAAGGACTGTTATAGTAAAAAACATTGGCCTCCCCAGCATCAGAGAAGATGCTAATTATGAATTCCAAGAAGACAGCAATTTTCTTCCTGTAAGCAAAGCACTTCTACCAACTTTAGGAGAATCATAAATACAGAAGAAGGCGCAAAGAAACAGTGATCAGCAAGTCTAATGATAAGATCATAGAAACACACCCTACTGCCCTGGGGAAAAAAGATATCCAATTCCATTAATGGGCTGGAACGTAATAGGGAAAGATGACACCAGAGAAAGAGACAAGCAACAAAAACTTCAGTTGCTGAAGTCCATCAGTTCTCCTCATCTTCCCTCCCTCACTTCAAGTAAAATCAAGAAGATATCCACGACATTCAGTACCAGACACAGAAATCTGATGCCTGAAAGCAACAAAGAACTCTGGCAAATTCCAAGGCAGCAAAAGGAAGCCTGTCTTTTCCTGGTCCCTAGAGAGATCTCACCTCTGTCCATGTCCTTTAACTCCACTACTGCCTGATTCTGTCTTCCTTTTAAGACTATTCCCTATAAAAAGAGATGAAGAAAAAGTATGTAAAATCATTTCCTAAGTCAAGAAAATAAGAGCTAGCTTTAAAAAAAAAAAAAATAGGTACAGCTGAAATAAAGCTCTAAACTCTTCTACAACATGCCTTTGTTTACAAATGAGGGATTTAAGCAAAGTTTTGTGGGTGCAATAGCTTAGCAATACTTCTCTCATGTTTGTCTGATGAATAATACAAGGAGCTATCTTCCCTTTTTAGCAGTATCACTTAACAGATGCCAACTGGATTTCTGTGTCTAACAGTGCAATACAAATACAACACACGTCTGAATTGTATCAACATACAGATCTGCACAACAGATTGCACATTTTCCAAACCTACCCTTTATAAAAGACTTTTTGGCCTCAACAACACCCTTTCAATTAATGTCTTTACTGTCTTGTGACACAATTCAGATCAAGAATTATTCTTCAACAAAACCACATCAGCCTCAAATCAATAGTGCATATTGTTCATTCCTCTTAGTCTAAACATGCTTAAGAATTCATACCCATTTTACGTACTTAATAAGTTCTTCTATAAGCCCTGACATAATGTCACCTTAAATAGTTTAAAACTTCCCATTGTGCATACAAAAAAAAAAATTTAGCAATGTACAACAACAAATATGTGGATATTTCTTTCTCCTCTCCCTCCCAGTCATATGGCATTCATGACCAAAACCAGAAGAAATTAAAACAGTTCCAACTGCTGGTCTCGAACACAGGTTTAGACCTCTCTTCTTAACAAACCCATGTCCCTGAATAGCAGCTTATACACAGCTAAGAGAAATACCTCTCCGAAGATAAATTAAATTGCCTTATCTGAAACATGAACTAGGTCCTAATTGAAGAAACCTTCCCACCACTAAGACAGCTTCAGAAGAGTCAAGATTGACTTTTCAGAAGTATTAAAGGCAAGTCACAGCATGAAATACAGTCCAAGTTCTGTCATCACATAGACCCTATCCACATTAAAAAAAAAGTCAGCCAGTTAATTAAGTACAAGGGCAAGTCATTACATGCAGACACTGAGGAAGCTACTCAGGAGCAGGTCCTAGGGCACTCCATCTGTTTGCCTGCCATTCCTCAAAGGTAAAGAAATACCGTACCTCAGAAGTAGCTTTTTTCACTTAATATTGCTTTAATGTGCCTTCAGCTTTACAAAACACTGTAGCTCTGGCACCCATCTCCAGCGAAAACTTATCAAGCTTGCCTTTTTGTTTAATCTCCTGACTACAATTTGGTTAACACCATTTTTGTCTCCAAATCCCTTTCAAATTATTCCAGGTAGACACTTGACCACTTTAATAGATATAGGCAGTAGAGCTGAACAACCTCCACAAATAAAGCAATCTTTTGCCAGCATACCTACAGCTACACAAGGATATAAAAGATAAGCAAAGAATCACAGTTTCATACTGCAATTAGATCTGGTACTACTGCCTTCCTTTGTCCAATGTAACACAATATGTACTTGTTTAAAGCACCATTAAAAACTTAGCAAGGCGTATCACTAAGAATACCAAAATCTATTATCAAAGAGCTATCTGGCAAAATCTGTTCAAAATAAACCCAAAATAGGCCCAGCCTGGGAGGGACAAAAAACCCAGAGGAGGATTATAAGAAATTACAATCAACAGAGCAAACAACCAGCAATGGCTGGTGAGCAAAGCACTTTTCAAACAAAAAGTAGCAAAACCATTTCTACAATAGAGGGACATTTGCTATTATACAAATAACATGGAAAACAGTTTCCTAAGAAACCACACACCTGACACCATCAGTGAATGACATAGGTAATAGTAATAAAGCCTTATAGCTAGGTAATGTTTAACCTCATCCTATCTTGAGGCAGACCTGCAAGAGCCAGGTTTTACTCACCCTAAAAAATTCCTCAAGTTTCAGGCTGCTCACTGTCCACCACACTCATGTCTCTCAGAAGCAGAGGGTTTGCATGTAGCTAAGCAGAAATCTTCCTAATACTTCAATAATTTTGCACTCTGAGCTCCAGAAAATACTTGCAAATCATTTCAACTGCATATAAGGACTGAACTCAATGGATTCTACTCATACATTATTCTTTTCCAAAATGCCTGTTGGCATATTTCCGTAAAAGTCTGATCAATAATAATATCAAAATTATTTAGAGGTACTTACCAGGCAAGCCTGATGACTAATGCCTAAACAAACTGGTCAGTCTAAGAGTACATGACTAATATTCTAAAAATAAACGAGATAGCTGCCACGACTCAGGTAGACTTACCAATAAAGCACATGGGAAAAGTGGCTGTTGGCAGAGTGGTCTGGACAGGCCAGCAACAGCAGCACTGTTCAGGTGCCCTTTAACCACACAGGGAAAGTTAATTACATGACCATGGGAGAGGAAATACAACAGTCATGAGTCATCCCTGTAACCATGTGCTTTATCAATACATTTCATAATATTAAAGTTACTAATTAGGGACAGCACAAAACAGTGATGCAGTAATTGGAGAGTGAGTAGCTTGACTCTTTGGACCTTTTTATCTCCTACTGATCTGGCACTTAGAATTTATGTGCATTTTGAAATCCACAACGAACACATTCAGGAAACTGTGCAATGCTACTAGCATTCTAACACCTTGCATCTGCTAATTGCAGATGCTTTTGGAACCCCCAAAATACTTTACAGACTTCTGAACATGATCAGCTATATTACCAAGTTTCCAGTAACACCAACATCACTCTCAACTCACTCCACCGGCGTGAGTTTTACACAGAACTCACCTGTGCTTACACATTTCCTCAGACAAATTCATACATGAAGCTTACAAAGAAAAACAGTAATTTGAGACCTTCAGCTTTTCACTGGAGGCTTTTGCCTGCCTACACGTTAATCTGAAAAGGATGTATCACAACAGAAAATGTGCTTTGTACTAGCCCTGTTTATTCATTTATTGGTCCAAGTCCAGTCACTCTGTGACACTATACTACTAATTCTAAATCTAAATTAAAATATAATACTATAGTCTAGACAATTACCCCAAACCCTGCGCACATTAATAATGTGATAAAAGCAATCCAATTTACAAACTGCATTAAGATCACTTTTTTCAGGATCTCTGCCAGTTTTATCTAGCCACTATTATCTAAGAAATACACATTCGACTTCTGAAAAAGATCAATACCCTTCTTCCCCAGTACAATCAATCTGAGCCCATTTCCATGAGAGCAGATTCCATAGTCTCCAAGCTGTCCCTTAATGAATAATGAGGGAGGCACAAATCAAACAGCTTTTAATGCCACACTACTACAGCAATGGTCAGAGCACGGACAGCCAGACCTAGGTCACTTCAGATTTCATTGATTGCTGCCAATAGCACCACTCCATTAAAGAGGAAAAGAGGTGACACATACATATCCCAAAGCCTAAGTGCCACTCAGGCAGCTCCAAAGCCAGCAAAACCTTCTGCACCACATTTTGCATCCAAATCACTTTAAAACGGAATTACAGCACGAGAGCCAGGATATCTCAAGCTTCTCCTCTGCAAACCCTGTTACCCATTTCTTCTCTGAGCACTTCAGCCCTTGGACAGCTGACGGACACACAGGACAAGCAGTGTAAGTCAAGAGATTCATGAGCTCGAAGAAATTAACAGTTTGGGCCAACCACTTTTTGGCAGAGGAGATCATAGCAAGCTTGACAATCAAATTCCCTCGCTGGCAGTTCTGCTTCTACCTGGGCATGCTGGTTTCAACTCCTTAACTGACCCAGGCTTGTTGTATTTCCTTACTTGCACTAGGAACTACAAAACTATCTAAAACCCATGGGAGGAAGGGCAAAGATGACTTCCAGTCAAATTTTCCAGGTCTAATCAGTTGAGGGGGTATCAGTCTTCCAGCCAAAGACTTAAAAAACTGATTTTACTGCTTCAATATGATTGCTAAGAACAAGTAATAAATGTGAGTCACCAGAGGGCACTAACACTTCTACCAAATGGCAAATGCAGCCCTTCAATTAGGGAGGCTGATAATTACATCCACATCATCATGTATATTTTATCTGGATTGAACTTCAGCCAGCTTGTTCTAATCCATGTTCAAATCTCAACTACATACTGATGAGGCACTGAGCTACATTAACTGTTGTGGTCACACTGGCAATACATGGGAGACTCGCAGTCTCCTCAGACAGAAAAGGGAAAATAGGGCAGGCACATGATCACATGCAACCTCAAGATTCCCCTGCCTACGGAATGTATGTGTATGTCTAAATATAAACGAAATTCTGAAACAGACATGGAGAACAGGCCACAAGTCCTACATCCCACAGAAACGGAATAAATAACTATTCTTAAGAGTTTCAATCAAGATCTGTCCTATTATAGGGGACTGCAAGCAATATCTGCCTGCAGAAGAGAAAAGGGAAAGGCTTCCCCCTGACCATCGAGCAGCAATGGATGTGTTGTTCTCTCAAGTCCAGCATCAAATCAACTGCCACGTTACAGCCTTAACAAAGGAGGCTGCTCTTTACCACTGAGAAATAGGCAGGTTTTTAAACCACAAACACGACATTCAGGAGGGGCTGATAAGAACGTTTCTTGACATTCTGACCAAGCAGCTCTAGAGCCTCTCAGTGCCAGGCAAAGGTGTGCACTGCAGCGCAGCCAGGGAGCTTCTGGGGCAGGAAACCTTGACTTGTTGATGCAGTTGATAGAAAGAGCCAAAACACACCTAAACAGTGCAGACCTACAGAAATAAGGGCCAAGCCTCCAGGCCCTCTAGGGTACACAGCTGCTTCTTTTCCCAGCTTTACGTAAACTGTCATTCTTGTAGTCAGAACTGTAGGACAACAAAGGCACGACAAGAGAAAGGGAATCCTATCCTTATGGAAAGGTACACCTTACTGATCGAGCAGTTGTTTGTGCTGAAGTTACTGACATGTAAAAAGTTACAGCGACAACAAGGCTGGGGTAGGAAAGACTCTGTGAGCAAACTCAGTGGATCTCCATGGGTTCAAGGAAGGTACCACTTGTGCCATATGACAGCCTACAACCCATCTGGAAGCCCGTCAGGAGTTTTGAAAACACCAGCTGAGAGTGTACTGGAGCGGCACACCTCAGAGCAGCAAGTCCAAGAGAGTAAAGATCAGCCTTATATGCAGGTCAGGAACACTGTATTTTAAAATACTTCATAGTAACTCACTAGATTAAACAGTGTTTTATTTGCTGTACTGTAAGATTTAGCAAACAGGTCCCTTTTTCTAGACAAACTCTCCTATAAACTGAAACACAGACTGGGAACAGCCTCCCCTGGCCACAAGCCGGTTCAATGCCCATCATTTATGCCATTCTGAGTCACAGCAAGCAGCTCCAGCGTTCACAACACACCACGCTGCACAATACATCCTCCCTGTTTAGGGTTTTGGGCCACCGTCCCCCTGTCCCCCCACCTTCTCCAGTTCACACAGCTCCTCCTGACTGCACAGAGCCAGCGTTGGGAGCCCTTAGACACTTCACACTGCCTTGCTCCAGCTCCGATTTCGGATGGCCCCTTCCTGCTGGGCAGAAGTCCAAGTGGGACCAGCTTGCCCACAACTAGGACTCCAATGCCATTTTCGCTAGAATCCTACATGGCTTTTATGGATCTTTGTAAAGGAAAACGAGTTTCAGTCACACATCCACATGTTCCAGGGGACTGAGCATACAGAGTATCTCCTTAAAACGCCCAACCGCAATATTAAGACCCACTCGCTTCAGCAGTCTTTTAAGGTGATTAATTCATAAACAGACAAAACATGAAGCCCACAAAGCTTCTGCTCATGCAATAACTATGACACACACACTTATATTAAAAGATGATTCTGACTGCAGCCGTTCCAGGTATTTAAATGCAAAGGTTTTTAACAGAAATGTTTCCTCGTTATTTTGAAACTACGTTTCTAAGTGTGTTTTCTAACAAGAGCTCTAAACCAACACTTTGAAGAGAAATATATCATGCCTTTGGTGGCTTATATTTTGTCAAAATGCAACCAATTACACTCCCCACCCCTAAAGGATATTTTCAACTCAGCTTTAGTTATTGAATGGAAGGAGGAGCTCAAATGACTCAGCTTCAAGCAAATATAAAGGAAAAGATTAACCCCTAATCTCAATGAAAAAAAAAAATTGTGGAACAGGCTGATTAAGATGGAGGTGTGGCTTATCAATTCAAGCCTTTTAATATTCAAATACATCAAGTAGAACATAAGCACACTATGATTGCATTACTTTTCTGTACAAACACAGTCAATTTCAAAAATCAAAGTTTACACAAGTAGTTGAAGTTAAAGTTAGCCCTGTATCTTCATTCTTGTTCATTAGTGCTAAGCAGCATAAAGATCAATAAAACATTGAAACATTGGCATTTTTAATCTACAGTCACCAGGCAAGATAAAAGTATGGAAAGGAAAAGACCTCTCCAAAATTCTGCAGGAAAACCCCCACATTTCTAGAGGAAAAAAACCCAAAGAAACAAACAAAACCCACTGGTGAGTAAACAGGATAACCTCATGAAGGGGGTTTTCTTGGAGGAGTGGGGGTGGGGGGACATTGTCTCCATTAGACTGAGTTAAGCATTTCTTATCAAAATGCAGCAAAATAAATGACAAGGCAGAATATCTCACAAGGGGACTCACAGACACCGGGTGACTGCTGTACATCCTCCACATGAACTCACAAGTGCTCATCCCCCCACCTCGGCCATGCCACACCCGCACCTCAGCGCAGAACACACCCCCAGCTGTGCTGGGAGGAATATTTAATTCCAGACTAGCCGGAGTGTTCCTTTACATGCAGCCCAAACTCCAAATACAGATGTCACCAGAGGGCACCCTCTCAATTCCAGTGACCCAGCTTTAGCCAACTTCTGAGCAGGACTGCAGACAACCCATGAGCAGGGATGTGCAGAGGCTGTGGAAAGCAGAAATAATTCTGCTTCTGCAAGAGATTTCCTTAAAAAAAAAAAAAAAGCCCACCATAGAAATTAAATTTTAAAGAAATAATACTTTACTTATAGAGCCCAGAAACATAAAATATTTTCCAGAGTCTTTCTATCAGAGACACTGCTAGAAAAAAATCACAGTTATCAACTTCTGTACAATGTTATGCTGTGGCACTTGATGGTGCCAACTCACTCCAGCAGTTTTGGCACCCATGCGGATCATATCAATTCCCAAAAGCAGGGTCCAAGGCAGAACAGCTCATGCAGAGCTGCCTATGGAAGTCCTCTGGCTCTGTTATCAGATACCACACCTTACAATAATACATGAAAAAAATACATGAGTACTTTTCAAGCTTTGGTCCATGTATTATTTCTAATGCCCTGTTGAGAGCTAATAATATTTTAAAACAAACACCTGGTGAGTTGAAGTTCATTAAATAAAATTATGCACAACCATGTAAGACATGCAATAGGTCTATATACCAAAAAGGGTCTCAAACCACCGGTTGGCATGCACAGAATGCTACACCCATCTTGTTTAGAAATAAACACCACCATAGTACAACTAAAATGAAGTCAGCTGCAGAAGCAAGCAGTGATAAGAGAAAAAGAGAAAAAGAGAAAATAATCATTGTGCACCCCACATTTTCCAATCTTGAGAAAACCTAAAAAGCTGTAGGCCTATCAAACATTTGATTGCCTGGTTATCTACCGATCCCATTTGAAAAGAAAAAGTCTCCACCTCTTCTAGCTATCTGTGATTGCAAAGCTTCTTAATTCAGGAGAGGCACAGAAGGAGGGTTGCAGGAATTAAGACCTGTACAAAGGCACCTTTTGTCAGTAGAGGGATCTCTCAAATAGTGCCAGTATAGGAAACCTGCAAATAGATAAACACATTCACAGAATTTCACCAGGCCTGTAACTACTACTAAACCCACATGGCAAGTAACTCCAAACTATTACCTGTCATCACCACTCATCGTGGTTTCGAATATATCTACAGAACTGCTTTTCCAGCATCTGTTGCCAGGAAATAAATAATGCTAAATGTGCCTCACATCTAATAAGCAGCATCTATTTGTCCATCCTCTAAAGCAGATTCCTGTCTACTGGAAGGCAACATGCTCTGAAATTACTCTGGTTTACATGAAAGTGGTGCGACGTGGCGTTCATCCCCTGCTTACACCCACTGTTCATACAGTCCCTCGTGTCCTCATCCCTGGGCACTGCCCTGTCACTCATGTCCCCATCCCTGCGCGTTGCCCTATCCCTCGGGTCCGCATCCCTGTGCGCTGCCTTGCCCCTCGTGCCCCGGTCCCTGGGCCCACCCCTCGGGCAGGACCGATGGATAGCGGTATCTCGCCGCCACAGCCTCCGCGCCGCCCGCTCCGCCCCGGCCGCCCTCCGGCCCCCGCGGTGCCCCACGCGCGGACGCGGCTCTGCCCGTCCCCACGCACCAACACCCCCGTCCCCGGGGGCTCCACAGACAGCAACGGGGAGGTGCCCACGTTATAACCCACTCTTCAGCCCCGCACGCAGGCACCGGGGGGGCGAACATCTCTCCCCGCAGCCCCGCATCCCTCCGTCCCGCAGCCAGGCTGGTGCCCCGCGCGCACTCCCGCGCACACACCGGCGAGAGGCGACTCCGCGCCCCGCTCCCCGCCACCCCCGCGCGAGGAGGAGGAGCAGGAGCAGGAGAGGGCGGCAGGTGGGCGGCGGAGCCCCGGGGGGGCCGGGACCCTCCCCGGATCTGGGAGGGGACGGAGCGCCTCCAATCCCCGGCAGGCAACAGCCCTGCAGGGCCCGGCGTGCGAGCCGGGGTGAAGCCTCCTTTCTTCTCTCCTCCTCCTCCTCCTCCTCGGAGCCGGACAATAAGCCCCGCGGAGGCGTGCGCCGGCTCCCTCCTCCTCCTCCTCCTCCTTCTCCTCCCCCTCCTCCTCCTCCTCCT